>CAJHZI010000538.1:477500-897500 GCA_905160935.1 Enchytraeus crypticus
TACATATATATATATATAATACATTATAATAGAGCATATAGTACATAAAGAACATATACTATATATATATTATATATATATACATATATAGACATTATATATACATGTATATATGTGTAAAATGTGTAAATACTTGTATGAATACTGTATACACACACACACACATATATATATACATATGCACATATACATATATATCTATATATACATGTAGGTCTATATAAGTATACGTATAAGTATGCATATATATATATATATATATATATATATATATATAGCAGAATTATACACACGTATATATATATATATATATATATATATATATGTATACAGTATACATACAAGTATTTACACATATATACATGTATATATATAATACATATATATATAATATATATATATATATATATATATACAGTGTAAGTTCCTTATGTACTATATGCTCTATTGTAATGTATTATATATATATAATTATTAAAAATATATACATCATCAACAAATAAGAGGCTGAGAATGTTCGATCCGTAATAGTTACTGTTTGTCTATCAACATCACAAATTAACAAATTCACAAGAATATAGCCAATTGATCTGATAGTCCTTGACTACACATTAGAACCTGTTTCATCTTGTGATGTTTATATTTCTCTCCTAGCTTATTTTGGCATTCAAATAGTACAAGTAATGGCAAAACCTTTTAAAAGCAAAGCTGATTAAGCTAACGTTAACGCCAGTTTCCTCACACAAAAGCGATGTCAGGAGAGCCCATGTATTGAACCCCACGCATACTGATCCGCGGTCAAATATCCCACCGACATCCCAACTGGCACCAGCCAGTTAACACGTTAGTTTATATCAATCAACGTTAAAGAGTCCATTGACTCATAGGTGAAACACCCATGCCAAATAAACTACTGTTCCAACATGACAAAACGTCGTTCCTTCGTAAGATCAGAAGAGTAGTGAACCAAATACAGCGACGTATTAAAACGATTTATTCAAATGCTTAGCAGCAACAAGTGTCTTTAACGAGTGCGGATGTAGCTTGGCGTAAAAGTAAACCGGAAGTCTGTTCAGAATGTAGAGCGACAACGGTCACGTGACTGACTATGTGAATATTGGGACTGACTATTGGTTGACTGAAGACAGATGAAAGAGGGCGCACAGTAATTAAAGCGAATGCTGTCGTCGCCATATACTTGTAACACGTGAATCGAACCTTGCTGGAGAGATAACAGATGAACGAAACTGTCAGATCAATTGACTTCAAAAGAACTAGTCTTATTGTGCTTAATGATAATAGCAAACCGCAACAATGGTAATATGAACGTCGATATCTGCAGCAGTTCAATAAGGTCTCTGACTTGTGTTTTTTGTGAAGTTCTGGGGATTTTGAGAAAGTTAATTTATTTTATATGTGCATAAGGGCGTTACTTTTCATAAGAAAGGTTATGACAATTAAGTATTGGCATGATTACGTTATGTATAGACAATATAAGCTTAAATATGCTGATTTGCAAGTACGCCATACTATCTCTAGCAGCATACAAGCAATAATAAATTGGAAGTTAATTGTGTCTTTGATTTTACCAGCTCCAGTAATTGTTGAGTTAGAAATAACAAGGTAGCACGGTTAAACTTCACTAACAAACAAAATACAAAATATTATTTGTATTACGGTACAATAAAGACTTAATTGGCTGTATTCGGACTACTGTAATCTAGGTCAAAGGATTCTAATTTTTATTATATGTTATCAATAACATTTAGTGATTTAGTTCAGTTAATATGACTGTTGCCACCATATAATTAAGAATTCCACAGCAAGTGACAATTTCTTCACGAAATAAACTTTCCTACAACTAGTGGCTACACATTAAAAGATTTGCAGGCTTACGCTAGTCCTACCTTGAAAGCAGCGAAACAGAGATATAAGAAGCACGACCAGCAATGCTATACGCTTACCACATCGGTTGATATATTGACCGGATATAGCATTGCAATCATATTGTGCTTACTATTTTTATCCAGTGCTCTGTCCATGTTTCAGGTTCAAGGTACATATGCCTATTCATAATCAAAATTTACATTTATCGCTTGACTCTGAGTTTAAAATATAAATAAAATGCGAAAGTGCAGTCTATCAGATACCGATTTTTGAAAGTAAGTCGAACCAGCAGCTCATTTTTGTTTAAAATTAGCCAATAATTAGCAAAAAAAACCAAATTTTAACGCTAGCTTCCATCTTAAAAGAACATCAGTTACGGGATGAACACTAGATTTGATCCGTGCTTTTGCGAATCCGCCGTCTGACAGCTTATTGAAGTCATACCCGATCAGTTTATGCTTCGCCTGTTTACACTCAAGCAGCCGATTGTTAATAGGTTCCAAATAACGTCATAATATGCTCTTACTCCAGTTCTTCGTCACTCCACGGTTTCATCCACCTCGCCGGTAACAACGACTCTGAGAGAGTCCTCTGGGACTTGCCTGAAAGTGGACTTGACGCTTTTAACTGTTGATCTTCGCGGCAGACTGCTCCGATAAAAGCAAAGGCTTTGTTGTCTAATCAATGCAACGCTAGAGGCAAAAGCCTACTGATGACTCTCTCGTAATGCTCATATAACGAGCGTAATACAGTTATTGAATTTACGAGAACAATGCAGAAGAAAACCGTAATCCTTCGACTTAAAGCAATCTAGTCTAAATAAAATGCTTAACCTAAAGTTTCTGTCTTTATTCTGTATTCTCAGATGGGATTAGTGGGATTAAGGGAACTGGCAATGGCAGGGACGCTTAATGGGATTATGAATACTAAACATAACAAGAAATATTGACTAATTAGTGAAATAGTATCACAAAGACTATAAACAATTAGTTAGATCCGATTTTACAAAAATATCAAAAATAATTATTGGAATTATGCTCACCTTTAAACGCAAGAAGATGTTGGATTAAAATCGCGCAATAACAAGAAATGGCTCGATTTAGCAAATGTTAATTTTAGTTAATCTTTCGCCAACTGGAATGACAAAATTAGGAAATGACGAAGTAACCACATTGAAATATTTAAAATTTATTGTATGAAATTATTGTCGATTATCTAATATCTTACGCGCATTTGTATAAGTAAATACGCAATACATATACATATATACGTGTATCTGAATTATATAATATATTATTATTATTATATATATAATATATTATTATTATATATATACACATATATACTGTATAACATGCATACTATATATTTATTTATAATACTTTTAATGATATATCGTTCATATATTCATTATTTGAAGGAAATGGTAGGTATGAATTATGATAACGTGTTTTGGGTAGTGCTGCAAATAATCAAAATAATCTATTCCGCTATAAAATTCCGATATATTATCCGAATTTATAGCAACATTACCTAATGAATTGGTAGTATCGGGTTCGAATCTCATTTGTAACTACTTTGATGTTGTCCCACAGTCCTTGCTGTACGAAAACAGAAATCACATTCTACTTGCATCGTGTACGATAAGACATCTATTCGTATAGCATCTCTGTAATTTTTTTGAATAATCTTCCTTTAAACTTCCTTTTAAACTTCCTTTTATGTCCCGTTATGCCCCATTCTATAGGCCATACGTAGGGACTGGACAGGAAATGGAATCAGGTCGGCAATCAATAGGCGGGACACCTCGAAATGAACACAACTGAGTTTTTATGAGCCCCTATCGATGAGAAAAACCCACTTTGCAGCACAAACTTGAACTGCTGACCTTTCGTTGGAAGAGAAGCATTCTACCACTACACCACAATACGCTTCAGTCTGGTACAATTATACTGTTACTTAAACGTCTTGATCGCTGGGAGCGAAATTAGACATCAAGTGTATTAATTCATCGATTCCCGCTGCAACTGTAAGACGCATCAGCGGATTGCATGCCCTCAGTCTCTAGAAATCAATTGGAAGGATTGGGGATACCCGGACAATGTCGACAGCCTGTTGCACGCTGCCTTAATCCATAATGACCGAGACTGAAAGCGAAGGCAGCTTCAGCATCTGCTGGCTAAAACAACATGGATTGTTTTCATTGCAGCAGCTCCCGTCTGACGCTGCAATTCCTGATCTGGCATGCTTCCATGAAAAAGTTGAGTTGAAATTGTATCCGTAATATAGAAGATGTGTGCCTTTTGTTTCATAATTCGATGCTATACGTGTACAACTAACATGTAGGACGGAATATCGGTGTCGTGATTTAGTTGTGAAACATTTATACAAAATCGGATTATGAGCAGTTTTGACAACCTAATGAGGCGACTACATTAGCCAACTATATAGCAAAGAACGACTGGAGGATAATAATTATGACTTAAGATTTTGATATTATTTACCATGTATCCAAGTGCTGAGAACGATGATCATGATGGATCAAATTGAAAGCTTGGTTGGGAGGAATTTATAGCATCCAAAACTTTGCTCATGCATAAGCCAAGCTAAAAGCTTTAGAATAATTCGCTAATTTCGCTCATTGCATAGGTCCATGAGCTTATATATATATATATATATATATATATATATATATATATATATATATATATATATATATATATATATATATATACATATATATATATACATGTATATATATCTATATCTATATATAAATATATATATATATATTTTTAGTTATGGTCGATTGAGAATTTATATTAAGAATTAATTAGGAAACAGTTATCAAACTTTCTTTAATTATTAAAGAGGATGCAAAATAAAATCGGAGATATACTTTTGATCAAAATGAAATGTTTCGTGTAATATACCTTCAAATTAATTTTACAGTCATAGCAGTAAAATAGCAGTAGTATATCTCTCTTAGAGCACTACTGGCAGGCCCATGGTATATAACGCCTCCACTCTTCTCCGTCTTCCGCTTTTCTCTTCATGTCCACCTACGAGTGGGTCTTTAAATCATCTAACATACGTAAGCTCGGCCTGCCTCTGACTCTTTTCCTTCCATTCTACCTTTTATGACCTCTTATAATAGACATTCCCCCGTTAGAATGTGTCCTATTCAACGCTTCTTCCTATTTCTTAATACATTTATCAACTGTCTATCTGTACCAACTCTCTACAGAACTTCCTCATTTGTAACATTTTGACTCCAGCTAATCCTCTCCATTCTTCTCCAAATTCACATTTCCAATGCCCCAAGTTTCCTAATATCTCCCTTCCTTAAGGTCCATGTTTCACATCCATACAATAGCGTGGTCCAAACCAAAGTTTTCACTATCTTTATCTTTGTGTCTCTCTTTAAACATTTTTTAAAAAGTTCTTCCCCATAGCAGTAGTATTTTATGTATATTAATATACCTAAAAGTATAGGTTACTAGTATAGAAGGAAAGGACACAGTTCTGATTCGGAATTCAGATTTAAATCCAAGTCTATGACAATTACAACAAATTAATTAAAGGCTAAACTGCAATGCCTCTAACAGACTCCGAAAAGGGCGTTAAACGGTAACAATTCCACAATATTATAGTATAGTAATCATACTTTTGTAGCTAAATATGAACGAGTGGACTGATACATATACATTATACACGTGCAGTCGTGCACTTTAGGTTCAAAATAATTAAATCGGAATATGAATCAAAGCCTATTTGAAATAAAGAGAAAAGATAGTGAGTGAGAGAGAGAGAAGAGAGGTAGAAAGTAAGAGAAATATGAAATAAAGACTTGATGCTTTATAATGATTGGAATGTATGTTTCACAATTCAAAATGTAAGAAAATGATTTTGAGCTAATAAATACTGGCTTTGGCCCGAAATGTTGAAGTCTCTGTCTTTCTTGACTTTTATTAATGACTCGCAAGGTAGGCCTACAAGGTTCTTAATCATAAGCCTATATATCATATCTATCGTAGGTATCTTAATCATAATCCGCTTTCACTCTCTGTAAAGAGCATTAAGAGATTGACAGCGACCTAAATGCTGTTCCTCAGTTATCAATGTAACCTTAGAAAATATTTATTCCTTGGTAGTTTTCCATTGTATTTTTACTTATAATTCAGCTCCTCAAATTTATGCATAGTATGCGGTTGCTCATTTTGGTCTAAAGTGTTTCTGAGACAACGTAGAGCCTATAATCTCTTAATTATACAATGGTAAATAACAAATTCTGTACAAGGTAGCCAATAGCTCAAACTATCTAGTTCTGTAGTCGAACAAGAAGTAAAGAGGATCATAAGAGATGTTAAGGAGCCACAATTGAAAGTCTGGCTTCGCGCTCTTCAAAGAGGACTCTATAGATCAATAAGTTAATCCCTTCATGAAAGATTATGGCTTTTCCATAACTTATGTAGTCCATAACTTTCGAAAAATTTGGCATCTTAGTTGTTTTCCCGTTACCTTCTTCAGTTCTTTCCTTGTTGACTTTTACCGCTTTTACGACACGTGCAGTAAACGGGTTAACGGTCGGTCTACTCTTCAGTGATCCAGGCACTATAAGAGAACATTATATATGTCTCTCTCTCTTAGTGCACTGCCTACTGGCAGGTCCATGGAATATAACGTCTTTACTCATCTCTATCTTACGCCTTTCTCTTCATGTCCACATCCGAATGGATCTTTAAATTATTTATAACATTCCTTTTGATATACCATTATTTTTGGGGGATTCTGCATATGATGAGGTGGGCCCCTATGCCTTCCTCAGCTTCTACTAACATTTACTAGGCAGGGGCGTCGATGTATATATATATATATATATAAATATATATATATATATACATGTATATATATATATATACAGTATATATATATATATATATATATATATATATATATATATATATATATATCTGTAAAGTACTATGAATAAATTTATAAATTTCCGTTTTGGATCAGGAAAAATTACTAATATTGGTATGTGCACTGACTTACATATAGGAGATCCTGTCTGGATACAGATACAGAAAGGGGAGGCATTCTTGAGGGAGAATTATGCATATCTGGACCTGCTGTGTGCTGTTCGTGAACTGAACGAAATCCTTCAGGAGTTTTACCATATCCCATGCCACCCCCTCTTCCTACCCCCTGCAAGGGATTTGTTGGCCCCCCGCGCAGGTTGCCACCAATTCCATTCTAAATATTGAACATATTCAAGGTATAAATAGTTTAATATTACATACAACCTGACGCACCTGAGTACGTAGTTCCGAACACAGTATTTGAAGATTGTTGCAGTATTTAAATAGAATGATTGAGTTTTAAATACTACTGCTATGAAATGCAATCACGTGAACATTTTATCTAAATTTGTCGTGTAACGTTGAGGTCTTGAAGACTTGCAAAAACGTATCCTGCCAAAATGCCATAGAATCTAGTAAACGGGAGCTGAGGTGGCAATGATAAAAACTACAACATAAACTCTAATTATGTTAATGAGCTCAATTGCAGTTTAGTTAGGGCATATATTTTGCGATTTATCCATCTGTTGGTCGATGCTTCTTTAATGATCTGGAAATAAGATTAGACTAGTGGTTAGACAGGGAGGCCTACATTGAATGAATTAAGGGAGCTACCAATTAATGGAAAACTGTAATGGTTAGACAGATACCTTAATATATTATAGATGACCCTTGCATATAGGGCAAGGTTGATTTAGCTACTCCATTACGTTGCATAATTTTTAAATTTTTAAACTGGATTGTTGGATCAAGAAAACTAAAGATATTTCGACTGAATACTAGACCTGTAACATTGGCAATCGGAGCATACTAAAGAAAAATAGAATAAATTAATAATGTTAGGTAAACATAAATATAAATTACTGATTGTTTGTATATTAGACGCATTCGAAGAATAATATCGTTAAAGGAACATTAAATCTTTATAATTCCTATTTGCAGAACTATAATAATTTCCTAATAATTTATCATTATATAATTCGGATTACGATTCTGATTTTGCTAAGTATGCTAAAAATAATTCAGGCATAAATTCCTATGCCAAAATTGGTAACAGAATTATTGTAATATCTAAATTTAACAACTATGTTGATCTACATTTTAATTTTTAAAGATCTTAAATGTAGTACCAACATGTAAGAATATATTGCCGACATGTGGCTATGTTGGTAAGATATTAGATCGCGGACAAGTATGTGCGGAGTTAAAATCCTGGGCTTGCCCGTAACTGACATCGCTATCGAATGAGGAAACTAACGTTAATTGGTTCTAGTTAATTAGCTCTATCATCTTTTAGCTTTTACAGTTTACATCAAAATTACGGATAGAGCCAATGATTAAATATCCATTTCAATCAGCATAAATTTTTCAACGCATTCTACTTCATAAGGTTGTTGACTCGACATACAGCAGATATTGTGGTTAAATAAAAGAGATTCAGTAAATATTGTGGCAAGTCCTTAACTCTAAGAAGCGCCGTGAGTATATCAGCATCGATGATATATCTATTGAAGAATATAATAAATACATTTTTATCAATATTTTAATTTCAATAAAAATTATTTATAAATTAATCCGTAATTTATTTCATATGAGGCATTAAACAAAAGCTGCACGCAGTCGACATGAAAGAAATCTACGCAAATTTGGTGCACTTTGTAATATAAAAGGCTTAACATATCCAAGCCATAACTTAAACGCTCAAGAATGAAACTGTACTTGCTATAATGGTGCGTCATCTAAACTACGATATTTTTATAATTAATTAGATAAAATGAATCCTAATATATAAAACAAAATAAATAGGATAAAAGAAATAAAATAAATTGGATAAATAAATTGAAGAAATCAAATGACAATGAATCTGAAATTAGATAAAAATTTGCAATCGCATTCATATGATAAGAATACCGAGTAGAGGAACTATTAGGCCTATTGCACGTCTATTGAAAAACTAAAAAGTGTCTAGTAATTAATGCTGATAAATATTTCATCTTGCTGTATTTCATGTACGATATGTAAGATATAGGATATTATTTATACATTTGAAAATTTGATTAACAGTATTACCAGTTTACCACTGATATGTTTCTCGTAAAATAGGAAACAATTTCTGTAACTGCTGCTAATTTGCCTCAAACATTAATTTAAATAAATACGTAAGTAAATGCTTTATTTTCGAATCAATTAAACAGAATTTACATATCACTATCATGTTTCTCTTCTATTCTAATACTTTAGGGTAAATTCTGCCACTTGGCATCTATTTGATAGTCCAATGACAGCGAACAAGTAGTGAAATCCTTCACCACTGTTTCCGCAGAAACTTGAAACTCAAGATATGAATATTCGGTGAAGGGAACCCTCTTGTAGTCACACAATTCAGGGCTTCAAAGGGCTCGATAGATACCCTTACCTCCCTTATATCGCCCAGCCAAAATCAAAAGTAAAATTCTAGCTGGATATACCCTATCCTCTAACTACTTGGTACTATGTATTATAGAGTCTTGTTTACTCTTGATCACTAAACGCTACTGCCCCTTTCCGCATCAGCTGCATGCGCAGACCGTGATCAAAAGCTATGGGCAATGTTCCGGTATTAGATCAACTACATAGCTCTCTATATTTACATCATTTACATCATGTATATATATATATATATATATATATATATATATATATATATATATATATATATATATATATATATATATACTGTATGTACTATATAGGATAATCTTTTAAATTTTATTACATTAAATTAGAATATTTCGCATAAAAGTAGGGCCTTGTCGTACTTTTTATGTTAAATATTCTAATTACAAAATTCAAAGGCTACTTTATCTTCAGGAAGCGAAATTGAAGTGAGAACTTATAAATACACAATTCAGGTAAAACTAGTTGCAGTGAAAACTGTATTTTACTGAAAATCTGAACCTATTTTAAGCTAAGTATTCTGATCTTTAAATATGCTCATATACAGATATTTTCACTATTTGTCTGAACTCCAGTATACGTTAGGTTAAACTATTCATACTGATCTTTAACGTGATGCGACGAAAGCACTTTCTAAATTATTACCAGAAGTAATTAATATGAACAAACCACGTAGCACCATTTGGAAGTCAAATCTCAACTGGAGCTAACTAAGAAAGTAAAATTGTCAATAAAATTGATAAATTCTGAATCAGTATAAACAACATTCATACAGTGTAGTATGTATACATGTAGAAACGGATTAACAAAAAGCGTAAATGCTCTTACATCCGATTGGGCACGTGATAAATGTGCTAAAAATAAATCCAGTTGAATGGCTATACCTGGTGATATCCGGAATTATGATAGAGTCCGTAAGGGGAAGCATCCACGGACGCCATCCCCATTCCACCGTTGTGCATAGCGGACAGCGAATGAGCGAGAAGGAAAAGAGAACTGGTTGAGCGGAGACTTTGGAAGCACTGGCGCCTCCTATTGGAACATTTTGCTATCGCTGCTTCTTGCAGAAATTTTTCTTCTACGGAATCGTCAACAGGTCGGCAGCTGCCGCTACTGCAGCAAAGTTACAGCTGCAGCTTGCAGGAATGTGTTGATTTCGCGGCAGCTGTTAAGCAGCTGCTTGTACTGCTGTAGATTTGCTGCTGCAGCTGGATGATGATCGGTATCGTAAATTTGAAAGAAAATAGGAGTATTGTAACATGGGAAATTAATCGAATAGATCAGCAAAAATAACCAAATAGATATCGTAAGCAGAAAAAAAGATTGCAGATTTCTTAGTAGTTCTATTTTGCTGTGTATTAAAAGAGATCAACCGATATTATACCTGCAAATAGCTAGTCGTATTTCGATAGAGCCCATTAATACACGTGCCAATAATAATAATTGGAAAACGATATCTGAAATGATACTTTTCTCAACTTTAACTTGAAATATTCCTGATAGCTATAGTGTTTGTCATAGACCAATTAATAAATCATTTGTCATTGTGTTTCTCATTTTTAAATGGGTGTAATCTTTCAGAAGAAAGATAGGAGTCGTGAATATTGAAATAGATTTACTTGTCGCAAATGTTTTGCTAAGCCATGGCACTGATATATCTGCACAAGAGCGTCTAGTTTAATCGCCTCTAAAGGAACTCGAGCAACTTTCGGCCGATACATTCCCAACCTATCTAAATTTGCAACATAAAATTACAAAATGATTAATGATAATTATAATATAATTTACACAGGTTTAAATTATCCCCTAAAATATCTGTTTAACTTTCCGGATAATAAGAAATACTATTTAATAAGGTTACTAGTTTTACTTTAACAATTTTTTGGATTAGCAAACTTAAAATTTCGCTGGATAAACATTTATTGAAAGTCTTCTGTCAAAGCACAAAATCTTTACAAGATGAGAACTAGAATTGTTGTTGTTGTTGCTTATGGGGATTTTTATATAAGTTTGAATAGAAGGAACTATGGAATACAAACTAATTAAATTGAGCGCATAAGTACATCGAGATTAAGAAGAAATCAGAATATAGGTGTGGAGGAAACAAGAGAAGGCAATCGCTGTGGACTTGCTGTTAGACTGCACTCTCTCTCTCTCTCTCTCTCTCTCTCTGTGTCTCTCTTTATATATATATATATATATATATATATATATATATATATAAAGAAAGATAGAAAGAGAGAGAGAGAAAGAGAGAGAGAAAGAGAGATATATAGATAAAGAGATATATAGGCTATATACTGTACATATATATATATATATATATATATATATATATATATATATATAGAGAGAGAGAGAGAGAGAGAGAGAGAGAGAGAGAGAGAGAGAGAGATTGCTACTAATCCACTGCTATTTAGCAGCTGCTCCAGAAAATCGCGGAGAAGCGGAAATGAAGAAGGCGGTGGGACGGATAAAGAGCAATTTATAAGCTAAGATAGGCGGGAGAAAAGCAAAGACTCTGACCAATGGGAGAGAGAGAATAAATGAAGAATTGCGGCCACGCTTTTTAGCAACACTGTGTGAAGACTGCTGGAAATTAATGCAGCCACTACGTCGGTAGTTTATAGTTGAATTTCTTCGAGAAAAGCAGATTAGAAATATAATTATTTTTGTCAATAAAGATCATTAAAGCTGTGCATAAATTGGGTCTTTAAGCAAATGCTTCTGACAAGCATACATGTATAGGGGCACAATAATTTTATGATTTCTTAACACTGCAAAGTTTTTACACACACTCTGAAACACTTCTTAGTTCTATCAATACGAAATTATTTTTGTAAGAACTTCTTTTTACTATTTACTAGAGCATTATTAAACAGTTATAGCCCATTTGGGTACAATTCATACCAGGAAACCTTTCGCAAGCTGTTGCATATATTTAATTAATTAAATATGCTGAATATATTGGAGTAGACTTTCTGCATTTGATTGAACTAAAAATTAAATTGTAAGCATACAAGTTATTAAATTTCAATTTAATACAGCAATAATTTAATTCTTATTTGCAATATTTTAATGCAGTATTTATATAAAATTATGAAACATTATAAATGACCACAAAATGTTCTAATCGCGACCGCATAATTGAACTGGAATTCAAAGGATGATGACGACGATGATTTCTATAAAAAGATGCAGTGTAGCAATTGAAGTATTTCTCACTAAGTTCTTGGTGGTGTGCCATATAATTCATTAACCACTAAATTTTAACGAATCTCATTAGCTGAGCCGGTATCATGAAGCTATATTATAAAGCTAATGTTAACGTCAGTTTCCTCACTCGAAGGCGATGTCAGTGACGGGCGAGTCCAGGATTTGAACCCCGAACATACTGATGAGCGGTCGAATATCTTACCGACATCGCCACTGGCTCCAGCCACAAAGAAGAATGAGAATCAGTGGTTGCATAGTTAAATATCCAGAACTCCCTCAGTCACCGACATTATCTGAAGATATGAAACTGACGTTAAACTAGATGTAAGCCTTTAGCTTTATTGCCTCTATCAGGCGTAATTATTTGACGTGCTTAATTAATTCCAGTTAGAATTCTCCGGTAAATTTGGTCTTCGACAACTCCTTTAGAAGTTTGTAGGAAACGTACAGCAGCTAGTTCCGCTATAATCTTCAGAGCTGTATATTACTTGTTAACGTTAAAAGTAAAAACATAGTTGTAAAAACATTAAAAGCTGAAACATAGTTGGAAATGTTTTTAACTTTAAGAGATAAACTCACGGAGACAATATAAAATGTAGTATGTAGTAAATTAACTTTTCTGGCTACTTCATATATTCTGCTATTTTCAACAGTGTGTGAGTTTCAACGAGAATGAACTATAAACAGTGACATGCTTTCCTCTTACCTAATCAACGCAACAATAGTGATATGCTACCTAACAAATCAACGCAAAATAGCGATATATTTTCTAACTAAACAACGCAAATAGTGATATTTTTCTAAATGATCAGCGCACAAAATAATAGGCTGAAATTTTTCTAACCAGCATAAAAATGTTGGCATTTTTAATGCACACCATCTTAACAACAACATCATTGAAAATCTGTAGTAAATCTATACATATAGAGAAAAGCTTGTAAGCTTCGAAAACAGTGAAGATATTATAATCTAAATGTATGAACACATTCATGTATGCAGGCCTATATCTAGAATTCGTGTAGATAACCGTCTTGAAGACGCAGTCCTAAGATATAGGTCTAATACTAAAAAGTATTGTTACGAATGCGAAGTAACTATACTAATCTACAAAATCCCATACCAAATCTCGTTTTACATTTGTTAAGCAATCAATCATTACAATTTATAGCACGTTTCATAACGAAACCGAGTCGAAGTCCCATATGGTTTAAAGTTTGTTGCACGAAGCAGAAACTTTTCAGCAGGGGGTCTCTCGGGAGACAAGCACGGTAACCTCGTTGTGCCCGGGTCATATATCGTCTGACCCGCACACTGCACGTCCTGAATCTGCGCTCAGTCGATCTCGCAACCCTCAACATTCGAGTTGTCAAGCCTCCAGGTTCATATACATCTGGAGCTATTGCTGATCGTCATGTTCGAAGCTTAAGATGTTTGAGTTTTTATGGGGCTACATTGTACATGGCTGGAGCCAGTGCCGAAGTAAGATACTCGACTGCGGATCAGTAGGTGCAGGGTTCAAATCATGGGCTCGCCCGTCGCTGACATCGCTTCCGAGTGAGGAAACTGACGTTAACCGTAGCTTTTTTAAAGTAAATTGTAAGTCTAGCAAGATACACAGACTGTGTCCAAAAGTATCTTTTCTTATCATAAAGTTTGGAAAAAAGACTACCATCACGGAACCCAATCCAGAAACTCTTACTGTGAAGTTACTAATGCGACTGAGGTGAAAGAAGAAAGACTTACGAAATAAACTATAATTTGATAGGCTTGAGGTAGTGAGAAATGCAGCCAATTAAAGATATGAGCGATCGAATATAACTACCTGGGTTGATCTTTAAATTAATCATTAATAATTACAACAAAGGTACAATCTAAGGCATTCCGGTGACAGAGTCCGAATCAGCGGCTTCAAAAATCAATTAACGTATTTAATAATAAATTAAAAGTGCTTATGATTTCATTCTGTTGCAGGAGATGCCCTATCCAGTATATTTAACTGTTTTATGGGAACCACGACAAGCAAGTGAACCAAGACTAATACAATAACGCTTCATTAATGGGGTGACTGTAATTACGTCGATGGCTTTCAGCAGCATCTTCATGGAGGTGAACTAATGCTTCAGCAAAGCCTGTAACTCTCCTTGTCCTGGGCTTGGCTGTTAGCTCTTGGTGCTTTCGGTGTAGTTAGTGGTTAAACTGTTAACTGGAGAAATTGTGAATTAATCATTGCAAACAAGGTTTTTAAAAATTTATTTTCAATTCAATTCTTGTTTATTTCATAACATTTGTCAGTTTACCCCGTTTATATTTCAGATTCCCTTAAATTTTATAAAGCATAGAAGACATCTTTCCCCCGTGTTGTGCTCGGGTGTGGTTGGACCACTGCAGAATAGGGCAACCGCAGACAATCTGCCGCGTGTACGTAAGAGGCGACTAAAGGCAGGAGCTGAGGATGGCAAGAGGGGACCCACCTCACCATGAAATATTTTCCCAAGGATTAAATGATAATTAATCCACCTACTGAGGAAGGCAACGGGAAACCACCTCAGAAGCCATATTTTTCCCCAGATATAGGCTACATAAGGCATGGATAAGGCATAGACTTTGTGAAGGGATTAACTTGTTGATCTAAGGAGTGCTCTTATGGAGCGAGAAATCAGACTTTGAGTATGAATATGTACCTTGAACCTGCCACTTGGCAGTGCACTGAAGAAGAAGACAGCTACGAATTTAGGATCCAAATAAATCGCAATATTTGAGGTAAAATTAAATATACACCAATACAATTGTCAGTTTTAATTGTAAACATTTAGCATTTAATGCATTTAAGCCGTACAATATTGCTTGGTGCAATATACGCATTTATATACAAACACGAATAAGCTACAATTATATACCAGTCAGCCAGTCTCGTACGATAATGAACCGAAAACTACGAGAGTCTTGCCGGATGATGGAATGACGATGCAAGATGATGGAAAGATGCTGCAGGATGATGGAATGATTTTCTAATAAAGTTAAAAACTTCCACCGTTGCTTTTACTATAGACTTCGCGTAAAAACAGAGCCACCTGGGTCACAACCCGTTTACCGCACGTCCGGCATAAGGTTAGATCTCATCAAGGTTCAATTACTCACTGGGACCCCCACCCTCACACCCTACACCCAACACTTTCGAGAATTAACGGACAATCGTGATCGGACTTGTGGAAGACAAATTACCGGATAGGGACCTTGGAGACCGGACGATAAAAGACCAGGACGCAGACAGAATGAGTTATTTATTTCATAAGTAATACGATGCCATAACAACGAGTCAGGTCTGTTGTATGTCTAAATCTAAGTCAATGCTACAAAATGACGTCCCTGACATCATCCTTGTATGAGAAAACGGATGTTAACCCTTTAATATTATTAAAATTTATATTGATGACGTCTTTAGTTTAATTCACCTTACGTCCTCTCTATTTCACTCAGTATGCTGCGCAATGGCAGGTCAATGGCATATAGCTGTCAAATTAATTTTGCCTATGCTTTTCGTTTAAGCTCAATATAAGATTTTCATCGTAAAATGGTAGTAATAAATCTCTGGGTTATTAAATTATCTCAAGCCCATTTCTTCAGTCTTCCTCGAATATATTTTCTCTATATTCTTCCTCCTAAGATATCCTTCAGCAATCCAACCACCATATGATATGTCCTATCCACTTATTTTTTAGATATCTATCCCACCATTAAGCGAAACAAAATATATTTCAAAATACTTTAACAAAATTCAAGTTTACAGAAACAAAAACCCAAGTTTATAATTTCATTATTACATGCAAACACTGCATATATGCTACAGGCCAAATATGCAAATGTGTCACTCCGATTGTATGTAGGCCTATAAGTGACAAGAACAATGCAGCAAGCGAATATTCATACAAAGAATCGATTCCACTGAGCAATAATAATTCTGAGGTATAATTTACATCCATAGTTCATCAATTTATTATTTATTATTTTCGTATTTATTAGTTTAATATTTACAATTACGGTATAGTTTACATCTTCAACTTGCAAAAATAGGGCTTCAGTTACTCTGTCCAGTCTAAATAATATAGGAAGATATATTATAAAGTACAATTGGAAGATTTTTGAAATGACTAAGTATAGTTTTTATAAAGTTACATTCTACTTTAACGTTTGTAGCAGTAGCTCGAGTGTGCCGAGCTATCTTGAAATTGATATTTTATTGCTTTCCTAAGCGAAAGTGAGGAATACGATGCGTTAACTTATACACGAATATCTGTATAACAATGGTGGTGGTAATTTAAAAATGCATTTTAATACACAAATTAACATAATCATAATCATCATCATCATCATTATTAATACATCGTCATCTTCCCTTTAATCCTAGTTTAACAAGGGTCGGTATACGAATTGAATAGTCCTTTTCCACTCCTCTCTGCCTCATACCATATCATTAATCAATCCAGTATTTTTCCATTAATTTTAGAATTTTTAAAGCTACTTCTGGAGCCTAGGCGCTCACCAACCTAACGCCCTTTCTATGGTTGGATCTTAGTGCTTTGGTCACCCTTCGTAGTTATTGTCCATTTTAAACACAAAAACAATAAATAGGAAACATAAAGTTCAATACATTTCTTCAGTGAGCTTTAAATACAAAGGCTAAACCTGGTTTAACGTTTTCTTCAAGTACTAAAAGGATTCCAATTACACGACGAACAACAGATTTGAATCCGACACCAACTGATCGGCTGTCGGACACCTTGCCGATATGTTATACCAGCTTTGCGTAACGTTTTTTTAAATTTCAGATTTAGAGATGATGATTATGATCATAGTTTGCCTTCAGTATCCAGCTGTAGATGTATATCGAGGAAGTCCTGAAGGTCCGCAATCTCAGAGGTTATCCTGGTGACGTCCTCATCAATCCAACTGGTTTCATCATCTCCACCTCCTGGAAAAAAGTAAACACGTACTATAGTGAAATGATCAACTATGTTGATGTCTATCACTTTGAGTACCACATGTTTAAACCGTTAGGCAATTTAGACCATTTTCGTATAACCAGTCCAGTGGATGTCCTAGATTTTACTCTTAGATCAGCGCGGCTGGGATTCGAACCCACGAGGGTTCAATTCACCTCAGGGTCTGTCATTTAAAATTTCATGACGTTATCCCTATGCTATTGAGATATTCTAAACAGAATTGGAGCAGAACAATGGAAACATGTGCATAGACAGTAAAGTTATGATTAATCACAATTAAACCTTTCTCAAGCAAATTAAGCTCATGCATTTTCATTATTCATTAAATACGTGCCTCTGTAAAAGCATAAATTGAATATGAATTTAATGTAATAATTGAATGTGTATTATTACTTATGTTAAATATAAATAGATTATTTAAATTCAGCGACGAATTAATATACAAAGTTATGCATAAATTGCAGCATAACTATAGAGAATTTCCAAGGAGATCGACAAAAAAGGTACGAAGGCTTAAGCTTTCTTCATGTATTGGCTCCTTTGCTATTATTTAGTAAACACGTATGGTAATATAATCTACAATAATACCAATGCTCCGCATTTAGAAAATAATTACAGAGATATAATAAACCTCAACTTTGAACAATTGTGACAAAACAATATCATACCTGTAATTGATGTGTGCATTTGTCAACTGTAACCTGTACGGTTTAAATACTAGTGATATTTATGTCTCTATTACATACTTTTCGATTTGCAGTCTATCGTTTTTTATGTTCAATTTTTATTTTCTTTGTTTGTTGCACACTTGCATTTCTTTCTGTTCTGTGTGTGGTTTGGTTGTGTGTGGTTTATATATATATATATATATATATATATATATATATATATATATATATATATATATATATATATATATATATACAAAAAAACTTGACCCCCTACAGAAAATTTTCTATAACTTTGGTATCTGAGGTCTCTTTATCATGCAAATTTTAGCGATAATACATGATCTAATTCTACACATATGCTGAAAAATTCATGGAAATATATGTACCATAATTCGAGTAACAGATCTTTTTACGCTATGCCCCTAAATCTTATAGGTTCTCCAAGCAGTCTGTCACCGAATACGCCTGATTAGAGCCCTTCATTGATTCTTTGTTTTGGTAGTAGCAATCATGCAAACTGATGCGTTAGAAACCCCTAGTACTTGAGATATTTGACGTGTATTACGACTTGTTCCAGGCTCTCCTTCCTGAGAACCAATTAGTTCCTCAACAGCAGCAATATTTGCAGGAATTCTGGCACTTCTGGGCCAGCCGCTGCCTGCCTTTCTATCAGTTGCTCTCTCTCTGCAATCTTCCGACAAATACTCTTAATAGTAGACAAGGACAATCCTTTCAGCGGACAGGCTTGCTTTATTCTTTTCACCCCGTTACCTTGCTGATAGAGTATTTATATCCGCAACTTATAGTGACGTATAGTGATAAACTGTTTAGAGAATCTATGAGAGGTAGGGGCATGGCGCATATTGATCTGTAACTCGAAATGTGGTGCATATATTTCCATAAATTTTTCAACATACATGTAGAATTGGACCATGAATAATCGCTTCAATTTATGCGATAAGGAGACATCAGATACCAAAGTTATAGAAAATTGTATGTAGGAAATCTATAAAAGGTTGGGGCATGGCGCAAAAAGATCTGTAACTCGCATTTTGGTGAATATTTTTCCATCACTTTTTCAGCATATATGTACAATTGGACCACGAATAAGTGCTTTCATTTACATGCTAGAGAGACATCAGATACAAAAGTTATAGAAACTTTTCTGTAGGGGGTCAGCTTTTTTTACGCAGTCTGTGTGTATATATATATATATATATATATATATATATATATATATATATATATATATATATATATATAATTTCAGAAGACCAACTATAAGGATTTCAGATATATACCATTCTTTTTGAAGTTTTCCAGCAGACTCAACCGTTCCTGCTCCAATTTCTGCAGCTCAAGTAGACGAGCGCTAGTAAAAAAAAGCAATAACGAAATACACTGATATACAGTCTAATACTATATTGCAGTATATATAGTCTAATACTATATTGCAGTATAGCTGAATCAAGTAAGTTTATTAGATATGCCTCTGCTATACTCCCTGCCACAAGATATTCGATCTCGTAATTGTCTTGGTACCTTCATGGGCAAGCTAAAACCCATCTCTTTCCGCCATATGTCTAAATTTTGACTCGCTTGCCTTGGATTTTGAACTTGCACTGTTATGATCATGCTTTCGCTTGTGATATTTGCATACTTAGTCGTCATCGTGTGGTATTTTAACGCTGTTTGGACGGAGTCTGCAAGAGACGTCCTGACAAAGCCTTATGGCGAGGAACCGGACTTTAAATTCTTATTGATATCTTAGATACAGTGGTTCACAATCCCTTGTAAGTATCAGTATAAGTTCGATCACTTGTATTTGATATGATCATTTGTCAACATGTTGAAATATGATCCCTTTTAAATATGCAAGGGCTCGGGTTACCTGAGCAATACTTGAGATTGTCTATCACATAGCTCACGTTACCTGAGCATGACTTGAGATCGTCTATCACAGAGTTCAAGTTATCTGAGCATGACTTGAGATTGTCTATCACATAGCTCACGTTACCTGAGCATGACTTGAGATTGTCTATCACAGAGTTCTATCTTGCGCTGCATGACGCTTAGCCATTCCTGAATCAGCTCATCCGATTCCTCTGCGGCTGTCAATTATAATGCATTAATTATAATTAAAACACATTAATTAATTATAGTTATAACATATTAATTAATGATATTAATAATGCATTAATTCATTCGAATTAAAATTATTTCTTCAGTATAAAGTTCCTCTACCTCTACAGTGCTCAGAAAGTGGCAGGTCCAATGTACATATTGTTACTCATCATCCACTATCACTCTCCATAAGGAACAGTTCATAGATCAATAAGCTAATCTCTTCAGAGATGACTATGCCATATCCAAACTTTAATGTAGCTTATAGGTCGAAAAAAACAAGGTTTCTGAGGTGGTTTCCCTTTACTCTTCCCGTTCTTGCTCAGTCATCCCTTTCGTTAGATGAAGCGTACATTTGGTTTATTCTTCAGCGGGCCCGTACACAAGACGGGAAATATAGCATATATAACTACACAAATATAATTACTGTGATGAACTATATTTAACTATATTTAACATAGCCTCTTAGCCATCTCATAGCATCTTGAATATCTCATAGCCTCTTAGACAGCTCACAGCTAATGTCTGACTGTATGAAAGCAATTGAAGAGCACCGCGACGGCCACAACAAATTTCAAAGTTTGATTAACTGGTTAAAGTGGTTTGATTGATTGAAACCAACCTAGAACACGAGACTCTCTGTTCGAAGCTCTCAGATGTTCTTCCACAGATCTCGCCTCGTCATTCAGAATCTCCTCAGCCTCTTTCTCCTCCTGGAGGGCGTTGTTTATGATCAGATTCATCGATAGAGCCGTGTTGAAGAAGCGTCTAGACCGGCTCTTACCGTCGTCTGCCTCATCATCGGTGTCATCATTTTCGTCGTCATCGTTCTCGGCGGGGTTTGGTAGGATGCTCCAGAATTCTTCGTCCTTAGAAGAATCCAGAGCATCTTCAAATCCGTCAGATTCATCAGAATTGGGTAAAGAATCCGGACCACGCAGACTGAAATCAGAGTCCTCGCTATAGCGTAGAACAAGATAAGCAAGTTCCTGACTATAACTTAAAATAAGATAGAATCAAAGACCTAATTACAACCTAAAATAAGATAAGATAAAGTCAGAGACCTAATTATAACCTAAAATAAGATAAGATCAAATCAGAGTCCTGACTCAGACTAAGGTGAACTCATAAGGTCATTAAGACCATATTAGATCATTAAGGTAAAATGTTAAAATAAGAAGAATAGTATTACAAAAGACAAGAGGAGAACAAAAACTAATAATCATAAATGAATAATTTTACAATCGATTCCAAGAAACAATTAATTTCTGTCGAAATTAATTTACAGTATATCTGTCTTATCACTTTCCTAAAGCACGATGTCAAGTCGGACGCTAAATATTTCATACAATCAGCCGTATTTCTCTTTAAAATATATAAAAAAATCTTTTATTCACCAATTCTTGGCAGAAAACACGCACAGATACAATTAAATTGCAAAACGTTACACAACAGAATACATATAAAAAAGTGCACATAAAAGTTTAATGAGCATAGCACGCATTTATGCTCTTTGAATGAGAACACCACATATTTAATCCAAAACTGATTTCAATAAAATGAACACGGAATTAGCACTGTGCACACAGAATGATGTCCTTCAGTAAATTATGATTTCTGATGTTGCTTTACCTTGATATTGCATTTTCCTTTATAAATATATGTATATCAGCTTTTATTCGGTTTCGCGTTATTCTTGTAGTCTTTTAAGATTAAATATCCAATGAAGCAATAATAAACTTAGTAGGAAATTGATGTAATAAAATGAAAGAAAACATCTACAAAAATTTAAAATAAGAAATATTGATTAAAGTCAGATACATTTTATTAGTTATTTTTAAAACAGCAAGACTATACTATGCTACAGTCGCTATAGTAAATCAACCAAGATTTTAATGAAATAATCATCGCCCTTTTTGTAGTTGAATATGCGTAATTCTGCTATATATCAACTTACTTAGGTTCATGCTCTTCATCCTTTGACCATACAGCGGTGAGACCATCAGCGTCATAGTAGTGTTTGAAACAGTAGAACTTCCCTGCAGATTGAAAAGCAAGGCTGAGTTTAATTCTTAAAATTAGCGACAATTTTAAACGTACAATTTACAGCGGTCATCTATTCTGAAAATCAAATAAATGAATTTGCTACAAGCAAAAATATAACTAGACGTTTAAAATATGACTGGTAGAAAACTGAAACGAGAAATTTAAAATCTAAAAAATGTTGAATAATTGGAATATTTTATTGTTAGAAATTAATAAATACGAAAAATTGATAAAATAAATCATTATAAAACTTCACTTACACTCGTATACAGAAAATAAACAGTAAGAGAATTACCTTCTCCATTGGAATCTTTCTTCATGTATGATTTGTCCAAGCGCAGAAGAATGTTGCACGTGGAGCATTTGAAGCACTCGGAATGAAACATGCAGCCGTGAGCAAGCCTTCGATCAACTATGTACAGAGTTTTCTTGCACACACAGCAGACACTGAGAGTGGACGACTTAACCTAGAAGAGCAGCAGAACAATCAACGACCTACTTAATTCTTTATCAATCAATCAATCAATCAATCAATCAATCAATCAATCAATCAATCAATATGAATTTAACGTCCGGTTCCTCGCCATAAGGCTATATCAGGGACGTCTCTTGCAGACTCTACACAAACAGGCGCCAGAGCACCACACGATGACGACTGAGTACACAGAAACCACAAGAGAAAGCGAGATCAAAACAGTGCAAGTCCAAGATCCAAGGCAAGCGGGTCAAAACTTAGACCTATGGCGGAAAGAGATCGGTTATCGTTAGCAAATCAACACGATTATGCAATCATTCGTTCAGACTGTAAGTCTGTACTTCTAACTTTAACCGAGTCTAGTCAGTAAGCTTCTCAGACCTAATGAATTGTCAGTTACTTATCATAGGACTATCTGTTATTGATAATTTATTTTATGCATCAGTGTTAGGTATAAAATTTATTAGCCACAATGCAACTACAGTTAAATTGTAAGTAAAATTCAGGTTTTAACTTTAATTCCATTAACATAATATCATAGTTCTATTTCTAACCGTCATGTCTTCAAGTTTGGAAGCCATATCAGAAACGTTCAATGTTTTGTTCCCTGTTTCTCCTGAAGGGACACCCCCTAAATCTGATTTGTCTGAATTTGTAGACGGAAGTATTTGGTTACCATCTTCTTTAATTTCTTTCTTTGGAGGAACAGGAGGTTTGTCTTTACCATAATTCTTTCCCTTCGATAATAAAATTTAAATTATTAAAATCAGAAAATAACATAAATGATAGTATATATTTATAATCGCTAGTCAGAGCGTATCAAATACTACTAAATATTTAATTTGTGATAGCAAAATCAATTATAAATTATAAAACACTTACATATTAGTTAATCTAATTACACCTCATTAAATCTCATTTCTTTGATTTTGATAAATCGGACCCTGAATTTTCTTTGAATTGCATTTTTGTTTTTTCGAATATTGCCTAAAACATGCCGTGGTCCGCTTATCTAAGAATTATTTCCATTTATCATTTTATTCGTAATTTAGAATGTGCAGTTTGCTAAAGACTAGAAAAACCGTGGACTGCAAATGTCGTAAAGACGACAAAGCACAAGAATCCAAAACCAACGTCAGATGGGGCATTTGGTTGATGAGCGCCAAGGCTCCATAAATTACTACAAATATTTTTTTAACGGATGGAAGAGAAGGACTACGTGTATCCCGATCCTAGTTAAACTGCGAGTCAAGTAAAGATAATGCTAATGATGATGATGATGATTTTATTCTTACTACATTTGATTCTTCACTTGCGCCTGCATTGAATTGATTTATGCGGTCCCTCACACCTCTACACCTCATCAACGAAGGGTGACCTTGAGCTCCCTCGGCCTGGATGGACGATGCCGTACGAGCTACCACAACGGGTTTCTGAAACAGAATGAAATCATTTAAATGAAATAAATCCATTAAACTAAAATTTATCCTAATCTTAACGACTGTGAATAGTCCGTTAAACCAGGTTCAGAGGATTTTACAAGTTTATTAAAACCAAAGTAAAAAAAGTAGAATAAAAAGAAACGTCCATTAAATAAAAGAATAATAAAAAGAATAGTCCGTTAAATATAAAAGAATAGTAATAGTAATAGTATAGTGATATTAAGAAGGCAAACTGAAAACTGCAAAACAGTGCAAAGAAAAAGTTATTTCCATCAATTTTCCATTCTATTTGTCAAACAAACCAAGTTGAATACCTAATTTAGTTTTAAATTATTAGAAATAACTGAATATTACGCTTTGTAATTGAGGTCACCTTCACGTCAAGATGTTCTAACTCAAACATTAATGGTCCACTTTATGTAGAACTTTCAGATGCTAACCGACAGAGTCCAAATTGGTTCATAAAATGAAAATATCGACATTTGATTCATCAAGTCTAAAGAGACCAAAATTCTAGTTCGTTAAAAGCTAAAAAAAGCTGGTAAAGCTAAGGTTAACGTCAATTTCCTCACTCGTTAGCGATGTCAGTGACGGGCGAGCCCAGGATTTGAACCCAGCAGATACTGATCCGCACATACTGATTCTGATAAAAAGTTAAACACTGCTAGTACTTACTAGTACTAGTAGTCCACTAGTACTCAAAGTACCAGTGCGTGCAAAACATAAGATAACGTAATTTTCCTACAAAGTATCTTACAGATCTACTGACACTATCACTGACTAATCGTGCCTGAACAATACTCCAACTATATAATAACTATAAGAACTATATAATAGTGGAATATGACACTTAGCCTACCGGTGTTGGGTAAATTGGCTCGACCTTTGGCTCTTGAGTTGCAGAGGTTCCCTCACTATTACTGTTGCACGGGGTGTTTTCAGGAATATCGGATTTTCTTTTGATGGCATTGTGTCGTGCCGGAGTTGATTTCTGGCTTCTCCTTATCGGACTTTTCTTCTGCAGAGCAAACACAACAAACGTTATATTTCCAAAGCACATTTATTGTAAAATAAAAGTTAATGTTAACGTCAGTATCCTCACTCGACAGCGATGTCAGTTACCCGGCGAGCCCAGGATTTGAACCCCGCATATACTGATCCGCTGTCAAATATCGTACTGAGTAAGATCGTGCAGAAATGCTAATATAATGGAGAAATACTAATAGTGTCATGGAGAAATACTAATATACTGAGTACACTAAAATACTTATATAATTGCTATGTACTTTTGAAATTTACTTCTAAAAGTAGCGTGCATTGTTTGAAGCACACAATACTTACACAATTTATATAATAAATAGCAGAAGTATTAAGAACCATGTCTAAACATCTCAATAATACATGAGATGACCAGATATGTTATGCGTCAAGACAATGCAATAGTTGCAGACAGACTGCAGGACTTGAGTAATCTCCAATGAGCAGCATTATGGCTAGCCATAATGCTGCTTACCATGCTTTACTATGGTAAACCATACCGTTGCATACTATGCTCTACTTTGGCAAACCATACCTCTGCATACTATGCTTTACTATGACAAACCATACCGTTGCATACTAAGCTCTGCTATGGTAAACCATACCGCTGCATATTATGCTCTACAATGGCGAACCATACAGCTGCATATTATGGTCTACAATGGCAAACCATACAGCTGCATACAATGCTCTAATATAGCAAACCATACCGTTGCATACAATGCTCTACTATGGCAAACCGCACCTCTGAATACGATGCTCTAATAATACAATCCATACCGCTGCATACTAAGCTCTACTTTCCCATACAGTTGCATATTATGCTCTAGTATGGCAAACCATACCTCTGTATACGATGTTCTAATAAGGCAAACCATACCGTTGCATACTATGCTCTACTTTGGCAAACCATAGCGTTGCAGACTATGCTCTACTGTGCAAACCATACCGCTGTATACTATGCTTTACTATGGAAAAACAACACCGCTGCCATAGTAGAACATACTATGGTATTTTCTACTATGGCAAACCATACCTCGATATACTTTTCTTTACTATGTCAAATCATACATCTGCATATCATACATCTGCATATCATATATCTGCATATCATACATCTGCATATCATACATCTGCATATCATACATCTGCATATCATACATCTGCATATCATACATCTGCATATCATACATCTGCATATCATACATCTGCACCAATATGTGACGTTAAGGAGGTTTCGAGAAACAATAATAAAATTGTAAACAATGTCGAACTCGAGAAAACAGTTGCCAAAACTTGGACTAACGAGAAAGTGAAGTATAAATCTAGCTTAGTCTACTAATTAGTACAGTAGTTAGGAACCGCTTACGAGTACAATTAGACAACAACGGCTGCTGCAGAAATGTCTCCGACAACATAAAAAAATTATAATATGAATATAAAATCTTTATTATTAGCCGAAATAGATATTCTAAGTTCTTCGCTAGGCATATAAACTGACCGGAAGTTAAGTTTTCTACCACTGGTGTAAGAGATCGTTGACATAATGAACAGACAACTATAGCACCACTGATGTTGTGGAGATCCTTTTTTGAAGGTTGCGGATCTGCTATATATTTTTGTGATAACTTTAAGCAGGACGAAGTCGTAGAGATGAAAATGCTGACTAAATTTATGTATAATTAATATTATGTACACAATTTTTAAATTTGCAGAGATCTTCTCATTCTCCTCTTTTCCTACGACTTACAGAAGATGTGAGGATGGAGCCGGAAATGATTTCGTTTATTACTCAGAGAGTAAATTATTGATTTTGAGATCTGAATTATCCGTCAGGCATATAGATCATAGGTTTTAGCTCTACCAATAGTGATATATTAGCTAGATTGGATTGTAGATTCAACTTAGATTGGCATGTAGGCCTACATGAATTTATGGCAAATTTATATGCAAAGTTAAGGAAGTCAACTGGCAACCACTTCAGATGTCATATTATTCCTAAGCTATAGACTGCATTAGGGTGTGGATAGGGCATAGTCATTTGTGAAGGGATTAACTCGTTAATCGATAGTGCGCTCTTTATTGGAGCGTGAAAAGACAGTATAAAGTCAGTAGGAATATGTTCCTTGAACTTTCCGCTTTTCAGAACATGAGAGAGAGATATACAAAGTTAAATAAACGAACTTTTGACTTATTGGTAGCGGTAGCCTTCTTCGAAGGATGCAGTGAAAGAAACTGTTTGAGGTTATCAGTGTTTCGAACGACAGATCGTAAAGTACATGACTTATTATCTGGTCCAGCCCTCGTTGTGTGTCTAGACATCGCAAAGGTTGCCGACAGGCTGCAGTACTTCGAGTAATCTCCAGAACCTTCGTCACCTACCTGAATCCAAAAGTGCCCAAAAGTTTAAATAAACTGTTGCGAGAATATTGTGAGAATATGGTTAAACAACGACCCTATTGTCTTAGATTATATCAAAACGTTAGAAAAGTACGAATATTTTGAGAATATGGCTAAACAACGACACTGTTGTTTTAGATTATACCAAAACGTTAGAAAAATATGAATATTTTGAGAATATGGTTAAACAACGACAAAATTGTCTTAGATTATATCAAAACATTAGAAAAAGATGCCTATAAATTTTTTTACTTTTGATAAGTTTAACAGTAGTCAACATTTAAATTAGTAAATGAAAGATAGGTACTGAATGAATAAAAAAGCTGGTAAAGCTAATGTAAACGTCAGTTTCCTCACTCGAAAGCGATGTCAGTGACGGGAGAGCCCAGGATTTGAACCCCGCACATACTGATCCGCAGTCGAATAACTTACCGGTATCACCACATGCTCCAGCCATTGGCAAATAAATGATTAAACGTCACTAAGTTACAGTTTATCAACTAGATAAGATGTGCATCATCTTCCCTGACGGCCGTTGTTCTACATTATACAGACTGTTTGATACCCTGTGTTTCTGGAATTTTTTAAATATTTTATTTCATTTAAATGTCTATTTCTATTTGTATTTGTCAGTGATTTGGTGTTGATGCTGAAATAAACACATCTCTCTCTCTCTCTCTCTTTCTCAACTAATTGTTTTGTACTCTCACCACTATGTCTCTTAGCTTACGACTGGCAGAAGTGCCGCTGTTCCAGTTGTTCAAACCATTCGACTCCTTCAGAGCACTGGTTACCACATTGTCTGCAAACATTTATAAGATAGCCTGAATGAATATACACGACCAAATATTGCCACCTTACATTACAATTTATTTATATAATTAGCTACCTGAAGCAACAATAGTCATGAGAATAGCTGGCATTTCAATATTTAATAACTACACGATTATTCGATATCTAATGACTTGCAGACTATGGATCTCAAGGGAACATGCATTTGATTAATTCTTAATAATATTTAAATTTAGGCTAATCTGTCTTCACTGACTACTAACTAATTAGATTTTAATGAAAGATTAACTATTTCATGTTAAACGACTAAATAACCATTCATTGCTGACTAAACAATGTTCTATAGCAGAGATTTGAACGTCTAATTGACTGATCCACATTTAATAACTACATGACTAATTGGTCTTTAATGACTAATTAAATACTCATTAACGAATAGATGTATTAAGAAATAGGAAGAAAAGTTGGATAGGACATATCCTAAGGGGGAAGATCTATTAAGAGAGGTCATAGAAGGTAGAATGGAAGGGAAAAGAGGCAGGGGCAGGCCGATATTAGTTATCACGCATATGTGGAAATGAAGAGGAAAGCGGAAGACAGAGAAGAGTGGAGGAGTTATATATCATGAACCTGCCAGGAGGCAGTGCACTAAGAGAGAGAGAGAGAGAAAGAAAGAGAGAGAGAGAATGAATAAATGCCTTACCATTTCTGACAGTTTCTGTCTTCAGTGTTTGATAGATCATGTACAGGTAGCTCATAACAGATAGGACATCCAGTGAGTCTGGCTGAGTGAAGTCATTCGGATTCAATATTGGAGCCACTCCAAAGTCTTCCTCAAATATCGTAAATGCTACTCCAACGTTCTGAACGACATCGGCAGCGTTTAATTTTCTTACATCTCTGTATAGATATAAATGTGGTAACAGACATAGATTAGTTAGTAGTGTCATTAAAATGGTTGACCGGAGAAAAGTGGTTGTCCTATCCTAATTCTTTTCTAAATCTATCTTGTCTCAAAACTGGAAGTTCAGACAACGCCTGTGGTTGAATGTATAAGGATACTTCAGTTGTTAAATATAATAAATACACAAAACTAAATTCACTTCGCTTTATTTTCGCAACATGTGCTGAATAAAATACTTGTGGTTCCTAAAATTTGTGGTTCGGATGTTCTACCTGTGTTGTTTCCGGGTTGCAGTAGAATAGACATACTGTGGACTGAACAAGCCTTAAAAGGCGAGAAAGCATAAAGATTCAACCCAACGTTAGAAAGGTCATTCGGTTGGTGAGCATCTAGGCTCCTATTTGTTAACTCGGTTCCGCATCGGGACTGAGTCCATACATATCCGTTTAAAGGTAAAGCTAATGTTTACGTCAGTTTCCTCACTCGAAAGCGATGTCAGTGACGGGCGAGCAAAGGATTTAAAGCCCGCACATACTGATCCGCGGTCGAATATGACTAAAACATAAAGAAATAATGACTGAACGATAAACAGAATTATATTCTTTATTTAGGTTAGTAAAAGTTTTCAGACTGAACAGAGAAATATTTAGTGAGTGACGAAATTAACGGTCAAAATTAATTTCATTGTAACTAAATACAATGACGTAAGCAGTCGTGCATTAAATAATAAATCATATCAAATTCAGAAAATATAAGAAATATATCTCTAGAAATATATCTCTAGAAATATATCTCTAGAATCGCGAGAGGTAAGTATCGCGCGTTACACGTACAGTATAGCCGGTCTATAATACTGAACCAATGCGCAGAATGCCAATCCATTCTTCCAGGAGTGAAATAAATCAGTAACCGGTGCCACATCGGAGAAAGGTTTCGTCCGTTCTTGAAACCATGCTAGCAGGATCTTGCCAGTGGGCGCAGACTCTATAAAAATAATATTAAAAAGAGATACATAGTTAATATTGACTGCATCAAACATTATAGATCTTGATGACTTGTGGGCGCAGGTACTTAATCATCTCATAACTAGAATGGATTCCTTAGTTAATCACCTAGTAATTTAGGAAAGAATCATCATCATCATCTTCATCATCATCTTCCCTTAAATCCCAGTTTAACCAGGGTCGGGATACGAATAGACTTTCTCCAGTCCTCCCTGTCCCACACCATACCATCAGTCAATCCCCTATTTTATCCATTTGTTTAAGTTTTGTGGCAATTACTGGAGCCTAGGCGCTCTCCAACCGAATGTCCTTTCTGACGTTGGTACGGATCTTAGTGCGAATCTTAGTACATAATTCAGGAAAGAATCAATACTTAATCATTTTCAAACGAAACTACAGCTAGAAAACCAGTCATGGTATGTTGCGTCAAAGATGAAAAGAATTATAAGTGAATATCTACAATTATATCATTATGATTAGATTTTTATAGATAAACGTGATAATAAAAAGTGAAAGTAATTTAACGAGGAAAAGAGAGCAAGACCTAGAAATACTTGGCACGGCACGATCAACAAAGATTGGAGAACATTGAACATTTCATGTGAAGAGGCTGTGAGGTTTGCTGACGACAGTATTGAATGTTGCCTCCCTATGATCCGTTCAAAACTAAGGGAACTGATGATGATGATGATGATGCTGATGATGATGAACTTGATGAGATAATATCTCATAAACAACTCACTTTTGGCTGGTCCACCCCGGTCAGTCGAGTCACTCCTACGTTTTCCAGGCGACAACAGAGAGACGTCCTCAACTCTGCCGCTAGTTTTATAGAGATGTCGAACTTGAGTGCTAGGCAACGGCTTTATCTTGGTTTTATATCTGAAAATATGAAAACTTCGCTGTAGAAATAATATTCATTATCCTTCTGATTCCTTGCACAACACTAACTCTCGATGAATTATTGGATTGTGTATCCCGACCATTCTTACATTCTCTAAGCTCCTCAACAAGGCTCAGTGTATATCTCTTAAAACAAAGGGCGTTTTGATAAATCAATATTTGTTAAACCACTAGAGCCATGAGACAAGTGGCAGATCCAATGCATCAGTCAGTTGGGCTTCCCACAATTGACTAATCTAATAGATTTGGATTTGAATCTATAACTTTAGATCAATCTATACCTTTCAATGTTAATGTTAATTAATGTTGTTAGGCTAATGTTAATTACATAGACATGATGACAAGCATGTCGGGACGAAATAAATAAACCAGACCGAGTATAAGAAAAGCGGAAGAGGAAAGCGGAAGACAGAAAAGAGTGGTGGCGTTATATACCATGGACCTGCCAGTAGGCAGTGCACTAAGAGAGAGAAATACAACATAGATTATATGTGTACAATGAAGTCAGAAAGAGAAGTTTGTTTAAATTTCACCACTTTAGTCATTACGCATTACTTGTCATTAGGTAACCCAGAGGAGAAAATAAGTAGGAAAGTAGCTTTTGTTAGATAGTTATTATTATCTTGAATTATTTATGCTTTGAGAATGTTGTTGAGTTGTGGACCAGTAGATGATTTTTTGCTAAATTGTATACCAGTGGAAAACCGTTAAAATAAAGACTGGTAGAGTATAAGCTGCAGCCCAATGTCAAAAGCTATCCAGGAGCGGCTACAAAACCGCCCTTAATATAGACAATGGATACAAAAATTTAATTGAAAATAAAAATAATAAAATATAAAATAAAAATTATTTACAAATGAAAGATATCAATAAATAGTCTTGTTCATTCAAAGTTCACATAATTATGAACTTGATACAAACTAAATAGTATGACTAAACCTTGATTAGCCTACGTTGTAGTATACAACTACAAGTACAATCTAACACGAATACAGCGATATTAAGCTTAGACCAGAAGGAAATAATGTCAGAACACCTTATCAGTGGATATCTACTATCAAATCTCATATCATATCTCATCACGATATACCGTTACAATTATCAATTGCCCTTAACTGCTGAATAACCAACAGAAAAATATCAAAAACAATACAAATTCTCTTTTTGACCAATTCAATTCTTGATTATTCTAGTAACTGTAATAGAAATTAGTTTTCATTGTAAATTTATTTCATTACAAAGTAGATCATCAGAAAATGATTTTTCATTAATGTGTGTGCATGCAATACGGATAAAAAAGCTATAAATGTCTGAATGTGATCAAACATGTAGAAAGTTCAATTGTATTTGTATATTATTAGTTTAAATGTTTTTATAATACGCTACCTCGTTACAGGGTTGATGGTATATTTCTTGAACTGGCTGCTTAGATTATTCGGTGTAACCTGACACAGTAATTGTCGATAAGCTTCTCTTTCTCCAATCAGTTCCAGGTGAGATCTGCTCTTAGATAGAGCCCAGGATCTCAGGAGCCAGGCTGCATCGAACACACTGAGAAACCCCTTGGCAACACCGGTGCCTGTAGGCCAGAATGGCTGTCAGGATAAAAATACATTCTTATTTGTTTGAGAATGATAGCTGCCATTTAATGCGTCACAGAATTAACTACATGATCAAAGAAGATTAAAATTTATTAACATAATTTGCTAACACAATTTATTTACGTAATTTATTTACGTAATTTATTTACACAATTTATTTACGTAATTTATTTACACAATTTATTTACGTAATTTATTTACACAATTTATTTAAACAATTTCTTTACACAATTTATTTACAGTTTATTTACCCAATTAATTTCAGCAATTTATTTCCACAATTTATTTCCACAATTTAGTTAAACATTCAATTATAAAACATACTGTAAAACAATTGTTCTCCATAGACTGTAAATTAAATAAGCGGAGTGGTTAGCGACTGGAGGTCAAATTATTAGCATACAAGGATCTTTAGCAAGAGGCCATTGGTTCGAAAACTAGCAGACTCGTATCTCATAGTAAACGTCTCTTGCGGAAACGGACATCAATGTTTAATTAATAACATTGTTGTACATATCCAGAAAAAAGTTAAACTGGAATTCAAGGGAAGAATATGCTTATGATGATGATGATGATGATGATAATGACGATGATGTTAAAGCTGCTGCTGCTGATGATGATGATAATACCGATAATGATGCTGATGGTGAAAATTATGACGATGATGCTGAAGCTGCTGCTATGATGATGCTGCTGCAGCTCCCGATGATGATGATGATGATGCTGATAATGACGATGATGTTCAAGCTGCTACTGCTGCTGATGATGATGATGAATCATGTGTACCTGTATCAAAGCGTCTCCTATGCAGCAGACAAGCAGGTTGCGCTCATTGCGTACCACAGCGTAGCAGGAGTTATCTGCCTGGTAGATGCTGGTGAAATCAAATATGGCCACATCTTCCTCATCACGATGATTTAAAGCAAATTTAAGATCAGGTATGTGACCAATGACACCCTTAGTTGCCTGCCGAGTGAAATCTAACAAAGATTTTCTGTGAATGTTGTTAGGGTCCAGTAAACTCTTTACGTCGTTCATATCCTGACAAATATCATTGTAAATATTTTTAAAAAATTTTTATTCTGTTTAGTTACACACATGACATACTGCATGGGTTTATAATGTTTTCCTTTCTTAAGTTTCTATTTTTGTAGTTTTCGTTATTTCCTCCATTCCTTTCCATGGTTATTAGTAATCGTTGCCTATTGTTGGCGCTCCAACAGCAGCCGACGCGGATTTAAGAACAACCTCCAACACCCTGGGGATTATTTAATTTCAAAGCTGTCAGCACGCGGTCTTCCAAAGTGGTCGCCCACAATTTACTAACCGCGTGCAAACGTGGCTTTACTTCGTTCAATTGACGCGCAGCTTAACTGAGTGCGCTAAATCCTTCCCCAACAGAGAGAAATAATCTTTCTCTCTGTGCACTGTCAAGTGGCAGGTCCAAGGTATAATAATAATACACATTATAGTGAATTGATCAACTACGTTGATAGCTATCGCTTTTAATAACACATGTTTAATCCGTTAGACAATTTTGTCCATTTTCCGTATAACCAGTCCAGTGAATGTCCGAGATTTTACTTTCAGACCTGGTCGGCTGGGATTCGAACCCACGAGGGTTCAATTCATCTCAGGGTCTGTCATTTAAAACTTCATGACGGCATTTACACCGCTAACCATTGCGCTATTGAGACATTCTATATACTCAAGTCTACTTCCACGAGCTATATACAGCATTCCGTTGATCAACAACTTATCCGTGCACAAAAAGCTTTGCATACCTACACCTTATGTAGCCTATAGCATAGAAAAATATGGTTTATGAAGTGGTTTCCTGTTGTCTACCTCAGTTTATGTTATGTCGTAATGTGAAAATCTAAATGTCTTTAAAATTAGCAACGACCAAGGAATAATATATTCGTTTATTGAATTCCATTTGACAACCGCAGAGAGTTATAGTACAGAAATTTCAACAGAAAGGTGATAGAAAGTTCCACAGCAACAGAAAGGTGATAGAAAGTTCCACAGAAACAGAAAGGTGATAAAAAGTTCCAACAATAAGTTCAACAGAAAAGAGCGATAGGTTAGAAAGAATACTCAATGCGCCTCGCACTTATATAATGAACGATGAATATAGGCCTACATGAATTAAACCACTGGATCACGGGCTATTTAAGCTGTGTCATTAAATCGAGCCAATTTAATTCAATTCCTATTAACTTAATAAGCTGGTTATTTCGGAGAACAATATGTAAAGTGCCTATACACGTTTCCAGATGAAATTTGCTTATATTGAAACGCACGACTGCCTGAAATAACAAAAATCAATAGTTGATACTGGCAGTCCGTCAGTTTACCAGATAAAAGCTAAAACTAGCTCACGACGGTGCAACAAAATATTCAGCAGATCAAGAGATCATGTGACAGATCACGTGATCTAGAATATATTGACTAATTTAAAGGCTTAGCGATTGGGTTTATGACGGTACAACTACGGTAGCCTCACGCTACGTCAGTCTCACGTAATAATAACATTCTCCTACACGAGATACACAGAGGCCGCTCAGAGGCTGCTTTCAAAACAATTTGACATAATTAGAAAACCACCATAATTAGACAACCATGGAATATTTTTGCCTGTCTAGCGAGACGTCGCCCGGTTTCATAAATATTCTGCTTAAAACACGTAAATGTTAATGGCCATCTCATCTCGACTGAATTCTAACATCAAATCTAATATGCAGCGTTCTACGCCTAAGCCGGAGCAGAATAAAAATAGGCAGCAACTAATCATCAGAGAAAAACGTTACTTAAATAAGTCTGTGGGTTTATGACGGTACAAAAACTGTCTGTGACACTTTACAAATTACGAAATTTTCCCATATCATTGAAAAACTATCAAATGAATTGGAAGTAGAAAAGGACCGTAGAATTGCAGAAGCTTAAAAGCTAGAAGTTGTAGATTACTGGATCTTAGATCTTAAATATACTTAGAAACTCATTGCAAATAGACGTCATAACAATAAAATATAAATATATATATAGACGGTGAAACTGCAAAACCTCGTAAGTAGGTCCTTCAAAAAATTATATTATTGCATCAAAATATCGGTTTTCACGGCCTACATCAGCCAGCAAAAACTTGTATTCGATAGTATTATTTATCGATCCCATTTTCATCAAGGAAGTTGAAGGCGCAAATACTCGTCAACATAACTTTTTTTGCTTTTTGCATTTCGTGAACAATTTATAAAAACCTACTTGAGAGGTTTTGCAGTTTCGCCGACTATGTATATTATTTATATATATATATATATCTTATATATTATTTATATATAAATATATAACATAACGATATAGTTTAATGTTACTACAATCAATAACAACGTCAATCAATATAGACCCAATGTCAAACAGAAAAGCAAAACGTTTCGTTAAACTTACATGAAATAGACATATGATCAGAATAAAAATTCACTACGTTAAATTTAACAAAATACATGCATAAATCAAACCCAAAGGTATATAAAATAAAAGATAGAATAGTTTAAATATTCAAATATTAGCTTTAATGAACTCAAGGACTGCAAATAAAAACTGTTGAAGTCAACAGTTTTTATTTGCAGTCCTTGAGTTCATTGTTATAACTAAAATTGCAGAATTTAATTGAGCACAATTTATTCTTGTAATTGCTAATATTTACAGAATAACAAAATTTCAGCTTAATTCAAATCACTTACTTGCTTTAATACCCCCTTGGAAAGCAAGCATGACTTCTTGGCGCACATAACAAAGTAATGCGTGTCCTCTTTGTAATAGACAAAATTCTCTAGATCGATTCCAGTGTCAGCTTTTATTTTATTGAAAAAATTCTGATCGCAGAAATACACCAGACCTGGCACCTCTTTTACGTCCATTTCTGCTTTTGTTCTCGTGTTCACAAAATTTACAATAACAGCTATAGCCATTTTTCCTTTTGTCACTCTCTGAGGAAAACCTAATAGAATGCAAATAGAAAAGAAAATTATAATAAAACTCGTAGGTTATATACATAAAGGAATTATATACATAAAAATTAAACTTAAAGATTAATATTAAAGAATTATATACATAAAGGAATTATATACATAAAAATTAAACTTAAAGATTAATATTAAAGAATTATATGCATAAAGGAATTATATACATAAAAATTAAACTTAAAAATTAATATTAAAGAAATATATACATAAAGGAATTATATATTTGGTATATATATATATATACACACACACGCATATATATATATATATATATAAAATTATATACATGTATATATATACATGTATATGTATGTAAAATTATATATAAAATCTTGAGAAACATTTTATTGGTAAGGATAAATAGAGATCATACTGTATGTATTATCAATTAATCATGGATTCAATGAATCAATGATTCACTGACTTAAAGAATTCAATACGTAACAGTCAAGGATAATAGCTTTATTTTCAATTTTCAGTTTCGTTTTTGCACTCAGGGTCACGCTTATCTGTAATTATCAGCGTTATTACACAGCAAACACGCCCACCACAATACGTAATAAGTCAGAGCAAATCGCGAACTGTAAAACAGTATATTTATCAGCCTCCTTTAAACCTTAATATCAGTTTCAGGATTTCTCTCTCTCTTTTTTTCTCTCTCTCTCTCTCTTAGTGCACTACCCACTGGCAGGTCCACGGCATATAACGCCTTAACTCTTTACTGTCATCCGTTTTCTCTTTATGTCCACACACGTGTGGATCTTTAAATCATCTAACATGATATCGCCTACCATCATCATTATCATTATTCTCATTATTATCATCATCATTATCATTTCTTGGGGATCCTTCGTATGAAGAAGCGTGCCCCCTAGGCCATCCTCAGCAAATATAAAATGCACATATTAATATATATGTAGAGTTACGGTCTAAATGTAATGTGTATGCTGGATAGATCAGCATGTAATGCAGTATCAGTTGGGCTACTAAATTGATAAAACAATTTCTGAAAATCAGAATGCCAAGGGTTCGACTCCCAGTCGAAACCTTGTTGACTGTATCCTTTTGGTGTGGGAACAACATGCTTTAAACATTTCATTTCTTATTTCAAGATTGCATTACTTCAGTCAGGCCCGAAGGCTTAATAGACCAGCAAGATAGGACCATGTCATCATTGGTGGACGTCATGCAGGATAACTACTTAAATGACGACATGCAGGATAACTAATTAAATGACTTCATGCAGTATAACTTATTAAATAACGTCATGCAGGATAACTAATTAATTAGTTTGAGGTTCTTTGCACCATTCGCTATCTGTGCATGATGTTTGTTTGTATAATGTTGGCCTATAATGTTATACAAAATGTTTCTGATATCTGACATTATTTTTACTAATAAATATGGCTATTTCTCTCTCTCTCTCTCTCTCTCTCTCTCTCTGCTTTTTGATATTAATCATTAGATTCATTGCAACAGCACTGATTTAAAAATCACTGCAAAGAAGAATCAAAACTTTCGTAAAATGAAGGCAAAGATACAGGAACAGAAAGAGCGAGAGAGAGATAGTGAATAGGAGAGAGAGAGAGACTGAGAGAGAGACGACTGAGAGAGAGAGAGAGGAGAGAGAGAGGAGAGAGAGAGAGAGAGAGAGAGTGAGACTTACCTTTAACCGTCTGATGACGTCCATCTGCTCCTATGACAACGTTAAAACTGACGTCAAAAAGCTTTGCGGGAGCTCCAGGACCGAAGAGACATTTCCATTCTGTTTCTACATAAAGAAATTAAAAACTATTCCAAAATCCGGTCTTATTTCTCTCTCTCTCTCTCTCTCTCATTCTCTCTTTCTCTCGCTCTCTCTCTCTCTCTCTCTCTCTCTCTCTCTCTCTTTGAGATACATGTATTAAATGCTGAGCAAAATTCGTACATTCGAGACTGATCAGATGGTGCGGGTTCAAATCCTGGGCTCGCCCGTCACTGACATCGCTTTCGAGTAAGGAAACTGACGTTAACCTTAGCTTTACCAGCTTTTTGTCTTTCAATGCACTCTATTGTTTCACGTTCTCGGTCAGATTTCGAACACAGAACGCTTTGATTAGTAACAGTTGTTTTCAGAGGCTCATATTTTATTTCAATATTTTTAATATATTAATTATTGGACACACCAAAATGGTTTTATAACCCCTTGAGAAGACCTATATATGATCAATACATGGCACAATAGTACACTTAATAACAATTAACAGCAATTCTTGGTGTTCCTTAATTAACTAAATATCATGAATAAGGAACAGTGAAAAATTAAATCAAGAGAAGCACAACCTATTAAGACAACATTTCAATCAGAATAAAACAGTTGTAATAGTTAAATAATAAACGCTAATAATCGTCCTTTACATAACAATATGCTGTTTCCTGGACCATAAAAGTTTATATTTGTTCAGCGTAACACGCGAAACAACCTAATGCGTTTTTTGAGATCAACTCTAGTCAGTTCTGCATGCACATCTAGGAATGTGTACCTTAACATGTGGGGACGTCTCTGACATCATCCTTAGATGTGGAAACGAACGTTAAACCATTTTTATTGTAATTTTTGTATTATTATTTTTACCACGGGCGGAGAGAACACGAGATTTGATAAAAACGATTCGAGCAATGCGTGCCGAATCGCCACCCGGCTACTCCAGGTTATCTAGCTGCTTAAAGAAATTGCTGAAGCAGACTGAATTAAATCTTTGCAAAATTATGGAAAGCTCTAACCAAAGAAATGAAGTCTCTCGCTTATCGCTAATAATAATACTAATACTAATAATAATAATAATAATAATAATAATAATAATAATAATAACTTTCAACAATTCTTTTATGCCGATTGATGACCTCGAGTAGCCGGGCAGCGATTCAGCACGTATTGCTTGAATCGTTTTTATCAAATCCCAGGTTCTTTACACCGGGGTAAAAAAATACAAATAATAATAATAATTATTATTATTATTATTAATATTATTATTACTATTATTAACATGTATATTTTGGAATAATATTAAAGAGATGTGCTGGAACTGGATTAAAACTTCTTTGTTTATGTGTTATTTGTAAGAAACACGCAAAGACTTGAAATTATGTTTCATCAGTTTCTAATCAATTGATACAGCCGATAATGTCCAGGCTATATTAGAGATGGGAATTTTATGAATTTCCAGAGTTCGGGTTCGGTTCGGCTCGTTGAAAATGAAAGTTCGGTTCGGTTCGGTTCGGGTTCGGTTAGCAGTTGACAATTTGACAGTTCGGTTCGGTTCATTGAAAATGAAAGTTCGGTTCGGTTCGCGTTCGGTTCTAACAAGGGCTCGGGTTCGGCTTGCTTTCCAACTCGCAAGAGTTCGATTCGAGTTCGAAATGGTTTGGTTTAGATAATGTTGCAAAATTTTGTTTAACTTTACTTATAATAATCATGGTTATGACAAACATGTTTAAAATGATTTATGGCAAATATGCTTAAAAATTCATTAAGTCATAATATCAGCCACATTTTTTCACCTGGGTAAAAATATGACAATGAAAAAAGGAGAGAAGTGGTATTTATTCCTGTACATTTCTTAAAATATTGTAAGTTGACCAACAAATGTTCATAATATAGATATTTAGCTTTATTATTGTATCTGATATATTTCTCCTTGATTATAACGAGCAAATAGAATACTTCATCAATTTGAATTTTTTTTTTAATTTGAAACTCTCAGATCAATTATGAAGTTACGAAAATAGTTATGAAATTAGTGCATTGCTATGGTGCAAAATTATTTACGGCAGATAGTCTTAACACCTATAGAATGTCATATTTAATTATTTGTAAATCTGGCTGCAAAAATATTAAGGTAGCACACTAAAATTAGAAAAAATTCATAATTTGAATTTAACAAGAACAAATCCACCTACATATAGATTGAGTCAAGCATTTTCAAATTTTTTATGGAATACTCTCATCACTTTTGACTCTTTGATGTTAATCTTCATTTCATATTTCAATGCCGTATCATTCAGACTATCCATCATCTTCTGTAGGCCCGTCTCGCTTCCCGCTACCATTCCTTTGCACCGCTACCATTTTAAAATTTTTGTCGGAACCAGCCTTACCTGAATATATGCTGTTAGATACTGTAAGACATCTAAATGCAAAAACTTATATATATTTCAAATAATATTTGTATTGTTCTTACTATCTTTATTTAATGTCAGGCTGATGAAGAAGAAAGGAACTACAAGAGTTTGGTTCAGTTTCGTTTGGACGAAGTCTGGGTTCGGGTTCGGTTCGGGTTCGGCCATTCCCATCTCTAGGCCATATAGTGCGCACAACCAGGCACTCTCTGGCCTAATGAGAATTTAACAGATATGAACAATAAAGCACATAAACCGCGCAAGTTAAGTTCAGTGTTCACTCGAAGTTGAGATTACGAAATAAACGAATGAGTCAGGCAGCCAGCCAGCCTTCTTATGCAGTCAGGCTACTGTTTTAATTAATAGACTATTGCTACACTCATGTACCAGAAGCTTATGAATCATTTTCATAGGTTTCGCGAAAGAGACGATTAATAGAAGCAAAAGCCTTTGTTATTTGATCAACTTATATTTAACGGAAGCGATTTTAACTTGATTTTAGAAAGAACACAAGAGCAAAAAGAAGAGAAAGAAGAAGCCGAATTTATAAGTAGATAATTGAATTTATAACCATAATGATACATCCTGCAAATTTTAACTGATTTAAATTAGCCTCAATCCGTTTTTCAAACCTTGATGAAATCCATTTTACTGAAATTTCAGTCAATAATGCGATATTTTCCAATTCCAATGACCCCTTTGATTAATACTATAATCGAATCTATTACTATCTGCTTTAATCGTAAATTATGCAAGAGAATGCGCTGTACCTCCATTGTCTGAGGTTTTCTCCACAATATCCGTGAATTCTACAGGAGTGTGGACCTCCACTCCAAGTAACAGGGCTATTTTTAACAGCAGCAACTGCAGCTTTCTAGTCCCTAACATAAATTAAAATAAATATATATAAATAATAAATAAGTGTAAAGCAAAATAAAATTCCGAGCTCAAAAGTAACCGTAATATTATATAGTTATTATTTATGCATAGCACACAAAGTGACTGATAATGTATCCATGTAAATACATGTGCTTAATATATTATATATATATATATATATATATATATATATATATATATATATATATATATATATATATATATATATATATATACATGTATATATATAGATATACAGGGTGAGTAAAAAAATGATAACACCTGCAAAAGTTTGAATATCTCAGGCTATTGTTAATATTTTCAAATAAAACTTTTACCAATTACTAAAGGACTAATTTCTGATGGGCTGGCCAATTTTTATCCATTTTGGTACATAGATTGGCTAGCTATGCAAGTTTCAGCTGAGCAACCAACCCATTTTTACCTAAAAATGGCGTAAAGCACCTCCTGCAGTTCTGTCTTGTTTTTAGGCTTCTGATAGAGATGCAGCATGGTTCCCCAGATAAGGTAATCCAGAGGATTATGATCGGGTGAGTTTGGAGGCCATTCATTCTTCTCGATGAAATCCGGGTTTCTCTCGCTGATCCATTCCTGTGCACGACGAGATGCATGAGTCGGAGCACCATTCTGTTGAAAGATGAAACCATTTGGTAGAAGAGCATAACAATCATCAAACAGCTCCGGAAGCAAAGTGTGAACGTAATACTGAGAGTTCACCTTTACCTTCTCGTCAATGAAGTGCAATCTGCCCTAACCGTTGTAGCAAACGCCATTTTTAGGCAAAAATGGGGGTTGCTCTGCTGAAACTTGCATAACTAGCCAACCTATGAACCAAAATGGATGAAAATTGGCCAGCCCATCAGAAATTAGTCCTTTAGTAATTGGTAAAAGTTTTATGTGAAAATAGTAACAATAGCCTGAGATATTCAAACTTTTTGCAGGTGTTGTCATTTTTTTACTCACCCTGTATATACATGTATATATATATGTATATATATATATATATATATATATATATATATACATGTATAGATGTACAGTATATACAGTATATATATATGGTATATATATATATAAATTATATATTATGACGAAAATAAAATAACATAACTAATTTGAGTACAACACGACCAGACTCATACTCTTTAGTAACATAATGTATTTTTACGTCTACTGGTTGCGTGGTCGGTATAGCCAAACGGTCAATCCTGTGAGAAATGTACGCTTGCTGCAAAGAAATTTAACTGTTGAAATTAAATCTGGCTAATGAGCATTACCAAACAAATCGTGAGCTGATTAACTTATCAATTATGACGCAGCGCATTAACACAACGAAACGCTCTGCAGCTCTATTTTCTATTTTGCTTATGTTGAGAACTACTGTAAATAATTAGATAATTCATGCAATTGTTGGCAACAGTCTCATGCTAATGAAACCATATGTAACTTATTCATTATCCGCTTACAAACCTACCGATATTGTCAATACATCCTGAACCGAACTTAGGAAAGAAGACTTTGGCGCCAATAGACTTGAGGTCATGTAGAGCGAAGGGCCAGAGATGTAGAATGTTGTTCCGGGAGAAGTAATTCCTCTTCTCAATGAGAATGACTTGAGCGCCGAGTAGAGCGCATTCTATGGACATTCTTAGTCCACATGGTCCGGCTCCAACTATCAGAATCTACGATTATCAATCAATCAATCAATTACTCAGAGATCTAATGTTTAAAATCTACGCTGGATCAATCTGTCAATTACTAAAGTTTAATGATTATATAATTATTATATAAGTCTAATGATTAATTAAATCTAAGATTAAACAACTGATGAGTTACTGTAAGTTTTATCGATTATAATCTACGACTAGCAATTTAACCAGTTATTGTGAACTTTAATGATTAAATTGACGATTAATAAATCAATACTTTCTGTATTCCAACGATTTGATTAATTACTAGAGAACAACCGTTCCAGAGGTTCCAGACAGGGGCAGTGGGTGAATGATCTCAGAGTTGTGACCGTTCAAGATCTCCCCGGATAATACATTGTTCTCTCGTTAGTTTCATGTTTTGATAGTAGCTTGTAAGATCAGATCACAACAAGCGATACTTAATTTATAAAAACAAATTTAGATACTGTTGTCAAATATTTGCACGATGTAGGAGGTTCGAGAGGGCAGTAGATGAATGATCTCAGATTTGGGGCCCTTCAAGATTCGCCGGTTAATACTTTGTTCTCTCGTTAGTTTTATACTTCTATAGTAGCTTGTAAGATCAGTTCATAACATGCGATAGTTAATTTCTATAACTAACTTTATCAACTACTGATAAGCAACATATTAAGAACATTTACAACACTGTATAAACCTTCATATCTTGACAAGCTCTTCGACCTGGTATGTTCTCATTCAGGTACTCTTCTTGATCTGCTCGACTGTCCAAGAGTTTCCACAGGGTTTTGGCTTCTTCGGTTTGAATGTTGTTTTTCATCCGTGGATACACTGATCCGATTCCAGCACAATCCGGGACATCCGTGGCTTTACGAAGACATTCAAAGCGTTGAAGAACCTCAGGGAAGTCATCCGACCTCGCGAAGTCTCTGAAAATGTCTTCCGCAGATTTCTGAGCCATTGGTTCGAGTCTAAGCCGCGTGGTTCCCGGAGTAAAAGTCGTATAAGACCAAAGTTAATTTTTTTAATGTGCTGAATAATTAAAACTAATCAACATACCTGACCTAAAATCTAAAGTATAATTTTAAGTCACAATTAGTAGTCTCACACTATTTTAGAAACTGTGCATACACAGCTAAACCGTATTGTGAATGGTTCAAAAGCCTATGAAAGAAATGCCACACAACAGCAGACGATTTTTAAATTTCTGCTTTCGCTTTCATAATACTGTATACTCAGAATACTTCTAGCATACTGACTATACAATATTGAATATGGAATCTTAACTGTTACTATAGAATATTAAATGTCGAATGTTAACTACAGAATATAGAATATTCACTTTGGAATATAGACTAGTAACTACAGAATATAAAGTATTGATTTTAGAACATAGAACACTGAGCCCATTTTACGCACCGTTCTTTTAACTAAATGCAATACGCTCTAAGCAATATATTTCTAAGCAGTAGGATACACAAGGTATGAATAAGCCACAGCCATTTGTGACGGGATTAACGGAGTGCTCCTTATGAAGCAAAAGAACAGAATTTGAGTATGAATAATTGAATATGTATCTTAGATCTGCGACTGGACAGAAGACGCAAGAGAGAGAGAGAGAGAGAGAGAGAGAGAGAGAGAGAGGGAGGGAGAGAGAGAGAGGGAGAGAGAGAGAGAGAGAGAAGAGATAGGGTGACACAGAGAGAGAGGTATACGCACATGTAGTGTGTACGTTTACCATGCACACCTTTATATACAGTATATATATATATATATATATATATATATATATGTATATATATATATATATATATATATATATATATATATATATATAGCGCCATGATACATTATAGGCCTATATTAATTACCTAGAAGTCCATGGTTTTACTTATTACTTATGCACACTTTACACTTTCGTATTTTACACACAGACTAATTTGTACAATTCATACTTCCTTATTATACGTATCGATATACAGTCTAATATGCACTTTGCCCTTACATTCTAGAAACATACATTACATACATGTATATGTCCTATTAAGCAGCCGGGCCTTAAATGGCCTGGGCCAACAAATACAGCAGACATGTGAAGTCACGCTTCCAAAGAGAGCTCAATATTTGATCGATAAGCCTATATAGACATACATGTAGGCTGCAGAACAGTGAATAGCCCTATCCGTAGTGTACACATTAGAAATGTGCACAGTTAAGTATTCTAAACGAACAGCAGGCCTGATTACAGTTTTATCAATTCCATATAGATTCATAACTAACAGATTTTAAAGCACCAAACATGAAGTTTTAGAAATATTCAGATTATATCAAGTTCAATTAATTTGGATTTCGACATTTTCAATCCACACAATGTAACCTGCTGTTAAGTACACATTTTATATCGATCTTATAAGTTAATTCCACCCTTTGGCAACCTTATCTGCATTTCAGAGGCTCTACCTTAAATGAAAATTAATAAGCAGATTAAATTTAATTAGTTAATTAGTTTTATTAATTATACTATCCTGTACTCTATCATGGACAAATTTCATTGTGCACAAGATTAACCTAGTTATAGAGCGTTTGAAGTTCTTTGAAATTTTGTAAGTCACTGGTGATCGAATATCGAGTATGCCGATCAGATTCCAAAATCTAAAATAATAGACTAAACATCTAACTGGATAGAAAAGGTATGCCTAACTAAATAATAGGCTAAACTACATAAAAAGATAGACTAAGTAACTAGCTAATAGACTAAGCTACCTAACTAGATAGACTAGGCAACTATAGATAATAGACTAAATTACCTAATACATCGAATATGAGGTTTAAAAAGTTTTGTAGTTCTTAATCGTGGACGATCGTTTTACTGCTTAGAAGATTTGAGACTCTTTAGCACATATAGTACGAAAGTTTGTACTAAAGTAATGAAGAACTTCTACATTAGTGGGTCCGCAATGAAAGAAAATCAGGTTTATACCCTATTATAGAACTAAGTTACAGTGAATTAATTAAGCACAACGAGAACCCGAAGAATTTACATGTATATATATCATCGGGGAAGTATACTAGTTTATCTTACAGTTATCTGAATCCTACAATGGTAGTACAATCTAGAGCTGACTAACATACTATTAAATCACTAGACACTATGTTACTAATATAATACGCTTTGTTCTATCTTAAACACCGTATACGGCTAGAGAATTGATCTCAAGTTGTTTCTAATCTGAATGAGTTAAGAGTTACCTTGTACGTAAATTTTCGAAAGACTGCCATTAGACAGTTTGTTTACGTAAGTGATGGTTCACAACCGTGAGCTAGCTGATATTATATTGAATTACTTCAATGCAATCAAATTATACAGTAAGCATTCATACAGGCTAGTTGTTACAAAATAGCAAAAACTCATGCGCAGTAAACTGATGATATCTCAATTTAAAGGGGTAAATTTCAGTGAGGAAAAAACCGCATCTTCATCCTTAGTCGAATCTTGCAACACATACAGTTTACGTAATTAATTTACGTTGGTGTAATCTTATGACACATCAATCTTTGACGCATAACACTACAAGTTCAGTACAGAGCAAATTTAAGCGATATCATCTACGGTATCATTTCATATTGAATCATTTCATATGGAGACCAAAATGTTAGAGATGCTGTGGAATGGACCATTGTTGCATCTCATTGTTGCATCATAATGCTAATCTGATAAATGAGTTAGTTGTATATGGACTATTTAATTCAATTCAATTCAATTTAATAAGAACACCGAAAGGGGTCATTCAACCCTGTTGAGTTCACATACACAACTCACACGCAAGCAAATGCAACAGGAAAAATCAAAAACCAAATGTGAACTATGGTGAACTTAAAGAAAAATAAGACAAATAATGGTAATAGGTAAACTTGTACATGCAATATTGGCAGGGATATAATTTTAAATTGAAATTTTAAAATAAAATAATAAAAATAATATAAGAAGAAGAAGAAGACCAGGTGAGCTAATAGCTATCAATTAAGTAATATATATATATAATGAAAACCTTTATAAATTTCCTAAGTTAGAAAATGAGTTGGAAAATGTGAAGACAAATTCTGAATTTGCTAAATAATTTGAGTTGTATGCTCACTTTTTGTTAACAAAGTCTAACTAAAAATTGGGTTAGTTCTTTTCACAGGCACGTATGTAACTGATATAAGTGATGTAGGGTTATAGATGTTGTAGTGGTGTAAGTAAAGCTTTGATGTAATTGGTGTAAGGCGATTTAATTACGCAAGTAATATTGTGGCTCAATGGGGCAACTAATGTAAGCAATATTGTGATGAAGAAATGTAAGTGGTATAATACAAGAGAAGTAGTGAAGTAGTAATGTAAGTACTTTGCATGTAATGCTGTGAGTAATGTAGGTGACGTAATGATGTGGTGATATAAGTGATGAAATAATGTAAATTTAGAAACCGTCAAGTGTAAGTCGGAATCCACTAATCCTAGTGCAGAGACATCCATAGTAACTCTTGAATAGTTGATTCTGCATGCGAACATTCTTCTTGTTAGTAATAATAGTGGAGCAATTTGCAAACAGTAACATATTAACATTTTATTCCAATTACGATCAACTAATTTGAATGGATAGTTTTAAAGCTTAAAATCAACACATGGGCAATGACGCTCGTCAAGCGATAGCCCCTCTTCCAACCAAAGCGCCTCCTGGTACTGCAGGTCCGTAACATACAATATTAGAAAGTTGATCCTCAATTCGAATACGTATCTCGCCAAAAGTTCTTCCCAATAACGAAGTGCGAGATCAAACGAAGTTTATTCTTCAACTTAATATAAGGAGAGATTGTCAGTTGAATCTCTTTAAAGAACTAGACTAACTTAATCGGTTGAGTGACATTATGGCGTTGTAGACAAGTTCAAACACTGTCAAATGAAGGTCTAGTTACAGCAATTTATATATTCGACTGCAGAGATCATTGATGATAACCAATTAATAGTCCTTACCTACTTAGCTTTCTTAATCGTTAGAAAATCACATTCAATAATGTAGAATCATAAAATGTTTAATTTGCACAGGCTTTTATCTGGTATTTGTAGAAACTTATCTCGTCTATAGCCATGGGTAGTGAGCACATTGATGACTCCGTATACGGCGAATTATCGCTAGGATAGTCAAGCCCAGAATAGGCCGTCGGCATAATCCCTTGTTGGTCTATCAACCCCTTCACAACCACGCGCTTTGGCTATTGCGCAACAATTTATAAAAATAAGGACGCTTTACAGACAGCATTAGAATTCCCCAAGTGGGTGTGTGGGTTCGACCCCACCTCTATTTTATTGTCTCTAAGTTAAAAAATATGCAATATATTAAGCCCCATTGAAAATGAGCAAAAAAGTGCTTTCAAGCTTCTCCTCACTTTTGTAGTGGTTTTTTTCGTAGCCTCTAATTGTTTGGGGGATACCCAAGTATTTTGGCTTAACTCTCCGGATTATTGGGGGCGAATTCCTTCCCCAATAATTTTCCTTTTCAGTTGAAATCTATATAAATTTACACGATGATGTTTCCAAAAAGATCATCTCTTGAAATGTCATCAGCTTGACATGGAAAAATTAGAAAATAAGTACAACATTAGGCAAACAGTTAAAAGTTGAAGTACCATTTTAAGTAAATCTAAAATTACAATTAGAGGCCCCTAAGTTTTTGGACTCTTTACCACTGTAATTTAAAACCATGGATTCAATCTATCTGATAAAATCCAATCTCCGATACTGGCTTTTTGCAAGCTATTGATATGCTTATACATGTATGCTGTCCATTTAACAATAATCTTAGTGACGACTAACTCAAACCTCAAATTATAATTATAAATTATCTCTTTTTGCGTTATCTCTGTTATCTCTATATAGTTTAATCAATTGCTCTAAGTGATGCTATTGTAATCGAAAATATTTATATGGAATCATTTAATTCATGTTTGACTGTGAAATATCTGTGCCATTTTTCTGTATTACATACGCACAGAGTTTTCTAACTCTTTTATAGAATCACATTATTCACTTGTCATTCTATTTATAATTGAATTTGACGTGTTTGATAACAACATAGCAATATCATTAATATTCTTTACTATTGCATAATTTTAATTTCCCTCTCTTGCTGTGTTTGCTAGTTGATGTTGCTGTATTGCTGTTGCTGTAAATATGTTTGTCGAGAATAAATAACAAAGTAACACCGGACCCTTTTAAATTCATCACGCAAATTTAGCCCCTCCAGTAAATAAATATTTCTAGACATTCTCAGTCAAGTTTTTAAAAGAAGCTATGCTTTATTCTTAACTACTTTAGCAAAATCCTTGCAAATGACTACGTGTCTGAGTCTGAGAAAAACCAGTTTATATAACTGGCTTTCGTTTTAGAATCGAGCACTTGTTTAAAATTAAAAATATATTTACCTCACTGCGTTCAAAGGCTATTCCTGTCTAGCACGATTTAGCATAATATAATATCAGCAATAAAAATTAAAATTTTTGGAGAACCATTGAAGGGTGACCGCTGTATGATGGACGCTTGTTAAAAATGATCTTTCCTGACGGTACTTCATCTAAGAGGTATACAATTTGTCTGGATTGACAGAGTTCTGAGACGATGGAAATATCTGCTGAGATATCGGGGTTTTAGCTATCGAAGCATGGAAGGAAATAATGGACCGAAGTTACCCAACTAGTAAATGGGATGGGAACATGAATATAATTTAAACGCAAAAACAAGATGTTGCAATAATTTTGTCAATCGAATCTACAACGTATAATTACATTGCTTTGGCATGATAGGTTCACAAGATAATCTACATTAACAGGTAACTGATTACCGTTGTTTGGTTAGTCTTTTTAGTCAGCAGTAAATGTTAATCTGCAGTGTTGTATGTATCCACTTCATTGCGCTGCACTCTGCCTATTAATCATGGAGACACTTGTCGAGGTGATTGACGTCGATTGCTTTACTGAAGATTATTCACAAAATAGAACGACTTTTAGTTGATTGATTTCTGTACAATTAATATATAATTATTATTAGAAATAACTTAACTTAGCGAGCTAAATAAGTTTAACCCACTGATCCTAACGGAACTGGTACAGTGGATAGTAGATACTGCATCGTAGACTCTTAAATAAAGTAAAGAACTTGACGATAATGAAACCAAAAGCTGCTTTAATTAGAACCACAACATACCTGTAGTTCTACTTGAAATGAAGCGCATTGAAATGCATTCCTAACTGAATTGCTTACTAATGTATGATACGTATAGTTCTAACTGAGCAGAAGCTTGGTCTAGGTTTTTCTGCCTATCTGTTAGCGGAGATATGCCGGTTTTCTTTAACTCGTCCGGTATTTGTAATCTGCAGCGGAATACCGGTTTGAATTATTTACAATTTACCAAGGCATTCATATAACTTTAAGTCAACATTAGATTTGATGTGTAAGTCCGCAAAAATATTACTGTACTAGGCCTATACTGTTACGTAACTCTCAAACGTCGAATGAAATACGTGATCAAGATTGCTCAAGAATATGAGAAATACCAAATATACATAATTATTCAATAATTACAGATAATTATACTATATTTGTGTCTGCGTTCTCTACATACGTAGGTTTATATTACAGTATTATGATATTTTATTTTAGTACGACGTGTGCCTATAGGCCTATGTACTAAGATTTATACATGCTTCAACTAACCTAGTTACCGGATGCATATTGTAGATTATTTAAATCTTGATTCATAAATGAAAAATGAAAGTTTCAAATCGTTAAATTATCAACTCTTTATTGTTAAATTATCAACTCCTTTTAGAAAGATGTGCATACTGATCATTGAACAAACAAACAAACGAGTACATTAACAATTATAATCAATTAATCATATGAGTTAAGGCGTAAAATTGAGTCAGGCCATTTGACGTGAGTTGGCGCCATCTCGAGAATTACAAACTAGCTTTACTCTTGAAACCACTAGTTAGCTTACAACAGTACATGGAACAACAACAACAGCAACAACAAGAACAATAACAGTAACAACAACAACAACAATACGAATAGAGTGCTACTGTTGTCCACCTCAACATCGAGCACTATGGAACCAAATCAAAACCAATGAGTAACATGCGGGTGGTCAATAATCAGTGAAAGCCAAAATCCGGGTAATCAGTCAGAGGAAGGGTACTAGCGAAATTGAGTTGTTAGCGTCTCTACGATTGATTTATCAGTTTTGCGATAATCAAGCTTATAAGATTCGTTCATGCACTATTTATAAACTTACTTCTTCTCCAAATCGATTAATCCAAATAGTCATAGCAAGTTTCTCATTCAAATATTTTTTGTTCGTATGGTTACACATTTGACAACCGCATGAGCTTACAAAGTTTTCTTCTTGGTTGCTGTTTCTGTTGCTATTGCTATTTCCTCCTTTCTCTCCATGCTTATTGTAATTGTTACCTTTGTTTGAACTTTTATTTTAACTAAATCTAACTTTTTACTGGTTAGATAATAATCAGAAATTCTTTTCAGAACAGCTCTATCTCAGTTCATGACTTTTTCAGCCATTTGGGATGAAATTTGCACCCCATGATCATACATCGATCGACCATACTGCACCCATGTGCACCCATGATCTCTATTGCACCCATGATCTATCATACTGCACCCATGTGCACCCATGATATCTATAGTGCACCACATGATATATCATTAGAAACATCGCGAATTATTTCGTCATATGTGGTCTGAGCCACTTCTAATATTTAAATAATAATTAGATATTTATTCTACTTTACTTAGAAATTAAATTTGTGTATTTATTTAAGACAATAGTAAGCTACAGTCATCAAATAAATTGGTTTACGCTTAATCTAATTTAGGTCGTATCACACACGTAATGACATTTTCTTCAGGTGAAAAAAAATCGATTAATCAAGTGGTCTTGTCATCAAATTTTGAATGCAATCAGCACTGCAGGTAGTCGGCTATTCTTGACACATGCAGTTAATTGTAAGTGGGTCTATTTTCAATTATTTCAAATACTAACGGTACGATTGATAAACCAAGCCCAAATAATCTATATCGTATTGACAATTGTTTCTATTTCAGAGTCAAAATTCAGCTGCTCAATTGCGACCGGTTCACGTGCATTCAGCGGCTAAACTCACGGCTGTGAAAACAGCTGCTGCACTGATCTCATTCAAACAGATGCTACACTTATCCAAGCAGCTGCTGCACTTATCTCATTCAAACAGATGCTGCACATATTTCATCCAAGCAGCTGCTGCACTGATCTTATTCAAACAGCTGCTGCACTGATCTCATCTAAGCAGCTACTGCACTGATCTCATTCAAGCAGCTGCTGCACTGCTCTCATTCAAACAGATGCTGCACTTATCTCATCCAAGCAGCTGCTGCACTGATCTTATCCAAACAGCTGCTGCACTGATCTCATCTAAGCAGCTACTGCACTGATCTCATTCAAGCAACTGTTTCATTGACTTAATTCAAGCAGTTGTTTCATTGACTGAATTCAAGCAGTTATTTCATTGACTTAATTCAAGCATCTGTTTCATTGACTTAATTCAAGCATCTGTTTCATTGACTTAATTCCAGCAGCTGCTTCAGTCACTTTGATCCTCCTAGCACCGGCTTGACTGCATTTATTGAAGAAACTTCAGAACTCATAATAGCAAGGCAGCTGCTTCTGTTATTTCATTAAAGCAGCAACTTCACTAACTTCATTCGAGCAGCTGCTTTACTGACTCCATTCGAGCAGCTACTTCACTGAGTTTTTCAGAACGGCTGCTTCAGTGCTATTAGCAACTGCTTGACGGACTCCATCCAGGCAGCTGCTGAAACATTCATTGACAACAGCTGAACATATTCTACAAATAGCTACTGAGCTCAGCAGCTAATTGTAGAATTAGATTCCACTCACTTTCATTTCATTCTGAATTTGTTATACTGGTTGTAATACACATGTAGACAGTATTTGACCAATTTAGAGAGACATGATATAACTTCATACAACTTTCATAGCTTGCGATCTTTAGTAGGCTATATTTCTAGCAATGCAACGTAAGCGTTAAGCACCTTATATTTATTACATACATGTACATTATATTATTAAATAATAATTAATTATTTAACAGATTAAAGTCATAAAATTATCACAAACGTGTGCTAATTCTATCTGAAATATCATAAAACAGTTGTGACAACTGAGAAGCTGATTCTACAGGTTATAAAAGTGAAATACTGCAACTCATAATGACCTAGCTGAATTGGACTAACTACTTAATTAATAACTGATTAAATAACAAGAATGATCGACAATTGGCCTCTTGATTTGCTGATCAGAATGATTAACAATTACTAATTGACTAACCCACCTAGTTGTCTTTACGAGATTAGATATGTTAGATAATTTTAAAATCCACTCATATGTGGACATGAAGAGGAAAGCGGAAGACAGAGAAGTGAGTAGGCGTTATATGCCATGGACCTGACGGTAGGCAGTGCACTAAGAGAGATTGACTCAATCCACACCTAGTTGTATTTACAACGCAGCAGCTGAATTCAGAGCGATTCCCAGCCTAGCAGCGGCGTGAGAGCGCCCACTGGACCGGCTGTCACCATGTAGGACCGGGCGGGTTGAGTTATTAATAACGCTGTCGCGCGAGCATTAACGCCGGCACTGAAATAACGCCGGGCAGTGTCTAACGAACGGAATTGATTAACCGAGAGTCGCATGAAATTCGAGTCTATAGTTGACAGCCTTGCTCAGTAGACAGAGCTGAACAGGTAGTGTAGACGTTGTTGTAGCTGCTTTTTACTGTAATAGTTGTGGCTATAGAGAGCAATAGTGCGAAGATCTTTACATATTTATCACGGAACAAATAGTGTAGCTGTGGAAGTATTACAGTTCTATTCGATAAAATAGAGGTACATGTAATTGATAAAATGACTATTAATGTGGTAACAACTAATCAGAACTAGGCTGTATCTAGCTTCATATAATTCATAATTATAATCAACCTTTAGTTGATAAAGTGATATAGTGAACCTACTGCTATGGAGAATTTGTGGGTCTACAAAAGTTTCAAACGATAGTATAAATGTCAAAAGAACACGGGAGTTTTAATTCGTTTCTATGATTCTATAAATAGACGAGCATTCAGAATCCGTAAGCCAGCATAGAGATGTAATTTTACAATTTTGTTCGCCTTATTCTGAATTTACTAGGAAATCTAAGTCACAAATACAAGACAAATAGGCGAAAAGCAGCGCTAGCAGCAGAATCAATAGTGCCGCTATGAGTGGCATAACAAAAGCTCTGCAGCAGTACAGGAAAGAGTGTCATTCCATGTGCTACAGATCAACTGCAGGTGAATGGTGCAATAATACTGCAGAAGTGCAGTGATTAAGTGGCACAATAGTGTTGTAGCAGTGCAGTGAGTAAATAGCACAATAGTGCTGTAGCAGTGCAGTGACTAAGTGGGACAATAAGTAGCAGTGCAGTTGCTAGCAAAACAATTGTGCTGTAGCAGTGCAGTAGATAGCACAACAATTGTGCTGTAGCAGTGCAGTAGATAGCACAACAATTGTGCTATAGCAATGCAGTAGATAGCACAACAATTGTGCTGCAGAAAGTAAATACAAATACATGATTACCACAGTTTGTGGGATTGACTCCAACAATGAAAGGTAATATCGATGAATTATGGAAAAATTTTCTCAGTTGTTTAAAATATTGCACACAATTATCTTAGAGCTTTTACCGGAATTCCTTTTGCTGTATGGCTGCGTTATTCAAATATTCTGTTTCCTTAGGGATGGGTGCAGAATAGTTAGACTAGCTTCTGAATTTTAGCGTAAAATCAGGCTCTTAACAGTAAACAGTAATTGAAAGTAAATTACAGCTTAGTATTCACATTGTTCGTTTGGAAATTCATGAAGAGTGATACCAGATCTAGCTAAGTAAACAATGCCACGTACTTTTATATTCAATTTAATAAAAAATCATTTTAATTTGCATTATGCGCAGCCTATTGCACAAACGTACCTCGAATTTTAGTCGTTCTATATTTACGAATCTTAGTCTCAGAATATGACCGCTACACAATAGTGAAACAAACAGAAAATATCACGATGTGTGGATAACTATACTGCTTAATATTCAGTGTGGATAGCTATACTGCTTAATCTACATTTTATGGCTCAGTGGTAACTCACAGACAGTAGAATGATTGGAATGATTGCTCTTGGTCACGTCATCTTCATCAGTCTTCCGGGCTTTGTGCTTCTCTACACTGATGTTCATGTCAAAAAGGTAAGATATATGCAATATACGGTATCTGACGTCCCTGACATCATCCTTGTATGAGGAAACGGACGTGTAGCCTATATTATTATTATTATTATTATTATTATTATTATTATTATTATTATTATTATTATCTGCAATAAAGTTTCTGCAACTTCGCTACATCATTTTACAGTGTGCATATATTGTACAATATCTTTAACACATATTGTATACAGTGCTTAGTCACCAGTTATGGAGGTGATACAGGTTAGTTTGAGATAGCCACCATTTCAGTACCCATCTAAATTTGTATGTAGAGCGTCAAGTAACGTCATTTAATTCTCGCAGTTTCTGCACGTATTTCTGAACTATCTGATCAGTGGAAATAATCTAAGATGTCCCCCCTTAGCAACCTTTAGTAATAGGGTCTTACCCTATTAGCTATGACCGGTAGACATTTTACGATACATGCGCAGGCAGATTACAAGGAGAGCTGAATTGTTAGATAATCATTTGTTGACCTATAGTAATTCTACAGTGTTATTCAAATCCCCCCCCTCTCTCTCTCTTAGTGCACTACCTTCTGTCAGGTCTATGATATAAAACAACTCCACTCATCTCTATCTTCCGTTTTCCTTTTCAAGTCCACATACGAGTGGATCTTTGAGTCATCGATAACATTCATTTTGATAGACCATTAGTCTAGAGGGATTCTGCTTATGACGAAGTAGGCCCGCTATGCCTTCCTCAGCTTTATTCAAATATCCGGTATTTAATTCAACTACGTGTATTTACTCTATACGCATCTGCTAGTTTGTAAATCTCTGCCATTTAATGCAGTTCCACAAACAGCAAATCTGATGACTCTACCGACCGCAGACATTTAAGTGAATATAAAGTACATGTTTCAATCCGCCATATTTTCAAAATCAATCTTTCTCTCTCTTTCTCTTTTTCTCTTTCTCTATCTCTCTTTCATTGAATCCTTTCTTTCCTTCTGTGTTTCCAAATCCTGTTGTCGAAACTATTCTAAAGTCCAGTTTTATTTATCCCTTTCTCTTTCTCGCTCTCTCTTCTCCCTCTCTCGCTCTCTTTCTCTCTGTCTCACACTGACGATATTATTGTTTCATGGCAACGGTTAACCCATGACAACACTGTTGCCATCGAAGTTTTTTGTTTAGGTAGCGGTATAGGCATATTGATTTCACCTCAACAGCTATTCTCCGTTCCTTCTTCTTCCTTATCTCACGCACGATATTCAGAGATCAATAACCCTAGGTGGAAAGACATAAACCAACGAGTGCCTACCCCTTCAATAACTCCTCTAGTTGTCCTACACCCCCACCCTTCCCACCTGGCTCAGCTGCTTGCGTCTTGACTGTATTCTATGGATGAGATTTTGAAGAAGAGTTTACGTTCTTTATAGTCCAATCTGAGGCTGTGCGAGCTTAAGTTTAAGTTTTCAGTTTAAGTTTTTAAGTTTAAGTTTTAAGTTTCAAGTTTAAGTTTAGAGCTTAAGTGTAAGCTTAAAGTGGGAGCTTGAGTGTAAGATTTTCAGGTGTCAATCTCTGAGTCATCTAACCATTTATTATTGTCTTAATCTTTCCAAGCTGATAAAATTTGCAACGAATTTATCATACAATAACATCCTAAATCAGATCCTACCTGCAGCCTGTATGTCTCCCGTATTTCTGTAATTTTTGGCTTCTAATATTTAAAATGATATTTTGGCTTCATAATAATAATAACACACAATATAGTGAAATGATCAACTGTGTTGAAATCTATCACTTTTAATACCACATGTTAAATCCGTTAGGCAATTTAGTCCATTTTCCGTGTAATCAGTCCAGTGAATGTCCGAGATTTTACTCTCAGATCAGCGCGGCTGGGATTCGAACCCACGAGAGTTCGATTCACCTCAGGATCTGTCATTTAAAACTTCATGACGTTATCTACACCCGTAACCATTGCGCTATTGAGACATTCTATCATAAATCCATCAATAAGCAATTTTCGTTTCTTGCGCTTTTAACATTTGTTTAATCTCTAATGCCAACACGTCCGGTTGATCCATTACTCTCCTAAATCTTCATCGTCCTTTTCAATTATAATAATTTCACTCTATGGAATGAATATAAATGAATATTCCCGTTTAGTACGATAAAACGTACTTTAGGTTTACATTTTTTATGTACACTCTGTTTTGGAAGTATAAAGTAATAACTGTGTGAAGGTAAGCTGAAACCACGAACGCTGTGTTTGAATCCACACTAAACCCTATGTGTTATTAAGAGGCGAGTAAATCAGATATTTCTGAAATATAGAATGGAAAGATTCCTAGATTACAATATTTGTGTAGTTACATATTTATCAATGAGTTTGTAATCTTTCAGATTAGGATATTAAACCTTTTTCATTACTGAAATACCGGTTAAAGCACTAGGCCACTTATTTTTAAAGTTATTTACTGTTTGACACAGGATCACAAAAGTGAGTGATATCCGCTCTACTTAAAAGAGATGTGGGGTAGCATATGAGGGGTAGCATATGAGGCGTAGCATATGAGGGGTAGCATATGAGGCGTAGCATATGAGGAGTAGCATATGAGGTGTAGCATATGAGGCGTAGCATATGAGGTGTAGCATATGAGGGGTAGCATATGAGGTGTAGCATATGAGGCGTAGCATATGAGGTGTAGCATATGAGGTGTAGCATATGAGGCGTAGCATATGAGGCGTAGCATATGAGGTGTAGCATATGAGGCGTAGCATATGAGGAGTAGCATATGAGGTGTAGCATATGAGGTGTAGCATATGAGGTGTAGCATATGAGGTGTAGCATATGAGGTGTAGCATATGAGGGGTAGCATACATGAAATAGAACACGTAGGGTAGCAAACGTAGGGTAGAATACATGCTGTAATATAAGGGGAAGGTAAACCAAAATTGTGCAAACGAAAAGCTTAGCTTGGAGCAATGAGTTTTCCACCCAGAGAAAGTTTTATTCAAGATAAAGCCGGTCGCAAAGTGACAAAGGCGTTGAAGTTGGACGCTTTAAAAATGCGAAAACGGAGCGGTGTCTAAATTATTTAGTATTTAGTGATTTGGAGCTGCTGTGGAACCTGCTCACAGAGCGCAGGATTGTGTTCTTACACGCTATATTCTTTGATTGATGGATTTCTTATCTTGCGAGGATTTTAATTACTGAGACGTTCTTCTCTTATCTGATATCTGTAAGCAACGCTTGTGCTGATCGGTGCTTGGATACGAGAGTGGCGGCTCTATCAATCAATCAGTCCTCTTAGAATCATCTCTCGTACGGTTTATCCGATTAAATGTAATACACGAAGCATATGCAGAACCGCTGCAGGAAGATGCGTATCGTAGAAAAGATGGCTACAGAGAGGATATTGACCTCCTTCTGGATTCCGGATTCGAATCTATTGGTGAATTTTTAACGCGCGCTCTTAGGATTGCTTAAATTTGATTCCTGAAATTTAATTGTAATTGATAAAGTCAAGGATGACGATAACGCTCTAGCAGTGATAGCGCTCTGCCAATGATATCGCTCTCTTAATGATATCTTACTAGTAATTGTAGCGCTACAGCAATGATAGCGCACTATTAATGGTAACGATCTAGCAGTGATAGCGATAGTAATAGCAATTTATAATGCAAGAAAATTAAACGATTCAAAAAATGAAAAATTGTAAAAAATGTAATTTTACTATTAAGTGATTACGTTTAAGGTATTCCCTACTCTTTAATTATGTGTAACATAACTTGCTGTAAAGAGATGAGGCATTTCTTAAGCTTGTTGCAGTATTTCTGCAAACGATTGTATCACTATTCTAATATATGGAACATTCCTTCGATTATAACTGCTGAACGTGGTTGGCTTCAATTGTTTCTAAAATAAATTTAATTTGCTTTAAAATGTTTTTATTCCTCTGTCAACTGTGCGTGTACTCCATCAGTCTCCTAGTTCGATCCACTCCATTGCGATTATTCCAGCAGAAATTCATTTGTTAATTGCAGACATAAACATTGTTCCACTACAGGAGTGGTGTGGTAAATGGATTCGCGGGAGTGCAGATAATTCTGAGAGTAATTGAGAAAGTCTGCATCACCAAACGCTGAATCTGCAAGAGCAACTTGTTGAATTTGCTGAATATAATCGTATATACATGTATGAACCTACAATCTTATAGTTCAGCTGCAGACTAGTTAACCTAAGACTTGTCATATGGTAAACTTTATGAGGTTGGAAATTTATGTATATTTATAATTTACGTGAACCTAAGTCGTCTAAGAATATATAGAGATTTTGAAACTTTTCTTGATACAAGTCAAACATGTCTTTGCCAAGTGAATTTTCGGTCAATTGTAATACCAAAATTTAGTAAACGCAACTTGTGCATTTCTAACATCGTCAATAACAAAGTGAAGATCCACTGGTACACCATCAGAGCCAAGGGGTACTTTTGTAACCAAATAATGTAAAATTTGTGTTTGATATATTACGGAATAAACGATTTGTTTTAAACCAGTCAGTCAGATGAATAAGTTCAGTATTAATAATTTGCATTAACTGAAATATATCTGAGTTGGAGCATAATGTGTTAATATCATCAGAAAAAGTAAAAATTGTAGATGATTGATACAAGAAGTCATATCATTAGTATATGACAAGAAAAGTAATGGACCTAGATTAGAAACTTGGGGAATACCACATGAAATTGATTTTGAATTAAGGTTAATTTATGAATCAAAGTCTTTAATATTAAGTTGCATGACTATTATGGTTAAAGGGTGTTGCGTGCACAGTTATATTACACTGGGTTTTGATACTTTTGATCTAACTATATAACTCTAAATATTATCAAATATTCACTGTCTCAGAACATAATCATTCCATATCATAGAGATTATCCTAGATACCCGCACCGGTTTCATGAAGAATTTAACTCGAGGAGATTCTGTTAAAAAACACTGCGCTAAGCCGCTTTCAATAATCTCCTACTCATTACGTCATCACTAATCCACGTCTTCCGGCAAGCATTCGGTTAATGGGCTCTCAGTGAATGATGCTTTTCAAGCAGAAGCATTGTGCCACACTGCCTGCCAGCAAGGTGCAGTACTGATACCGGAGGTTAGGCAGAATGTTGCATTTCTGATTGTATCTTTAATTGGTGCTGATTTGTTACTATGAAGAAGGGAAGTTGTGTTTCAGTAATCGATAGTTTTACAAAAATGACTGACAGTTGAATTTCTGTTCGATGTAGATAAATGTCTTTAGAAGTGTGTTATACTTGCGAATGATTATTCTGTATTGATCGATGATATTATTGGTTTTTAATACTTTGCTGTGCTACTGAATTATTTAACTACTACTTATTTATAGTATGATTAATTTGAGACATTTTTCTTTGACTACATCGATTATGTTCTTATGAAATAAAGTAAGAATAAAATATTGACTGTAAGAGTTGAATGAATTTCATACTGCAATCTAGATGATGTAATAAAAGTCATTGTTGTGCAATCGCACACAAGACAGATGCGCACACACTCAATAGAGCATGTACATTGATCTTTTCGGTAATAGCTATAAATAGAACATCGGGGACACCAAATGTAAACAGTGGACAAAAAACGCAAACACTGCATAGAATACCATTGAAATATACTAGTTCCTCATAAAAATTATAATACAAGCCTTCTTTAGAAATGTTATTTACTTACAACCTACTATACGGATATTAATTAAAGAATAATTTAGCACTTATAGTTTAACTCTGACACCCATTATAACGATATGCATGCATTATAACGAGGTTATAATGTTGACCCATTACATTTACATGTAAATATATGTATCAGATGCCAACATAAACAAACCAGTGTTAACATGCAACAAAATATATTTTCAATTACCGAACTGATCTATTGACACACTAACGCGTCGAAATGAAATGACACTTAGTCCTATATATACACGATCTCATATTGAAACAATTGGATAACTTATTTGAACTGAGAGATGGATATGAGTAAGTGTATTTGATTATACAATAGTTTATATATAGTATACGACTATATAGCCCATGATGTTAGTGCCTCAGGGCCTCTCTCCACTGTGTCGGTTACTTAGACGTGTCACCTAAGCTTCTGTACCCCGTGGCTTCTCACGTCTGATGCTCCAATAAGATCCAGGAATGTTATATTGATCGGAGATCCTTCATTCAACCGCTGAAATTTAAATCAGTGTAATTGTTCCGGCTTCTTCAGCGTCTTTAAATTATTCAAACACTTATCTAGTGGTAAGATAATTTAGCGTTGATACAGCTTAATGAGATCTTTAAGATAGTTACAGTTCTGCTTAACAATTGATTTTGCATTATACATGTATATGTCATTAATGAGTTATAGACGGTGGTCAGCTAGATAAGATGTGTATCATCTTCCCTGACGGCTGTTGTTCTGGTGTTTATGGACTGTTTGACACACTGTGTTGCTGGGAATTTTTTAAATTTTATTTCATTTAAATGTTTATTTCTGTTTGCATTTGTCAGTGATTTGGTGTTGATGCTGAAATAAACACACACACACACACACACACACACACACACACACACACACACACACACACACACACACACATATATATATATATATATATATATATATATATATATATATCTCACACACAATTCAACTGGTTTTTTGTGTGTTGATTATGAAGACTATATCAAGTATTAATTATGGCGGCTCTTCTGTATTCTAGAATACAATTGAACTGTGTGTAGGCTGAGCGATGATTCTTCCTGACGACTCGTAACCTGCAGCTAATGCGTTGCTATGGTTACCAATGCTTCTGCTGTTGGTGCACGGGGCTTCCCTTAACTTATACCTGACTCTTACTGCAACTTTATCAGAAATAAAACTAAAATTGGATTATATTATTGAAAGAGTTGGCAATTTTTATCGTGCGAATTGCATGAAACTATAAATTTGTGGAATGAGGATTGGGAAGATTTGGCGAATTAAGTTTTTGGAAAAAAATATAATGCACAAATTTAGTTCAGTAGTATTTTATTTTTAATACTTAAATTTTCTGCAATTAGCTTTATATTGTATATTAATTTTGCATTAGGTTGCTGCAAAAGACAGACAACGCAAATATACAGTATAAACTTGTAAAGTCAGTGAACTCAAGTCTGTCTCCTCATATCGTACAAATGTTGTATGGGCTACGTAGTCACTCATAATATTGAGGATAAATGCAGTCCAGGCTATTATATGACACCTAAGATGAATAATGATTAATGCAGTCATTACATTTTAAAACGAATAAGGTTTGATAAACACCATGCAATATCGAAAACATGTGAGTAGAAATTTGAACCTTAGACCTGCAACTTGACAGAAAAACTAGAGAGAGACGAGAGAGAGAGAGAAACGTCATACATTGCTCAGAATGGGCATTGTTACAATGATTTATTTTGAACAATATATTGCGTATATACACTGTACCTTTAAAAGCTTTCTATTTTGTCTTCTGCTTAAGTAACATATGTTGTGGATATTAAAAAAACAATGGTTATAGTAATCCGGGTGTGGTTACACTCGAGGAAATGTCCATAAGTAACCTCCATCACTATAATCTTTTCATTAATCTGATACCGGTCATCTGACATTGAATTAGAGGCGACATCCAATAGATATCTTCTCGACGAGCTATATCTTAGCTAAAATATATTATATAAGGCCTGCGGTTTACTATATATAATACATTTATATACTTAAAAATTCATTATGATGTTATACATGGACAACGGGAAACTATCTCAGACGCCATATTTTCTCAAGCTATTGTATATGCTACATAAACTATGGATAAAGCATAGCGATTTGTGAAAGGATTAACGTTTTTGGTTATTTACGATGAATTTCTTTTAACTTTGATCTGCAACTTTCTGCAGGCTAGACAAAGTTATTGACAATATCTACTCTCTATCTCTTTCCGCCATAGGTCTAAATTTTGGCCCGCTTGCCTTGGATCTTGGACTTGCACTGTTTTCATCTCGCTATCTCTTGTGGTCTCTGTGCTCTCAGTCGTCATCGTGTGATGCTTTGGCCCCTGTTTGTGTAGAGTCCGCAAGAGACGTCCCTGACATTGCCTTATGGCGAGGAACCGGAAGTTAAATTCTTATTTATTTATTGATTGATTTACAACATTAATAAAATTGAACTGAAGATCTCTACTGTGTCCTCAGGCCCACGACAGAAATTATCATTAATGGACTGGACGCCCCGCGATATACCCCAGGAAATTCAGCAGTGCAAAAGTGTGTAGCTTTCCTGAAAATTTGTATAAGCTGGGTTTCTTAGTTTTGGTCATTTGGTAATTCTGCTGATTTAAGGAAAGTTCTGTTAAATAGAATAAAACTATGCGAAGGAACTTATAGGAACAGGAACAAACAAATAATAAATCATACAAATAGACCATATATTAAACTATTCTGACAATCGACCTATATTTGATATATAGCACCCTAAATAAAATTGTCATTCTATTCAATTTATCTACAACATTAATAGAATACTCATGCTATAGTTAATGTTGCGTTGACCCTTCCTAGTAGTCCATTGCCTAGGTAAATACGTATCACAACACTTGCATAAAGTGTTTATGACGACATCCAGGTTGTGATATTGACCAGATGGGCCGTCACTGCACTGAGCAACAGCGTCAGTCGAGGTGTAGAGGCTCTGTGCAATCTATTGCTTCAAATTAGTCAGAGCGAAAAAAAGCCTCAATTGCTCACGAAGTAGAAATTATGAACTTCGTACAGTGCAATAAATGTTGTAGTTTTTTTAGAATTTTAATCAATATAGTCACTGGCTCTTCGTGTGGCCATTGAATAGTCTTGATGATGACAAGCTCCTTCTATAAGTCTGAAATCAAGGGATCGATTTCTAATTGCAACCAGATTTATATGAAGATATACATATAAAGATTTATATATATATATATATATATATATATATATATATATATATATATATACAGGGTGAGTAAAAAAAAAAAGATAACACCTGCAAAAGTTTGAATATCTCAGGCTATTGTAAATATTCTACAATAAAACTTTTACCAATTACTAAAGGACTAATTTTTGATGGGGTGGCCAATTTTCATCCATTTTGGTACATAGATTGTCCAGTTATGCAAGTTTCAGCAGAGCAACCCCCCTATTTTTACCTAAAAATGGCGTAAAGCACCTCCTGCAGTTCTGTCTTGCTTTTAGGCTTCGGCTGGTGTTTCTGATAGAGATGCAGCATGGTTCCCCAGATATGGTAATCCAGAGGATTATGATTGGGTGAGTTTGGAGGCCATTCATTCTTCTTGATGTAAGCCGGGTTTCTCTCGCTGATCCTTTCCTGTGCATGACGAGATGCATCAGCCGGAGCACCATTCTGCTGAAAGATGAAACCATTTGGTAGAAGAGCATGGCAATCATCCAACAGCTCCGGAAGCAAAGTACTGACGTAATACTGAGAGTTCAACCTTACCTTCTCGTCAATGAAGTGCAATCTGCCCTTACCATTGTAGCAAACGCCATTTTAAGGTAAAAATGGGGGGTTGCTCTGCTGAAACTTGCATAACTGGACAATCTATGCACCAAAATGAATGAAAATTGGCCACCCCACCAGAAATTAGTCCCTTATTAATTGGCAAAATTTTTATGTGAAAATATTAACAATAGCCTGAGATATTCAAACTTTTTGCAGGTGTTATCATTTTTTTACTCACCCTGTATATACAGACTGGGGCAAAAAAAATAATCCCTAGCGAAATCTCAATAACTTCAACAAAAATCAAACTATTTGTACAAACCTTTTGGCGCTTTTAGAAGAGAAATTTATGCATATAAACAGCCATTTTAGTGAAAATCTATTAAGTAGTATCCAAATTAAAACGTTTTAAAGAAAAAAGTGTTAAAATCAATTTTAAAAAGGTTCTTTACATCAAAAGTCTTAATAACTTCGACAAAAAACTCAATATAATTTTACAAAATTTTCAGAATTGCTAGGGGAGGACGTTCTGCACATATTCTGGAAATTTGGTGAAAATATATTTAGTAGCAACAAAAATATGACATTTTACTGGAAAAATTTCAAAATCAATTATAACAAGCCTTATTTAAACAAAAGTACGAAAACTTTTCTTCAAAATTTTGGAATAATTTTAAGAGAAGGACGAATTTTAAACATCTTCTATTGGAGCAGCTAAATAGATAGTGTATACTTGTACTCCACCATATAAGTAAACTATCCTTTTCAGGGTCGTTAATTTCCTAAGATGGAACTACTCACATTTAAGAAAAACCTTGTTAAAATTAATTTTAGCACTTTTCTCGTAGAAACGCTGTAATTTCTTTACCACGGAATATATTTTCACCAAATTTGCAGGATATACACAGAAATTCCTCCCCTAGAAGCTCCGTAAATTTCGTAGAGATATTTTGAGTTTTCTTAAAGTTATTGAGATTTCGCTAGGGGATTTTTTTTGCCCCAGTCTGCATATATATATATATATATATATATATATATATATATATATATATATATATATATATATATGTCTATATGTGTGTGTGTGTGTCAAATAAATAAATATATGTATATATACATAATTTTATATACATGTATATATATATATATATATATCATATGTCAAATAAATTGTCAGATAAATATACATGTATATTTAAATATGAATAAATATACATGTAGATGTCAAACATCGCCATATTTGACGGAGACGAGTTCTTTAGCAGATTATTATTCCACGAGAGCAGTCACAAATCGTCCACTATGATCTTGTTTGCTAAGTAAACAGCTTTGAAAGCATCGTCTGATATAACGGGGTGTGATACCCTTAGAGATAGCTATGGATCGTCTCAAAGCATCTCAATCCAATAGCCTTTACGGGTACACTAGAATAATGGCAAGAACCACGCGCTGTATTTATTCTCTAATTGAAATATTTTCCGTATATTAAAAATTCATATATAGGAATTAATGACCAGAGCTTTGGCAAATCCTAGACATTAAACATTTAAATAAAAGTATTTTTATACATATGTGTGACTTTAATTTTTTACGTTATAATAAAAATTAATCTTGAGCATTTCTAATCTTGTTTTAATTAGTTGTCGGTTGCAAGTCAGTGAGAGGGATTTGTTTATTTTATTATTATTTGTATATGTATTAACTTAAGGTTAATTGACATTTGCATTAGTGTAGACACAGTAGACAGTTGCTGCAGATTTTAGACATGTATTTCAGTCCAGAAAGCCTATCCTGACTGTCATCATAGCTATTTTTAAATAACTAATTATCAGGTGGCAAGAATATGGAAGCAAACTGAAGTGAACTATCAAAGGAACCGATTACTAATAACCAGGGAGAGAAAGGAGGAAGTGATTAAGTAACGCAAATAATTAAAACAGCAACTAAGACAGGAAACTTTATAAACACATGCAATTGTCAAGTGTGTAAGGATGCGACCATAAAGTTATTTCATGTAACAGTAAACATAGTAAAATACTTGCGAGCAGACAAATCTACAGAATCAGAGGCTGAATATTTCTCACAAATATTTTTCATAAAATTTTTACATTTAATGGTATAAATAATTCGTATAATAAGTTGTCGGGAGATTAAATCTTACTCAATTATTAGGCCAGTATTAGATCCAAAGTATATACTTCTATCTTTAGTCTTCTTTAAAGCACATAAAAGAGAACTATATGAATAATGAAGTATTTACTTTTTCTCTAATCTGTCATGCAGGTTAAATGAATTTGTTCCGTAAAATTTCTGAGATAAATAGTGCTTACTTGAATTAATTTTTTGAGTGTCCTAGAAATAGTTTTTAATCAAGAAGTTAAGAAAAGAACAAGTGGCAAAGGTATTTTTGTAAAAATTGCCTTGAGAAAGAGTCGATTGACTGGAGCAAATGCTATGTAATCTTTTCTGATTCTACGACAAGCCTGCAGCAATCGATTCCTCCACTAAATCTCCATTCCATAAAGATTAGTTGCTAGCTGTCTGGGATTCATGCCAGTTTTGCAGCCATGTGCAGCCATGAATAATTGTTATTTCTACTTACGCCGGTTTAATTTTGCTTAATGATTGGTAACTGATAACACTGACATCGCTTTCGAGTATGGAAACTGACGCTAACATTAGCATTACCAGCTTTACCGAAAAGTCACAGTTAGCTCAATATAATAATATGTGTCTGATTTCGCTCTAGTTATTGTGTAGGGCTGTGAACTAATGAAAAACATTTGCTAATAGAAACTTTGCACTTTTGGAATTTGAATTGAATATGTTTTATTTTCCAAAAATAAATCAGAGACGACATTATACATTATGCACAGAAGGGCGTGAAAATTGGACATACATTCCACAAAGCTCTAGCGTAGGCTAATCAAGGCTACAATTATTTTAAGAACAGTTCAGGGTTTGCAGTTTTTAATAAACTTCCATTCTACCTTCTATGACCTCTTTTAATAGACCTTCCCCCCTTAGAATGTGTCCTATCCATCTCTTCTTCCTATTTCTTAATACATTTATCAACTGTCTATCTGTGCCAACTCTCTCCAGGACTTCCTCATTTGTAACCTTTTGGGTCCAGCTAATCCTCTCCATTCTTCTCCAAATTCACATTTCCAATGCCTCCAGTTTCCTAAAATTGACTTGTATCGACTTTATGTAAATGGTTAATTAAAGCACTGTTAAATTAACCTAATATTGTTGTCCTTCTTTTGTTTTCCACCATTCAAGAATTCCCTCTACAACTGGCTGTAGTAAATTGCTTATAGACTCATTAGTATGCAAGTGCGTAGCAGACTCAATTGTAACGGGAAATGATCACTGTTCCATTCTAGTGGTTTGTGGCTAGTCAAACATATAGACCTGCTGCTGGTTCATGGTTGCACTAGAACAGACAGTGAAACTAAGTAAAAACCTACATGTAGGCGAAAACCTAGGTGAAACTAGGTGAAAACCTTTTTTAGGCGAAAACCTGGGTGAAACTAGGCGAAAAACTATATCTTTTAGCAAACCTAGGTGAAACTAGGTGAAAACCTACATGTAGGTGAAAACCTAGGTGAAACTAGGTGAAAACCTACATGAAGGTGAAAAATAGATGAAAAAATAGGTGAAAACGTATTTTTCACATGGTGAAAACTAGTGCAACAGACAGTGTTGTATAGTGTTGTAATTTTATGAGAATTTAGATACTTCACGAGCAGAGGCTGTCATTGAAATGTTGATAATAAGTTAATTTTCTCTCATTACTATTACGGAGAACTTAACGTAGGTGCATAGGTAGGTGATAAATGAGTGAAAACAAGGTGTAACAGAGAGTATTGTAATTTCATCGGAGAATTTAGATAATTCACGAGCGTATACTTTCATTGAAATGTCGATAATAATTACATTTTCTCTCATAAAGATTTCAAATTTTCATTTTGTTTATTATCCTTAATATGCCCTGATCACATCTCCACATAGGCCTATGGCAAATCATAGTGTCAGTGTGAGAAAGTGACACTTTAAAATTTCAAGCATCATTTTCCTCAAGGTAGTTTATTTATAATAAATTGCATGCGCCTGTATCGCCTTGTGATATAATTCGTTCATTATTCGATGAATTACACATAATTGAGATTCATACCAAAACAGGAATTTGTACTTAGGATAGATTAATTGGCACAAAGCCAGAGATGAAAAGATGTGAACAGAACGCAGAGGTTTTATGGAAAATTGGTTCTTTAGCCGTTAATGCCAGATATTTACCAATCCGGTGCAGGAGGAATAAACTTAAAATTGCGGGACCTGCTGCGTAAATTAGTATAAATGGCTCTTATTAGGCGAAGCAATTGAAAGTCAAGGCAGAATTGGAGCCACTTTGTTGCTATTCAATTACATTGAATCAGACTTGTTCAAACGGTCGTGATCTGATATCAGTGGGTTTGGATTTAAGGCTTTGATAGAGACATATTCTATAGGCCGTACTAGTGTTGTATCAAAAAACACTTGATTTTGTGCTATACATATTAATTACGGGGGCGGGATTTAGCGCATTCGGTTAAGCTGCGCGTCAATTAAACAAAGTTAAGCTCCATCGCGCCGGTTAGATCTTCCAAGGTTGTGGGCGACAACCTTGGAAGATCAAGTGTTGACAGCTTTGAAAGAAAAAATCCCGAGGATGTTGGACGGTTATTCTTAAATCCGCGCGGGCTGCAATTGATGCGCCAACAAAAGGCAACGATTACTAATAACTCTGGAGAGGAATGGAGGAAATAACGAAAAATACAAAAACAGCAACTAAGAAAGGAAACTATGTAGCACATGCGGCATGTCATGTGTGTAACTACATGTATACGAACAAAAATAAAATAAATACCTACTTCGACTACATAATTTTCTGATTAGTGGTACATATTCTCACGGAGGTTCATGGTACATATTCTCACTCGTTTTCTCTTTCATTCGTCACTAAGAACACTAAATCTATCAATTTTTTTATCCCTTTACAAAATGCTAAGCCTTAATTATTCGCATCTCAATGCAACCGACAGTGCAACTTAGGAAAATCCAGAATACTATCACCAAAACTCAGCCTTCAATGCAATATACAGATAACAAAAAAAGATTCAATTTCTTTAAATACATTTCTACCCCAGCAATAGGTTTGAGGCAGTAACATGATAGGTTAGGATTCCAACTGCGTATCCATTAGCATGGAATCACTTCTAGTACTGGTCTGTTTCTAGTATTCTTCTTAGTGATGAAACCGACGTTAAAACTCGACATTATTCGTAAAAGTGCGTACAGGTTATAGAGCTTAATCCAATCGCAATTTGGTCATGCCTTCGGGTAAGTTATTAGTATCTGAAGTGCTCATTAAATATGCACAAGGAGCTGAAACCTGAAGTCCAGTCACTCCGGTGTACGAAGCTTCTGTTGGGTTAGTAGGGCTTATGACTCTGTAAGATTAATGGGTTGGGTGTAATGAATGGAAAATAATAAATGACACATATAATATTGAATGGTATAATGAATGGCACATACGATGAATGGTATAATGAATGACGGATAGGATGAATGGTATAATGAATGACGGATAGGATGAATGGTATAATGAATGACAGATATCAAAACTGCAGATGTTGAGTTTAGTTGTGAAATTCTGAGCTGAAAAATTATGACACAAGAGAATACATGTAATATTGCTTAAATGTATAAATTTAAGATTTACTTTGGTAAGACTGTTAGCAATATTTCGCATTTCTTCTTCTAGTGCACTGCCTAACGGCAGGTCGTTGGCATATTACTCTTCCAACCCATTCTATCCTCAACCCTCCTTTTCATCTCTATATATGAATTTGTTATCAGATCATCCAACATCCAATGTATTGGTCTTCCTCTAACTCCTTCCCCTTGCATTCTTCCTTCTATTACATCCTTTAGCAAACCATGCCCGCTTAAAATTTGTCCTATCCAGCTTTTCTTTCTATTTTTATCGCATTTATTAACTGCCTATCTGTATCAACTCTTTTAAGAACTTCTTAATTTATCATTTTGTTAGTCCAACTAATCTTTTCCATCCTTCTGCACAACCATTTTTCCAATGCCTCTAGTTTCCTGATATCTTCTTTCTTTAATGTCCACGTTTCACATCCATACAGAAGTGTCGACCAAAACCAATGTCTTCACAATCTCAATCTTTATGTTTTTCCCAATGCCTTTTGTTAGTAGATCTATTCTCTTTTCACTTTCCGAAATCCTCTTTCGCTTGTGCATTTCTACATTTTTATTTCAGTTTCACACTACCTATCGTCCGTGATAGTGTGACTTGAATTTGAATTTCTCATTTACAATTATTAAATTAAACACTAACTTATTAAATTAAACTCTTTAATTTTGTAAATATACATGATACTAGAATTAAAACTGTATAAAAGGAATTAAATGTAGATCTGTGACTATATTTTCAACCAGAAAGTATATAATCAGCTGAGGACAGTGTACGTGAGTTTTGTTCTTATTAGAATGATATACTGCTATTTCATATCCTTTCAATAAGAACGACAACCTGAGCGAGGCGCAAGATGAATGCCTTTGCACAAACTGGTTAAACAAATAAATATCATCAACGTTATCTTCCCTTGAATCCCAGTTGAACTTCGGTCGGGATATAGGTGAAGCAAATAAATCAAGGTAAAGGTAACTGCGCATGGATGTAATAGCATTTAGAAGCGATTAGTAAAGACTTCAAATGGGCTCATCCGTCACTGACATCGCTTTCGAGTGGGGAAACAGACGTTAACGATAGTTTTACCAGCTTTTTTGATCCTAATCAGATGATATACGGGACGATAGTCGATATATTGACTTTGTGATAGAGTATGTGAAAGTGGAAGAAAGAAGAAAAACAAGGAAAGATAGGGAGAGAGAAAGAAATGGAGAGAGAGAAGTGAAATTTAAACATAGATATAGAACAATCCTGTTCAAGTGCACAAAATTACACTTTAATATTTTTAACTTATATCATCCGTACCCACAGACCTTGACCACGACTCTTGTCCAGATAATCGTCATCTTTACAAGGACACTTATTCCAGATAATCATCATCTTTACAAGGACACTTATTCCAGATAATCATCATCTTTACCAGGACACTTATTCCAGATAATCATCATCTTTACCAGGACACTTATTCCAGATAATCATCATCTTTACCACGACTCTTATCCAGATAATCATCATCTTTACCACGACTCTTATCCAGATAATCATCATCTTTACTACGACTCTCATCCAGATAATCATCATCTTTATCACGACTCTTATCCAGATAATCATCATCTTTACCACGACTCTTATCCAGATAATCATCATCTTCACCACGACTCTTATCCAGATAATCATCATATTTACCAGGGCACCTTATTCCAGATAATCATCATCTTTACAAGGACACTTTTTCCAGATAATCATCGTCTTTGCCAGGACACTTATTCCAGATAATCATCATCTTCACCACGACTCTTATCCAGATAATCATCATCATCTTCACCCTGCTCACATCAGACCACATTTAACGTTCCCTAGTACTCTCCGCTAACTCACTTTACTCGTCCACGGATACTCATCCCAGGACTCGATGTTACCGGCTCATTTCATCAGGCCGATCCCACGGACGTTCTCCCGGACCCACGGGACCTCCGTGCTATCTCCTCTCTCCTCCATTAGATTGCAATAAGCCGGAGAACCGGAGTCAGTCCTAGATACACTAGACAGGTTAGAGATCTTCTGTGATATCTTTATGAATACAGTTGATAAAAATATCTGTTATTATAAATAACTGCTGGTAAATAATGTTTATAAATACTGTAAAAACTGTAAATACTACAAATACTGTAAATACTATAAATACTGACAGGATCCAGTGGCGATGACGGTAAGATATTCGACCGCGGATCAGTCAATATGTGCGGGGTTCAAATCCTGGGCTCACTCGTCACTGACATCGCTTTTGAGTGAGGAAACTGACGTTAACATTAGCTTTACCAGCTTTTTAAAACAGATAAACACTGGCGAGTAAACTTTGGCTGAAACCAATGGCTATGTCGGTAACATATCCGACTTCGAATAAGTATGTGTGGGTTCAAATCTGGGCTCTTCCGTCAGTGATATCGCTTTCGCGAGATGAAAGCTATGTTAAGTTCGGAGTTTTTACTAACCAAAGCTGTTTGATTTAGGAAGAGAAGTACGACTAAGTCAACAATACTAAATACTCGTTTGATTATAAAATTGGTTTAGCCAGTTGGACTAGAGAACAATAACATATAGGCTTATGCCTATGTTCAGAAGTTACAATAGGAAGCTTAGTCGATATGATATCTCTGTTCCCTCCCTGTAATGATTGCACAGCATGCGATAATGATGCTCCTCGCGACTGAATATACTTGCACTTCGTATAGCTCTGAAATAAGTGATTCCTTATTTTGTTATCGTAGTTAACATGGAGTATTTAAAGGCGATGTTTTACTTTTTACTTTTTAAATAATCATATTAATTTCAGTAGATACGAATCGACCTAACTTTCATTATTTGACTCTGATGAGTGCGCCTTAATCTTTTGTCGTTTATAATCATTGTTCTAAATTGGTACCGTGTAAGGAGAAAACCAACGCTAAATCTGATACTTGAAAAATTAATTGAAGCTTATGCCGAGGATGTCTATGTGGTATTTATTGGAATTTGTGAGTCAAATACACATGCACATTTGACCCACATGTGCTCATGCACATGTGGGTCAAATATTCTTTTACTTCAGAAACGTCTGACATCGAATGTAAAGTTTCAGTTCTTAATTAGAATTAAATCGTGTAACTAACTCAACAAATTTATGAACGTGTAAAACAATTTAATTTAAAAACGCGTGAAACGCTACTATCAAGGTATAATTTGTTTTCTAACAAATTCAGAGTGCTTTTACTTTTTACTTAAAAGTACAACTTTTCTGTCGAATACTTTTACTCTTTACGTAAGTAAAAATTCAGATAAAGTACTTGTTTACTTTTACTAACTATTTACTTTTACTTTTACTTAAAGTATTTTGCTGAGTACTTCTTACAACACTGCCCACTCAAACGTTGATTACTCCTCAGTGTATTAGTTATTAGGCCACTCTGTCTGCGCTTCATTTTCGTTTAATTAGGGTCCTTATGAGGTCCGTCGTTGTTGAATCATTCGAAACGAAGTAAAATGTAGTTTCAGAGGATCTCGAAGTCTATGAAAATCTTTCTCAGAAAATCTTTCTCAGATCCTGCCTTGCACACTGATCTCATACCTCATCTGTCATCAGTTGTAGTGAATGTTTGCTGGATTTATGGAAGGATTTAGCCTATATGAGAAACTCGCACTCATTTATCAAGCGGTCATCCAGTCTGTAGGCTGAAAAGCTTCGTGCAGGGATAGTATATTATCCGGATGTTATGATTATCCAAATTATTTGCAGTTATGGACCCAAAAATTCTTGGTCTTAGAATCAAAAACCTCTCGCCAGTCCTTATATTAATCGCACGAATAGTTCAAATCAAACCATATTTTGAGTAAGTCATGGTTTCTCATTCGATTTGTTACGTCTTAAGCATAGTAATTATATAAATTATGCAAGACTGCAAATATGGTGCTAAATTTTTATTAAGATATTTAATACACCATGGACTCGAGAAAGAAAATCGATCGATCAATTTGTGACATGTTAGATACAAAGCAATGTTTAAGGTCTTAGAGTCCGTGTCGTCATCCGGCGAAGATCCAGAGGAACTTCTTGAATTGACAGAATAAATTCTACTGTCTGGTCCTCCAAACACAGTTGTGATAAATTACATGTAATATTTGAAAAAGATTAAGTGATCAATTGATTAAGACAAGTTTAGTAAATACAGGTATTAGTTTGCGTTAGATTAATCTAGATATGTTGCACCGATTAGTTGAAAAATGTACATTAGAAAAAAATCTGTACGAAGTTTGGTTCCTCACCTTTCTGCTTTTTAGGATTTTCTGGACAGTCGTTAGTGCAACAGTCATAAAGCGTAAAGTAAGATCGGGAGGTAAGTTTACAGTTTAACTCAATTGATGATTGAAATTCAAATGCTAATACCAATGCAAGGTTGGAAGAGACCATATTTGATCTCTTTCTCCCTCTCTCTCTATCTCTCCTTCTATCTCTTTCTATATCTCTCTTTCTCTCTTTTCTTTCTTTCTCTCTCTCTCTCTCTCTCTCGCTCTTTCTATCTCTTTCTCGCTAGTATTCTGCTGTACATTTAAAATCGACCATTTAATGCGCATCTTCCAACGCACAGTATATTTTTATTCAGATACTAATTCAGGCTCGTTAAAAAGATTTTTTAGGACCAACTGTTAGACCATTTTGCCATACTATTATAGCATTTTACTGTCAATTAATTTTACTATTTCAAACTTAATGAGCATTTTCCCAGTTTATGGTGTATTCATGCACATATTCAGACTCGTTAAAAATATTTTTTTGGACCAGCTGATCAGGTGATCACCTCGTAAGGGCTTCCGTCAAACTTTATTCTGTCAAAATTTGAAAATATTCAATTGTATGGCTACCAACGGTTTTACTGTAATTAGTAATGTAATAGCAATTTTTGTATTTTAGACTTAAGTAGACTCTGCTATATCTGCTAATTATGGTATAACCGAACAGAGCTATCTCTCTGTTATGGTAGCCTCTTTCGTATTGTTATTTGTTTATCTAACTACATGCACGTTCCTATTGTTTGTATAATCTGTGCTGTGATGAACAAATAAACGATACTAAACAAAACAAATAGTTTTCTCGAAAATAGAAGTATCCGAGGAGGTTTATCACTGCCTTCTCAGCTGTTACGATGTTCTGATCCTCCTTCTTACGACGTGTACACTGTACAGTGATATTTAGTCAACTCTTAAAATAGGGATCCCAATAAATAGGGATAGGATCCGTTAGAATATCAAAGTCAGTGTCCCAACTCCAAAAAGGCCCTAATTTAATTTTCAGCTATGATTTGCAGATGGAGAAAAGTATATTCTTAGTTTTCGCTGAGCTTAACGTTGAGTTGTAGAGAAATCTCCTCTCTGCTCTTTTATAAGTTATTTAACATTGAGGTTGACAGGGGCGGCCCATTGGTCTGACAGTCTGTCACTGACTTCATTATCAAGCCATTACCACACTTCGTCTCTTGTCCTTTTCTTTCTTATTTTTTCCAGTCTTCATTCTTTTCCACCTGATACACACTCTCAAAGACCGCATGGGTTTCAATTTATTTCTCACTGTATAGTCTTATTTTCTCAGTCATTACATTACATTCAGCCATTCGTTACATTTTGTCATCTTTTTCTTCTTTAACACAAAGAGAGTCCTACTCTGCCCCTCTTTCTCTTCTCTCTCTCTCTCTCTGTTTTTCTAGTTCTACTGTCATCTCTGATGCAGAAATACCTAAACTCTGAAATCAATCGAAATTTCAAAAATTTTCATAAATGACTGATATAACGGTTTAGATAACCGAAACAACTAGCTGAACCAGTATAAGACTTAATTTTATTGCAATTTTTGCAGAGTATTTTATATAACATTTTGTATAAACTCTATATAGGAAAAGTGTGAGTAGTGTGCTTTCTTATTCAGTATTTTAAAATTAAAGCTCCGGTCTTACGCTTGCCTATTAAATCTCTCTTTAGTGTTCTGTCAAGTGGGCTGGTCCAAGATACCTATTCATACACACTTTGCTTTCACGCTCCATATAGAGCAATCCATAGATCTACACGTTAATACCTTCAAAAAAGGCTAAGTCTTCTCCATACCTCACTTAACCTGTTGCTTGAACAAATATAGCTTCTCATGTGACTTCCCGTTGCCTTTCTCAGTTTTTTCTTTGTCGCCTCTTGCGATATGTGGAGGAGTTAACGATTGATCTTTTCTTCAATGGCCCGGAAGCAACGCGCAAAATTCATTAAACATCTCGACTAACTTATTAAAGAGTGCTTATATTAAGTGTCCAGCCTGACAGTCGTACTCTGCTGCATTAGCTAAGGATGTTTAAATGTGTTTGTGCTCGACTCACGGGCTCCACTGCACAGAGGCTCCGGGCACTGAATACAAAGTGGCTCATCTTTCCCATCTTAACGTGAGACTAAGATCAATACGGGTTAGGCGAAGGTATAGGAGGGCTGCCTCGGCGGCCACGGAAATCAATTGCATTAATATTAACGAAGGTTGTCGAGTGGGCTTTCCTACAAGGTTTATGGAGTAATTGGCTTATTCCGTTAGAGATGACCTGGCGAGGATGACTCGAGCTGATTCTTTCATCAACTTTTTGAGATGTAAAATTAGCTCTCTACGGCTACATATATTATCCTTTCTCTCTCTCTCTCTCTCTCAGTGCACTGCCCACTGGCAGGTCCACGATGTATAATGCCTCCACTCATTTCTATCTTCTGTTATTATCTTTTATGTCCACATACGAATGAATCTTTAGGCTAAATCATCTAACCTTTCCTTTTTATATACCATTTTTCTCTTAGGTATTCTGCTATACTATGAGATAGCTTGAGAAAATAGCATGATAGCATGAAATATGAGATAGGATTCTATTGTACTATATTAGCTCTCAAGGGCTATATACCTTATAATGTGAGACGTTAAAGAAATTGTCAACGGCTACATACATCATACTCATCCGGAAATCAGCATGTCTTCTGTGATTTTGATGCCTGGCTGCTCGAAGAAAATATTAGATCAATAAGCATCAACAAATATTTTTACAAAATAGATTACTTTTTTCGTAGTATCTTCTCTTTAATTGGATAACTTTATAATTACCCACGATTTGTATTCGGTGCCTATTTGCAGATTTGTATTTTTGCAAATGTCCTTTGGCAAAATAATTTATCCTTTTTTTGATAGTAAATAATGATTCTTCTTGGGAAATCAATCAATCAATAAATCAATTAATCAATCAATCAATAAGAACTTAACGTCCATTTTTTCGCCTTTAGGCAATGCCAAGGACGTCTCTTGCAGATTCTACACAAATAGGCGCCAATATGACTGCATCATTAACTTAATTTTCTGAAGAGAAGACGTATCCTTTCTTCTTAAAATAATTATCTACTATCACTCTTCATGTAATTTACTGTTATGATAATGATTAACATTACTAATTACAGTCGCGGTATTGTACAGCATACTGCATGCATTTAACTTGCGATGAATACATAAAGCTTAACCTTCTACCCTGGAGTCAGTGGCGATGTCAGTACGTGTGGGGTTCAAATCCTGGGCTCTCCCGTCACGAGACATCGCTTTCGAGTGAGGAAACCGACGTTAACATTAGCTTTTTACCAGCTTTACCCGCTGTTGTAGGTTCCAGCTGCTGAGACAGAAGACCTTTCATTAAACGATGATTTCATTATCCCGAGTCCTGAGGTTCCGTGTCCGGACATCAGCGTGGTGGACTGCGTGGTGGACGTTCACTCCATAGCTAGACGGGAAGTCCTTATCTTCGCCAACACCAAAGCCACAACGAACAGACCTATCAGCAGCACTAGGTAATCAATCAATCAATCAATCAGTTAGTCAATAAATCAATCAGTCACTTAATCAATCGATCAATCAATAAATCAATCAATTAATCAATAAATAAGTAAATAAATCAATCAATCAATAATGAATCAATATATCAGTCAGTCAATCAATCAATCAATCAATAAATCAATCAATGAACCAAGCAATAAGAATTTAATGTCCGGTTACTCGACATAAGGCAATGTCAGGGACATCTCTTGCAGACTCTGCATAAACAGGCGACAAAACACCACACGATGACGACTGAGTACACAGAGACCATAAGAGAAAGCGAGATCAAAACAGTCCAAGTCCAAGACCCAGGGGAAGCGGAGAAGAACATCTTGAAAGTGTGAATATGTAAATAAAGTTTTTGCAATCATAAATATTAGCAAATTAATAATACTTATTATAATTATACTTAGGCTGGAGCCAGTGGCAATATTGATAAGATATCCGCACGCAGATTAGTATGCGTGGATTCAAATCCTGGGTTCGTCAGTCACTGATATCGCTCTCGAAAGATGAAACTAAAGTTAACATTGACTTTACTTTTGGTTTTATCATTGATGCATTATCTAAATAGAGCCCAGACGGTAGCTGTGATTTGTTTGGAAAGGTCTGAAAATGGTCTCTGTATCCTAAAATTATATACCTCTCTCTAATGCACTGCAAAGTGGCAGATCCTAGGTAATATTCAGAGTCTGCTTTCACACTTCACATAGGGCATTTCATAGAGCAACAAGCGATCATCTCTTCATAAAGGGCTGCGATGTATTCATAGTTTATGTCGCTTATAGCTTGGGAAAAATGCAGCTTCTGAAGTGGTTTCCCGTTGCCTTTCACAGTTGTTTTCCTAGTCAGGTCTCTGTTCTCATGTTTTTTCCTAGTCGCTATTTACGAAACGTGCAGTTTACTAGAGTTAACTAAAGTGTAATAGATGTATAAATTATATTTAATATGCGTAATATTAGTATATTAACAATATTCAGTATATTAGTGTACCGCATCAAGATGACCTCTAGCTTTTAGAGTTTGCAGAGTAAAATTTAAATCATATAGTAAATCATTTGAAGTCTGACGAATTCGAATGCTGCTTTTCACTCTTCATGTTCTTAGTTGTTTATGTGCTTTATAAAATTTGTTACTGATTGTTTAATTGATTAATAGATCGATTGAATGATTAATTATTTGACTGATTGAATGTTTAATCGATCTATCGATTGATTGATGTTTTCTCTACAATTAAGAGACATTTGTTTCTATTTTACCTCATAATTATTGAATTGTCACACTCTCATTGAGTGCAAAGGTAGCGATCTTTTATTAGAATCTGAAATTGAAAATTTTCTCAATTAATCGTCAATAACTTGAAGCTGATTCCTTATCATTTCATAAAATAGGTGCTAGGAAATAATAATATAGTGTTAGGGCTGTAGTTCTGTAGGCTATTTTTATCAGTTGGCTTTCAAAAGAATGTTATTAGTGGGAATAGATATTCAAATGGGAAAAGACTTTCAATTCACCTTCACATTAATTGCACGAAGTTAAGAAACGTCGCGCCCGGTGAATGCTTAGTGGGTGGTCTTGTAGATCCTCTTTTCCTTTCCATCGCTATTAGTAATCGTTGCCTTTTATATGAACAAAATAGTATCGATCATACCACTGGGTTGTATTAAATTTTTCGATGTTTTTACTTTCAATATTATTCCATAATTGACTAATGAATAATAATAATTATGTAGTCTCGTCATTAGTATCTACAGCCTTACAATTATTTCTATTTCTATTTTAAAACTATTTATATGTCATTTGCCCAATTCACTTTAAGTTCGTAACAATATATATTACTCTCTGTTATCAGGGCCATTGACCGAACAACTACAACAACAACAGCGTCACCGAATGAAGAGGACTATGCTCAGCCCTGCCACAGCGACGACGATGAAGACTGCGGTCAATCTGGGGATGGCAACGAGGACGACGCAATGGCCCCGTCTGAAAAACATTCCGCCAACGTTAAATCGAAACCGCAGGGTGAAGATCTACCTATCATTCAGCCACCCACCAATCCGCCTACTGATTCAGATCACCCAGTAGAAATCCCGAAAGTGGATTCAGTGATAGTATCCGAGCATCCGGCGTCGTCAGATCCACGTTCGGATAATGTCCCACCTCCAGTTTACCGCTACACCACCAACACCTACTCTAATCACGACGAAGTTCATTCTGTAGACTCTTATCAGCCGCCAACAAGGGACGACCCTAAGAAAACTCACTCGCAGGATCTCCAGCAGGTTCGATTCACCTACAACATGAACATCATCCTCATCGTCGGTATTGCCGCAGGGGTCGTAATTCTTCTGCTGATAATCATAATCGCTGTGTGTATGTTCAACGGATGGGTACAAGCTGTTAATAAAAACGCAGCGGCGAAGAGGAATCGCTACGGTGGAGGGATATGCGTCCCTTCTGGGCAACCGGGACTGAAGGGGTATGCGTATGAAGCCTGCAATATGTTGCCCCCTCCGGGAGAAATGCATCAGCCGGGGACGGTGGCTTATCCTCCGGTCGTTACACCACTGACTGTTATGCACCCAGGGAATACCAATTCAGCGACAGCCCTGACCCCCGTTAAACCAACAAATAAAAGAGATGTTAAAGAATGGTACGTCTGAATGGGAATAACATGCCTCTAAATCATGACAGTCTGAAATTTTAGTTGTTTCGGGAAAAATGTCGTATCTCATCGGTTTAGTTCTGCAGCAGATTGATTAATCAAATTAACAATTTCCAGCAACAGAGGCTGAATGCTACATTAGTTTCTGGCTGCATGAATATTATCTAATTGTTTTTCTAATACGACATGTTTCTAATTATGGTGATCAGTGTCAATACGAATATCGTACAATCGGCCTGGATCCTAATGCGCCACTATGATAAATATTTTGTTTCGAGATTTCCCACTGTCATTTTGTTAATCTTTAAAATTGATCTAATGATGGTCTAGCTTAGTTAAAAAGTTAGCTACAGCCGTTTGCTGTGTTTTTGCAGTGTAAATTACGTCTGCTTGATTAGGTAGTTTCTCTCTCTTAGTGCACTGCCTACTCGCAGGCCCATTGTATAAAGCGCCTCAACTCATCTCATTCTTCCTATTTCCACTTCATGTCCATATACGAGTGGATCTTTAAATCATCTATAGCATTCCTTTTAATATACCATTATTCTTGGGAGATTCTGCTAATGACGAGTCCTATGCCTTCCTCAGCTTCGACTTACATTTATTGGACAGGGGCGTCTTTCCCTGAGAAAACAATCCTGTTTACCCAATCCTGTTTATGTAATCTATTACCAGTATTATCAAGGAATCAAAGATGGTGAAAAGATTGGAATGGACCATGCTATAATATGCATGTGAAAGATGGAAGGAAAGTAGTTGGGAAACTAGCGGCATTGGGAATGTGGATATAGGGAAGAATGAAATGGATTAGTTGGACTCAAAAGGTTACAAGCGAGGAAGTTCTGGAGAGAGTTGGTACAGATGCATAGCTGATAAATGCATAAGAAATAGGAAGAAGATTTCCATGGGAAACATTATAAGCGGGTGAGGGAATCTACTAAAACAGGTCATAGAAGGCAGAATGGAAGGAAATAGATGCAGAGATGGGCATAGATTAGAAATGTTGGGTGATTTAAGGATCCGCTCATGTCTGGATATAAAGAGGAAAGCGAAAGAGAAATAAAAATGGAGACTTTATATACCATGGACCTGCCAGTAGGCAGTGCATTATGAGAATCAAGGAACGTAGAATATTATATTTATAACTGTTTAAACTGCTGCTGAACGTGTTGAGCGTATTGTAGTATAACTATACAAGTAGTGTACAAATATATGCCTTGACTATCTCTGGGCCTATAGACTAGTCGAGCGAGATTAGCAAGACATTTTCGAAATTCTAACTCTTTATGAAGTTTAGACTTACTCCTAAATGCGTAATTTTAGCAAAGTTTGGTTTGTATTTTGATTTCTTCTGAAAATGGATTGTAGCAATTTCATTTGAATGTCTATTCGAATTGTAATTTATTGTCTAAGCAGCTCAGTATAATTTTCGTATTTTCTACATGTACGTGTATACTAGGTCCATTACTGATAAGTTGCTAAATATAGCGCAACAGTTTGACAGAACACAATTACATGAGCTGTATAACTAGGTTTGTAACATTATTTCATAACATTACAACATAGTACGCGTCTAAAAGGCGTTTGTATCTTATATAGTTAAATAAATAAATCGGTATGATTAAAATATGTAATTCGACAATTTTGCTGCTGATTGCTGAAGAAGCAAAATCCGCTTAAGTTATGTAGCTGTGAATTACACACATGTTTTCGTGAATTGATGAAGTTTATAATTTGATCCTGTCTGTTTATGATGAATAAAGAAATGCATATAAACAACGATTATATATATATATATATATATATATATATATATATATATATATATATATCACTTTTAATACCACATGTTTAACCACTAGGCAGTTTAGTCAATTATTCATTTTAACAGTCCCGTGAATTCCACGAGCTGATCCAATGTTATCCGGAACAACCATTTAAAATTTCATGACGCCACCTAATGCATTTACACACTTAGCTGTATAGACATTCACACTGACGATAACAACAACAACACAATACGATTTGAGCGCTACTATTATCCATGACAGTTTACACTAAGGTCCATGAACTGATACTACCCTTACGGCGGGATTTAGCGCATTTGGTTTAATTGAGCGTCAACAATAATAATAATAATAATAAAGGTTTAATATTAAATGTTTGAAGTCCGTTTCATCATACCATGATGATGTCAGAGACTCCCTCAATACATGTCACTACAAATCGATTCTCCCCAAACGATCTGAAAAAACATGTGACGAAGGGAAATAAAAAGATCAAAAACGGTGCCGGTCCGGTGATAAAAAAACAGTAAGGCAGGATGAAAAGAGTCTATGGTGGGAAGAGATGTGTTTTCCACCTACAGCGGAAAGTAGAAGTAGTAGATATCTATCACCTTTAATACCACGTATTTAAACCGTTAGGCAATTTAGACCATTTTCCGTAAAACCAGTCTAGTGAATGTCCGAGATTTTACTCTCAGATCAGCCCGGCTGGGATTCGAACCCATGAGGTTTCAATTCACCTCAGGATCTGTCATTTAAAACTTCATGACTTTACCCCCTACGCTATTAAAACATTCAGTTCTGTTTAAGTTTTGCGCTACTATATATCGATTATCTGTAGCTCGAAGACTTTTTAACTTTTATTTCTATAATAAGCTTCAGCGTATTCTTCCCGATGGATCGAGTGTGAGGGAAGGACCCCTCTCCAGGGAGCTCCAGGCCGGATCCGGCCAGGAAGTAGCTGCGGTGGCAGTGGAAGTCTGATCCGCGTAGGACGCGGTGGACGACTTGTCCTCAACGTCGAGGCTCACTGAGAGGAAGGCTGGATCTTTGGACAGGTCAAGGTCAGCGGTCATGCCTAAATGGTCTGAGATGTTATGGTCTCCTATCTCGTTCAGCATGTGATGAATTCTACCGACAGACTCGTCGACATGGTTGTTGAGCTACCCTTGTTCATCTCGTGACCACATTCGGGAGGTCTTAGATCCATGCTCGATCCCTCACTTGAAAGACAAACGGACTCTAAAGTGGGGAAGGAAGACCAGTGCTGACGTACGTCGCTGTATGGGGGCGCCTGACCGGAAGTTAATTAATTAGGGCTAGGCCTATTTATAATTAGAATTGATGTCTATATATAGTTTACCGTATCGCTTTTATCAATATTTCTAATTGTTTAAAATCTAAAGTTTCACAATTAAGAGAACCGAATATATCTACAGGAATTTAGTTCTCTCATCTTGCTCTCTTGAATGTTTTATTTATGCAGGCTATAGGAAAAGTTAAAAAATTGTTCATAACGTACATAATATAGGCTTCTATAGATCGAATTGCTTACAGTTAAAAGCAGTACTTCAGACTTCGACAGGTAACATGATCCCACTACATAGGCCTAATATATAAAAAATCCATTAATAATTATCATTAAGTGCACTTATTCTATGAAATTACAATAATTAATGTAATATAGTCTCAATCTTGAACATTTTAAACAAACCGCAGCTATTGTCCATTGCATTCATGAGCCTGGCTTAAAAAATTTCGGTCATGATGCTCGAGTTTGCGTACTTTAATAATAATAACACACTATAGTATTTTACTATAATAACACACTATAGTATTTTACTATAATAACACACTATTATTTATTTATTTCACCAATTCAATGGTAGACAAGTACAAAAGACAACATTGCAAAGCTATCAAGTGAGCAACTAACATGCAAATTGTCAATATTGTTAAATGACAAAAAGTGAATAGCAAAATGTGCGACCAATATCGAATGTATACATACATACAAACGAATGCACATACATACATATATACATACACACAACATACATCCATACACATAGATCTATATACACATACATACTATAGTATTTTACTATAATAACACACTATAATATTTTACTATAATAACACAATATAGTATTTTACTATAATAACACAATATAGTGAAACGATCAACTACGTTGATATCTATCACTTTTAATGCCACATGTTTAAACCGTTAAGCAATTTAGTGCATCTTCCGTGTAACCAGTCCAGTGGAAGTCAGAGATTTTACTCTCAGATCAGCGCGGCTGGGATTCGAACCCACGAGGATTCAATTCACCTCAGGATCTGTCATTTAAAACTTCATGACGTTATCTACACCTCTAACCATTGCGCTATGAGGACATTCAATATTATATATACATGTATATCTAATATTATACAATATCTAATATTATAAAATTTAGTTATTTCTCGAAGTCTTAGAATCTCTCTTTTTTCTTTTCTAAATGCTTTTTACTTTACATGTTGCGGGGGGTGTTAAAAGCGAAATATATAAGAACATGTGAATATATAGGTCAGTGGGTGTTAAAGACACAGGGCCTTAAGTTGTTCCAATCAAAAAGAAATATAGGTTTGGCAGCTTCCGATGTTTCTAGCTAATACTGGCTTGTTGTTGGCAACACTGCTATTTAAATGGCTTGTTTTCAATAAGGTGCTTGTTTACTTTTGAGGCCAGAAACTGGGCTATATAATAATATTTAATAAAAGTATAAAATTAGATTGAAGAATAAATTATTAATCTTATTTGTTTTATTTTGTACTTTACTAGTATGTAACACAAAAGTGGAATCGAACCAAGTAATTTGGCCTGTAGCAGTTTACTTTGAAATTAATGGCACTTACTGTAGTGTTCAGTTTTTCATGTGCGTTGGTGCCTTAATTTTAGAAGACCGGTAATATTATGTAGTTATATGTGTTATTATTATTTATTATTTAGACTAGACATTTATGACAAATCCTGAGGTGATTTGAATCCTCGTGGGTTCGAATCCTGGCCGCGCTGATCTGAGAGCAAAATCTCGGACATTCACTGGACTGGTTATACGGAAAATGGTCTAAATTGCCTAACGGATTAAACATTTGGTTTTTAAAGTGATAGATATCAACATAGTTGATTATTCACTATAATGCGTGTTTACTTTTACTTATTATGTAGTTCCAAACCTTCTGACTTAAATTATAATTATATTATTATAAGTAGCTTTATGATAGTGTTAGGATAGGCCTCTGATTTTGTGTTTGGGTTAATATCATAGGTCATAAACTTTTCACTGTACTTCTAGAAACTACTCAGCAGAGTGACCCTAAATAAAATAGAAATACTATCATTTATTTACTAGTAGAAAAGTGAAATCATTCAGTACACTTTTAATTTAGAAAATTACCATAGAATTATTTGTTTCTGTTAAGGGCCGCAAATGAAGCTTATAGATAAATTTTTGGTTTTTGCTCACAGTTTATAACTAAATAAAGTTTTCATTAGTTGTATTATAACTGAAATTTGATTAAAAGGATATACCAGTCGTTTTAAAGCAATCTGAAAGCACACAGACATGGGATCGAGAGCTTCAACAAATTTACAGGAGGAAGAAATTCTTGAAATTCAGAAAGAAACTGGATGTATGTATATAAGTTGTTCCTAAATGTTAAAAGCTGGCTAAAGATGCTTTTATGTCAGTTTCGTTGTACGAAAGAGGACGAATAATATTGAAGTATTTCATTAGTTGACAAAGAGTAGTACTTAATGTACTTATACTTGCTGTTATTTTTCAATTCCCAAATTAACTAATTAGTAAAATTTGCAAATATCAATAGTTTAAATTAAGTTTATCTAGAGCTATGATAGCGTAGAGATGTTTTCTGAATAAGAAATTACTTTGTAAATATCATTATTTATTATCTCATAAATATTTTGTGTAAATTATATCATGCCTGAATGTAAAGTTTACTATTTATAAATTTTGGTTGATATTTAAATTATATTGTTAATAAAATTTATCGACATTCATTTTGTTTATTTATGATGATAGGATTTTCACTACTTGTAAATGTGTCATATATTAATTTATATTTAATCTGTTTCAGTTACCCGAAACCAGATAATTCGATTGTACAGTAGATTCACAAGTCTCGATAAGAACGCAAATGGTCACCTGATGTGAGTGTACTCAAATTCTCTTAAATATTCTATAAGAATTCCAATCCTGACTACTACTTTTAATTTTTTTTAAACACTTTAATTCTGTATTAGTACACACTTGACCTATCGCATGTGCTACACAATTTCCTTTCGTAGTTGCTGATTTTTGTAGTTTTCCTTATTTCCTACTTTTCCTCTCCATGGTTATTAGTAATTGATGCCTTTTGTTGGCGCTCCAATAGCATCTGGCACAGATTTAAGAATAACCTCCTACACCCTGGGGATTATTTGCATTTAAAGCTGTCAACACTTAATCTTCCAAAGTAGTCACCCACATAGTACTAACCCTGAGCAATGTGGCTTTACTTCGTTCAATTGATGCGCAGCTTAACTGAGTGCCCTAAGTCCCCTCCCAAACTATCACTATTATATTCCAATAATGAGAAAGTAAATCAGCTTTAATAGAATCAACTTACAGACATGCTCTTGGATCGAGCCAGCAGCATGTCTGTAAAATGGTTCGACTGCCGATCTGTAGGTGCAAGGTTCAAATCCAGTGCACGACCACTGTCCCTGACTTACTTTCCAGAATGGAAGCTGACATTAAATAGATATTAGCCATATTGCGTGTTGTGACTTGGAAAGAATTTTTAAAACATAGAGTTACGAAGTTGTGTAAGAATTTAATTTCCGGAATCTTGTGCTTGGCTAGGTTGAGCTCAAAGCTTCATAGTTTTATACAAATTTACAAATTAATTTAAATATAAATTTTGTAAATGTGTATGTATGTGTATATATATATATATATATATATATATATATTTATTTATTTAGTTATTTATTTATTTAAAATGCTGTCTCTAGTCACTGAATAAACTATGGTATCATTTGATGTCATAGTTTAGAGAAAGAAATGCTATCATAAGAGTGAGCTAAGCAATAACTGAAGAAGGCACAGTGAAACCATGTCACAAGCAATTTATGTTCATTGCCAAAGTTTAGGTTAAAGTTAAAAAATTTAACTCGTGTTATAGTGAAATAATCATCTGTGAGATATTTATTTATGTGCCTATCAATTATTGATGAAATAAAGATTATATCAATACTACATATTTTGCGAGTAGGTAGTTTAGTCAAATATCAATTATTACCGGTCTTGTGATTGTTTAAGATTTTACTCTTCAATCAGCTCTGCAGAGAATTGTTCACTGGACCTCTAGAACAGCCAATATAAATTTTTATGACGTTACCAAATGCACTGACTCACTGAGCTAAAGATACATTAAGATTTTTATAAGACATATCAGTGACAGCCTTTGATGAGTATTCATTTTGTCGATAAATGGATTTTTCCTGAATATTTGAAATCAGATTAGTGTTGGAATTTGCACACTAGACTTCATAGTTTAGTTATGCAAGAGAAAATGATTTTTAATGATTTGTTTCTTTGATCGCAGGAAGGAAGATTTTATGAGAATACCGGAGTTAGCCATTAACCCACTTGCCTCACGCATCATCAACCTCTTCTATAGTCAGTCAGCCGAGTAAGTTTAGTCTGAAATGTCTCATCTCTCTTGTACTGTATTTTATTTGGTTCTTCTCAATTTTAGTATGAGCCAATTAAAGTGTCTTTAAGCCTCTATATACTTAAATACGGAAGAAGTTGTACAAGTGTTTGCTAATTTTTGGCCTTAGAAGAATCAAATAAAAATAGACTTTCAGGGCTTATTCAATTTCATGATCACAATAAATATGTGACAAAAACTGAGAAGTAATTTTTAAATTGTAAATTTATTTCAGTCCCAAACCATTTGAACTTGATAATATCTATTTCATAAACTACCCATTATGGATCTGACTAAAAATTTCACTAGGCCAACAACTCTAAATGAAAATGAGAGATACAGCTTTTACAACTTTCTCTGTTTAGGAACAATTTTAATTCTCCCATTAAGTGCACTGTGTTAAGTCTAATATCCTCGTAATGATGTTTATTTTTCATTTAAAGACCAACTTTGAGCATATATTTAACTGTTAAAACCCCAATCTTCTTTTTCATTGATGCTTCTGTTAATGTGTTTGCTATATAAAATTATTTGTATGTTTCTTCTCAAAATGAGTAACCTTGTGTGTACATATGCTGAGCCCATAATTGCACATGATTACTTAATATTTATTAGCTTTCGCTACCTTCCTCCTGGTTGTGCAACTCTGCCAATGTTAATGCATTATATTTATGTAGTAGTATATTCAGCAAATTGTAAATTAGATTAATGCTTCCATTTCCTATTTATCCATGTCAGTATTGAGGAAGTCTCCAGCTCTGAACCCTAAGTGTCATCAGTCCAATCAGGGATGCATAACCCAAGAGTCACCAGTCCAATCAGGGATGTACATGTACAACCCAACGTGTCATCAGTGCATTTTTATTGGATGACAATTGTGTCAGTCGATGGTAGCAGCAGATAAGAGTAGGATATGAGATTGAAAAGAAATATGTGCCTTTAACTAATGTCAATATTTAACGATTAATCCTTACAGTAGTAAATTCCTGACAAATGGAAACATTTTATGTGTAGTTTTGTACATTTTATATAACAGCCTAAGATGTTAGGTACCATTGTTTCTAGTTTATATCAATGCATTCTACACTAGTGAGCAATTTCTGTACCTTTGTATCAAATAAACACTTTATATAAGTCCTTGTTAAACACGGCTAAGGCCTTGTTTAACGTCCGTTTCTTGCGCGAATGGTATGTCATTGACATGGAGAGTACTGAATTTGAACCCAGCACCTACTAGTCCGCTGTCGAACAAAATGTCAACAAGCCACTGGCTCTGCCCAAATGATTAAAACTAGGTATATATATATATTGGTGTAGATTATAAATCCTGTGAGTTGAATAGTGTTGAATATTGTTGGTAACGTTTGACTGCAATAAAGGCTTATAAAGCAAAATTGTTGAGTATAATTTACTCTCTTGTGGGAGTCATTTTAGAGTAAACAATAGCAACTATTGTGTATGGGTGTCCATACTAAATTGAGCTTAAAGCTGTTTGAAGTGCTGCTCAGTGTAAAGGTTTAATTAAGTCTGATGTGCCTGTGACTGAGCTCTAGATAGAGCTTTTGTACTGACTGGACGGGTCATTAGCTAAATACAAGCAATTGAATTATTTCTGTGCCAGGTATTTAGCATAGAGACCGGTCCTCTGATGTCAGTACAGTGTATCATTAAATTGTTTTTAAATTATGCATATGATCTCTCTCTCTCTCTTGCTCTCTCTCTCTCTCTTTCTTCCTCTCTTTTGCTCTCTCTCTCTCTCTATATATATATATATATGTATTTATATATATATATATATATATATATATATATTTTATATATATATATATATATATATATATATATATATATATATATACATATATATTCTCTACATATATGATTGATGCATATTTCTGTGCCTCCATTGAATAAATTTGTTTAAATCTAAATTAAATTAAATACTTCAATTTGATTTCTTTTTTTTTGCAAGCCTTCAGTGCTTGATTTTCTGTATAACTTCGGCTTTATTTCGATCATTTTTGAAATCTAGAAGTTTAGCTGTCGTGTTGTAAAAGGCGACAAACGCTAAGCTCCAAACAAAATGCCAGAGAGGGCATTCGGTTGGTGAGCGTCTAGTCTCTAATCCCGGCCCTATCTCACGATGATGATGATGATGATGGTAATGATGATGATGACGATTACGATGATGACGATGACGACGATGACGACAATGACGACGACGACCACGACGACGACGATGACGATGATGATGATGATGATGATGACGATGACGATGATGACGACGACGACGATGATGATGATGTTGTATGTTTGCAGAGAGAGCGCTGAGTCAGGTGACAGTGAGACAGTCAACTTTAGGCAGTTCATGAGAACCCTGGCGAGATTTAGACCCGTCAAGAGTAAGGCATCCAACGACGTCAACAACAGAACCGAGAAACTCAAATGTAGGCTGAATATTTTTCTCAGTTGTGCAGCATTATTAATACTTTTCGAAAGCTATCTTCTAAAGTTTTTAATGGCGCAAATTTAACATCTGTATGACATAATAGAAGCCGTGTGATTCTGAATTTGAAATAAAGTGCACTCAAAAAGGAATATCCTTGCTGTGCTTTTGCATTTTAAGTGTTAGTGTGTTGAAATTAATAAAATACGAAAACTAAGCTAGGAATCTATTGCACGAGCGGTATTTCATCTGCGTAACCTTACGGAAAAAGGTTTCTCAGTGACGTGAGAGACTAAACTTTTTCTCTGACGTACCTATTGATTCTGCTCAGTTGTTTTATGTATTCACTATATTGTAGTCCTGTATTCAAATCATTCAGTGACAACCAGCTGTGAGCATCATGCTGTAACATTGATTTACAATATGCCGACATTTTAATTTATAGACCTCCTTTTTTACCTTTTATGAACTATTTCACACGTAGCAATTTTTTAGAAATGTTCGTTTTATTGTGGGATCTTTCTTATGATGAAATGACAGAGGAACTCTTGTAGTAGATCCATATTACACGTAGCAATTTAGTTTTATCGCTGTTGTGTCTTAGTTGCTGCAAAATATACAAAACCGTTAACTGCACGCTTCGGAAAAGGCGACAAACCACTAAAATCCCAAATAATATCAGAAAGGTCATCCGGTTATTGAGCGCCTAGGCTCCAGAAATTGCTACAAAATTTTCTAAGACGAATGGAAGAATTTGCGAATAGATCTTTTCGGTAATAGCTATAAATAGAACATCGTGGACACCAATTATAAACAGTGGACTAGAAAAAGTAAACACTGCATAGAATACTATTGAAATGTACTAGTCCCTCATAAGATTTTTAATACAAGTTTTCTTTAGAAATGTTATTTACTTTACAACCTACTATACGTATGCTAATTAAAGAATAACTTAACACTTATAGTTTAACTCTTTCACCCATTATAACGGTATGCATGCATTATGACGAAGTTTTAATATAGACCCAGTACATTTACATGTAAATTTATGTATCAGATGTCAACATAAACAAACCAGTGTTACCATATAACAAAATATGTTTTCAATTACCGAACTGATCTAATGGATAAGATCTATTCTTTTCCTGAATCCCGACCGAGTTAAACTGGGATTCAAGGGAAAATGATGATGATGATGATTGATTAATTGTATGTGTATTGTTACTTATTGATATTGTTATTTGTGTTGTTATTTATTGATATTGTTATTTGTGTTGTTATTTATTGATATTGTTATTTGTATTGTTATTTATTGATATTGTTATTTGTATTGTTATTTATTGCTATTGTTATTTGTGTTGTTATTTATTGATATTGTTATTTGTGTTGTTATTATTTATATTGTTATTTGTATTGTTATTTATTGATATTGTTGTTTGTATTGTTATTTATTGTTATTTGTGTCGTTATTTATTGATATTGTTATTTGCTATTTATTGATATTGTTATTTGTGTTGTTATTTAGTTGCATTCAACATGTACGACCTGGACAACGACAACAAGATATCTCGCTCAGAGCTGCTCAACGTCCTGCACATGATGGTCGGAGCCAACATCTCAGAGGAGCAGGTTGTGTCTGCCCCCTCCCCACTTCACTACTCTCTCTCTGCATTACTCACCCCTTTTGCTTCAATTCTCTCTGTCTCTCTGTTTGTTACTCTCTCTCCCTCTCAGTTCACCTCAGGACCTGTCATTTAAAACTTCATGACGTTACCTGACGCCTCTAACCAATACGCAATCGAGACATTCAATTATTAAATGGTAGATGTGGGTAATTGGTAGATGTGTGTAATTGATAGATGTGTGTAATTTGTAGATGTTGTTTATTGGTAGATGTGTGTAATTGGTAAATGTTGGTAATTGGTAGATGTTGTTAATTGGTAGATGCGGGTAATTGGTAATGTGTGCAATTGATAATGTTGTTAGTAGTAGCATTTTTACTCCCCGAGCACATTTTTTATTTCAAGCATAATCTATCCTTAAAAACACATAGCTAAATTCTATTTTCGCCTTATTCTGCCTTGCTGCATAATCAAGTGAATAGTAATCATTTGATGCATAGCGCAGCCTTAAACATAGCTAAATTCTATATTTGCCTCTATGCTTAATGTTACATGAATATTAAGCACAGCACATCCTTGAGCGTAGCTCATTTCTATCTTTAGCCTTAAAATTTACACCATTATAATTGAAGCACAGCCTTGCCTATCAATGACCTAACACACAAGCGTAATATCAAGCACATCCACACAACCTTTAAAAATTCCACGACTCATAATCATTTGACCGAGAGTAGCAACTATCAGAAAAAACCCAGTTTATATTCGACTTGTCATATGCGTATGAATCACGGCTTCCTCGAGAGCTGAGCGTTTTAATAGTAAATATACTATTAAAACTTTCATTCAATCATTGTAATTTTATAATATCCATCAACAATCGTCCCATTGTTTCTAGGAAAGTTTTTGAAATGACATTTAGTTACTTTAGCAGCTTGATACATAGATTTGAATTCCTTTACTTCACCAGTGAATGTATTTTCCCATCTTACAGGTCTAGGCTTAGTCTTTATAGGCCTCAGGTGCTCATACTTAGGATCTCTAAACTTGTTCAGATCATCCTCTTTTGGTGGATATTTTCTCGGTCTTCCTCTCTTTCTTTTATTCTCATATTCCTCCTTTGGTGGATCTGTTTTTCTAGATGTTGTAGTAATTTGATGTTTCATTTTATATAGCCAAGAAAATATATTTAAATGAAAATCAAAAAAAAGAATCGTTACTCTTATGTTAAAATAATAATTGCACGTAATAAAAGTGGCAGACACAGTAGATGGTACTTCGCTTTCGAGTAAAGTGAAAGCGTTTTTAACCAGAAAACTTGAAGAAAGGCGAAGTATGGTTTACAAGCTGAAACGAAAGCGAAAAATTACCAAAATTTTGTACTACGTGTGCACTTTGTCTCCTGTTTCAGTTTCAACTGTGCTAGCAGGTTTGTCGAAAATGTAGAATTTCCCGGTATGGTTATTACCATACTTTCAGTTACGAGTGCATTACTGACATCAATCAGTCTCAAGTTCAATTTGCAGGATAAAAGTAATGAATTAAATGCAGAAATTGAAAAACTAAATAAACTTAATGAAAGATTTGATTTTGTTGTCAGTTGTAACGGAAATCTTACCGAGGCAGCCTATAATCAGATTTTTTCTGAATTTGCATAAAATTCGTTAATAAATGTATTAACAAATTTAAATATCGCAATTTACGGCTACACTTACATCACAAACTACACTAGCAGAGAATCTGAAACGTAATGAAATCCTAAATCAACAAACATTAAATTTTTTGTAATATTAATTCCAAATCTAAATTCTTTAGATCTGGGTCTTGATCTCTTACAAGTTTTGAAATAAATCGCGTAATTTTCAATAAAGGTGTACCCTCTTCAGGTGATGCTATTAATTTAGCACGAACTAGATACATTTTTAAATCAACAAACATATTTATCGGTAGTTCTTCAATTACTGAAATAAGTAAATATTTCAAATCAGTCGCGTAAATTGAAAGAGCGTCAGAATATATTTCTTCACTATCATATAATTTACTATATTCTAAGGTAAGATTTTCCAAATGATTATATCTCCTAAGAAATATTTCACTGTCTTGTTCTCTGGAATATTTTGATATAGTGGTTAATACATGAGAACAAATAGCCATTAAGTTCTTCCAATCAACATTATCTTTCATGCTCGCAATCTGATGAAATTTTTTGTTTACCACATCATATTTTTCACTTAGAAAACCGACATTAAAAATTAAATTATGCTTCATATCTAAAACTCCGTTCATTGAACGGATATTTAGGATATTCACACTGAGTTTCGTATCAATATTGTTTTGTAGAGCAATGTCATTAGCAACTACGTTTTGTTCTTCTTCTTTTAGGATGTCTACTCTCAAATTTTCACCAAATTCGTTAACATTACGGTCGCAGTACCCCTTTGTGATGACCTCCGCGTCGGTTTCTGAAGGGTGTTTAGCATTTAAAATTCTATTGTTGCTATATTAATGTCTCCAGTGATTTCTCTTCCAGTTTTGTCAACTTTTATACTGTCGAGTTTATCAACAAGCTTGAAAATAGACCTGAAAACCTTGTCTATATGCTACATCAAATCGTCCGTTGTTGAGTGTGATTTTCCACCGGTTTTCGATACAGTACTCATTTTATATAATAAAAATTTAAAATTAATATAAAAAATGTCAATGTATACAAACTATGGTCTAACGTTAACTAAAGGTCTACTCCGAAAACTAGAGAGCGCATGCGATCATGATAGAGGGGTTAAAATACGAATATCAAAAAAGAATTCATAGGGTAATACGAATCTTCCTCTAACCCAAACTCAAATTAATAAAATAAAAAAGGCTACGTCTTGATATTAGAATTGTGTCTGAGTAGAGCACAATTAAAGTACATGAAAAAGAATGGAGGATTCGTGGCATTGTTAGCAGCAGCCATTCTCGCCATCGTGGGAGCAATAGGTGGATTGGCAGGTGGAATTAGCTCGGCAGTAAACTCGACTAGACAGACAAATGAATTGAAGAGACATAATCAAGAATTGGAAAACATAACCAAGGAACAACTCGCTGCAGGCTTAATCAGTGACGCAATAGCTCCAATCCCCGTTGTAGGTAAAACGCTATCAAATGCATTGAAGAAATTTGGACTCGGTAGATGTGTCAAGAATTTGGAAGGAGCTCAGTGGGGTAATGGATTATATCTACAGAGAACGGGATCAGGTCTTCTTTTAGCGAGACAGGGGGAGGCCTAAACTTCTTCCAATTTCTAAAATCGTTCAAAACCATTAAACCGCTAAGTAATTTTGATATAATAGAAAAATGCAAAGAATGGAAAATTAAACATTATAATAGTGTTTTAATGCGTGATGAATTGAAAGGATCAATTAATAATAACGAATGTCTAATTCTTAATATTGACGACAGCTCTGGAGACGGAACACATTGGACATGCTTCTACAGCAAAGATGGCAAATGTTTATATTTTGACAGCTACGGTTTCGTGCCTCCTTTAGAAGTTCAGAATTATTGTAAAGGAAAAGAAAATTATTGTAACATATTCAAAATTCAAGTTCCGAACGAAGTCATCTGCGGTCATTACTGCATTTACGTGCTTTGTAAACTTAATAATGGATCTAAATTTACCGATATATTCAATGAATTATACGAGAGAAACAATTTAAAATAATAACTAATACATAAAAATGGTAGACTCGGGTATTGATTATTCAAAAAAATATCAGGAAATTATTGGTACAAGCTACGAAAAGAAACATCACGACATACTTCCTACACATATAAGAATGATACACATATAAAACTCTAGAACAGCAGACTGTAGACGATAGACGAAATCTAAACAACGTTTTAGTTCCCTTTACTAATGAATTGATGCGTGCAAATAACCAGAGAGAGGCGATACAGGTTATGCCATTTTATGATTCGCCAATTCCTGAACGAGAATCCACACCGAAAAAGGATCTTTTAATTATTAATTTAGACAAGAACCACAATGAAAGTGATCCAGAGAATCTAGATCTGCTCGACCTGAAGCTTCCAAGTGAAGTGTACGAAAACAATGAAATAGAAGCAACATTGAACGCGATTTAAACACATAATAGCGAATAGGGCAATTCTTGGGAAATAACAGTAAAAAGAGTTCAGCTGAGAAAATGATATGCGAGTCTCAACAGAAGACACTGGAAAAGTACAAGAGCATATTGACAAAGGTAAAAGCAGGGAGCGGGCTCGTCGGCGAAATATTAAATAAGAAAAAGAAGAGAAAACTTGTAATGCCTGTCGGTAAACAAAAGCGTGGTAGAGGTAGGCCTAAAACAGACCAGGTTATAATTTATGAAAGCCCAGATCAATCAGTTCATCTATTGAATGAAAATCTTGCGGCTCTACGTGCTGGAAACAATGGAGTATACAATACAGCAGTTGGTATTTTGGATGAGTTATTCAAAATTAGAGCAATCACCAAAGAGGTATATGATATTATATATATAAATAATTTTAAAGTTATATAAAATGAATAAACTAACTCTATCGAGTAGGTCAACAGATTTCACTACACATCTCAATCCTCCAATTACATTGGATCGAGGCAAAAACTACGAAATTGCATTTAAAAAACTGATACGTACAATTCGTTCCCTAACATCACGGAAGCCAACAATTAATTTAAATATTCCACCGACGGCGTAACTACTTGGAAATTATCACACTTTCAAGAGGAGCTTACGAATTAAGAGATATTAACGCAGCGATTCAGAGGGTAATGCAGGCCAACGGCGATTGGGATGCAATCAATGACAAATATTATATAAACATAAATCATTTAGTTTTCAAGGCAATTTTGACTATATCACACGAAAAGTTCATGGTTGACTTTGGATTGGAAATTCGATAGGGCCTACTCTAGGCTTCACCGATGAAAAACTAGCATATGGAATTCATCAATCTCCCAAATAATCGATTTAGAAAAAGTCAATTCGATTCATGTACATTGTGATATAGCCGGTGGTAGCTACATTAACGGTGAGAAATATAATGAGATTCATACCTTCACCCAAAGAGTAGATCCAGGCCATAAGATAATAGAGACACCTAAACCTCAATCTGTATTTTAACCAATTGTTAAAAAACATGAAATTCATAGAAAAAACCTACAGTTAACCGATCAAGACAACAAACTTATCGTTCTGATGGGTGAACGACTTACTATAGTATTATTGATTAGAGAAAAGTCAAATTAAAAATATATACTGTCTTTATAAAAATGATTGTCAGGGAGAAATGCAATGCGTATAGTTCAAAACAAACGTTTATAAGCGGGAGTGGATTAGTCGATACACTGAAAGGTTTCGGTTCGTACGTCTATCAGAATAAAGATTTAATTGCTAAGCCAATGTTGGGAGCAGTGGGACATACTTTAGCATTTGGAATAACAGAGGGTAGTAAGGCTCTAATTAGAAAAGCGATGGCTGAAAAGCGAGAGACTCTAAATCCTGAAAAGCGAGAGACTCTAAATCCTCAATCGCGACAAATTTTTGAACGTTTAAAAGTAGGTAATGGAATCAAACAAATTTTAGTTCAAATCAAGTGCTAAACAAAATATTCACTCACCCATCGTCAACAATTGTTGACAATAGCACAGACAGGGTACAATACTCGTCCTTTATTCCACAGACTAAAGCTGGTTTTAATGATAACTCTGAAGTTATTGAAAAGCGATTCATATTACAACATATCCAAGAGCTTTCTTAAAATAAAGGGAAGATTAGTTCGAAATGACAATGGCAATGCTTACGATAATACAGCTCAAATAGCTTTGATTAATAATGCCATTCTGTATCTGTTTGACGATATAGAGTATTTTCTAAGCGGAAAATCGATTGAAGCATTACATCTTCCAGGACAGACTTCGTCAATGTTGGGTTATCTCTCTTACCCAGACGATTTCAATAGCAGCGCGGGATTGAATCAATGTTGGAGAAAAGACACAAATATCGACACAGTATCCTCCAAATATAGACAATCTCCAGCAGTTGTAGCAGGCGCAGCCATTGTTGCCGATCATTTTACAACTCGAGAAAATCCAGACTACAACGAAGCATTTGCGATTCGCCGACAACTACTAATGAACAACGATGCACCAGACCAATTTTCATTTAACATTTCATTTTCGCACCTATTTGGATTTTCCGAATATAATAAAGTACTTTACAATTTGCGACATACGTTGCGACTCAGTAGAGCGGAAAACACATCGGCTATTCACAGTGCAAACAATCTACTTGAAGGTAAAGTTTTGCTAACGGATATTAGGTGGATGGTGCCAAGAATAACACCATCAGTTGAAACGCTAACTTTACTGCGAGAATTGGTTGTAAGTAAAAAGAAAATTCCAATAAGTTTTAGTTTTAGAAATACCCAGCACACTATAGTTACACAAAATGTTCGAGAATTTGAATGGATGATCGATAGACAGAGTGGAATTGAAAAGCCTACATGAATAATTGTGGGATTTCAAACTGACAAATCACGAACACAACAACAGAATCCAGCCGTGTTCGATCACCTTAACTTGACGAGCGCTTTTATTGAGTTGAATGATCAGAGATATCCTGCAAATGAACCACGAATAAACTTTGCTACAAATTATTATTTAGATTTCTGCGCCATGGCAGATGAATTTAAGAGAGAATACTATTCATTTAATAATTTAATAGGAGGTACACAGATCGATTTGATAAATTACAAAAAGCTATTTCCACTTGTAGTCTTCGATGAAAGGCATCAGAGTGAAAAAGTCAAAGAGAGCGTTATGAGTATGAAACTTAACTTTAAATTTAGTGAAAATGTTCCAGAACATACTCATATGTATGTTGCGATACTTTCCGATAGAGTGATACACTATACATCCGATGGTCAGACTCCAATAATTATAACTTAAGAATTATAACTTAATAATTACATTATACAATTTTATAATGTAATTTAAAATGTACTGTTTGAAATGTAAAAGGAAAACTGATTCTATACAGACTCAAGAGTGGTTAACTGCTAATAATAGAAAACGGCAGAGTGCAGTTTGCAGAGTGTGTGGAAGCAGAAAGTCGATATTCATCTCAGGTCAGGGCGTATTTAATAAGGTGTTATCGGTAGTTGGAAACACAGTTGGAGAACTACATTTACCTGCCAGACGTGGAGAGTATGTACCTAATGGCTCGTTTAATAATCTAAACAAGTATTCGTACTGTGGACCAGGTACAAAGTATGAACAGAGAAATCGCGAAGGCTATCAAGATATAAATGAGTTGGATGGAATGTGTAAATTTCACGATCAGTTTTATACCGCAAATCCCGATACAGCCAGCAGAAATATTAGCGACGAAGCTTTGACCCATCGATCATACGAAATTGCCAATGATTCAAGATAGAGTTGATAGTCCGCAAAGAAATATGGCTCAGCTAGGTCACCATGGCAGGAAAAATAAGGTAAAGTTTGGTCTTGGCCAGTCAAAAAACGTATAGAGGGGTCCAGCGAAGAAAAAGGTTTGAAGCGAAACGTTGGACCCTTTGAAGATTTGGCAAAGGAATTACACAAACCGATTCGTAGAAATTTTACTAGACGTCAAGTTCATGTGTTTGAAGTTGATGAGATATGGGCAGCAGATTTAAACGAAATGCAGGAATGGAGTAGAGTTAACAAGGGCTACAGATACATGCTTAACGTCATTGATGTATTTTCCAAGTATGCATGGAGCGTTCCGTTGAAAGACAAAAAGAGATGTGAAACAACAGCAGAGGCTTTTAAATTAATAGTGTCATCATCTGGAAGACAACCTATGCATTTATGTGTTGATCAGGGTAAGGAATTTTACAACAAAAACATGGATGATTGGTTAAAGAAACTTGATATTAATAGATACTCTACATTTGGTGAACATAAATCAGCACTCGTCGAGCGATTCAATAGAAGTATCAAGGAAAAGATGTGGAAAAGATTTACTGCGGAAAATACGAGAAACTGGATTGATATGATTGATTACTTTATTGCAGAGTATAACAACACGAAACATTCGACCATAAAAATGACTCCCATTGAGGCGAGTAAAAAGGAAAACGAAGCATTTATAATTAATAGTAGGAAATATAGAAAGTAACATGAACAAATTTGAGGTGGGTGACATAGTTCGAATTAGCCGGATTAAAGCCGCGTTTGAAAAGGGTTTCCTACCAAATTGGTCCGAGGAGGTGTAGGTTGTAGACAAAGTAAAGTATACATCGCCTGTTACGTATATATTGGAGGATCAATCTGGTGAGGTATTAGAGGGAGGTTTCTACACAGAGGAACTTCAGAAAACTAATCAAGAATTATATATAATTGAAAAGATTTTACAAAGGAAAAACATTAAAGGTATGGAACACGCCTTGGTTAAATGGGTGGGTTACAGTAAGAAATTTAATGAATGGATTCCCGTAGAACATTTGGAAAGTGGTTAAAGAAAGAGTTTGTAAAAATTTCGAAATCTCTATAAATATTAGTTTTGATTTAAATAATTTTCTTACATATATAAAGTGACAGCTACAAACTCAAACTCGCAAATATTCAAATTTCAAAATCTCAAAATTGGAGATATATATATTGTAAAGGGATTGAAACCCATATATACAAAATTTGGTAAATCATATATACTATACGTTGTACAAAATGAGGACGATACCTCTCTACAAATATGATCTACTAAAAAGATTACTGAATATATTACAGAGAAAGAGTTGGAAAAGAACCCTGAAAGATTTGAGTTTACAGTAAGAGAAATCAATTATGGAAAACATAAAGGAATGTTGTATGCAGAGATTGATGGTTGCAATACAGATAGCGATGATGCTGGAGTTATCTGGTTGTAAAGGAATTATTTCCAAACCAAATGTGGTTTGAAAATATTAATGCATGTGTGCAATGAAAATTATCTTTGAAAAAATTAGCTGTAAATACGTCTTATATTTATTTACCTAATCTACAATGACCATACGCAAAAGTATGTATCCCATCATCTGAAATTTCTCTCTTGTCATCGTCAGCGCTAAGAGCAACTTTATTTACTTGTTCACTGTAAACGTCATGCAAGTGAGATCTGATTATATTCATGCTTCTAATATAATCTCTTTTCTCAAACGCAATTTCTATAATCATCATGCGTTATTGTTCTTTCAACAACATTCTTTTTATATCCTTTACATTTCTTGTGTTCCTCTTCTGGCAATTTATACGAGTACAGCTTTGCTCTCAATCCAACAAATTCTTCAATTTCCTTTCCACAAGCTTCATCTTTAAACATTCCTATGACTTTCTTGTTAATTCCAGTCTTAATACCTGATGGATGAACTCTTGGATAATCGCTGTTGTCAAATCAGAGTTCAACGTCATTAGAAATGTCTGCATAAAGATCTTCCGTGTGTATTTCGTACATCAACGAATCCGTGCCTGTAAATAACAGCTTGGCTTTATCATTGTATTTTTCCTTTATGTAATTATAGTGAAAGTCGTACATCAAAGTTTTACTTAAATCTAATATTGTCATACCTTGGTAGATTGGCTTATTATACAGCAATTTAGTTTTTCTCATGTGAACGCCAACAAGATTTTTGTCAAATATCACTGTTCGGTCATAGTACGGCTTTGCAGCCAATTTAACAGCCTTTTCCCTATCATCAACCAATCTGAAATCTATCCTATTTTCAATATTTTCCATAGTCTTGCCAAAGACGCTATTGTTCATTAGTTTAAAGAAATCTTTTTCAAAATCGTTGGCAGCCTTAGTGCGTAGCTGAGTGTTTAAATCGATGTATGTCTTAAGCCATGGACTTTCTTAAAATGTTATGCCTCCGTGTATTTTGGTAATTTTCAGACCCGAGCTTTCGTACAGTTTCAGATTCTCGTAATGCAATATTTATTTTGTTTTATCATTCAAATTCGGTATCATTTTCTTTACTTTATTCACTTTCACATTCTCAGGCGCTAAAGGATAGTCATTATGCAGGTTGTGCAACGTAGTGGGATATTCCAAGTCAACTTCAAGGATACAACTAATTTCTTTCCAATTCTCCAACTCGTCTTCATCCATCCACTTAAATCCGTGTATGGGTAGGGGCTTACTCATTGCAAACCCATAAAGGTTATTCGAATCTAGGTATTTGATAAATTTGGAAGGTTCATCAACGTTAAAATTCCCATCTATGTATTTATTATTAGCTTTTGCGTATCGGTTTGATATAGTACTTACGCCACCTCTAATTCCATGCTTAATCATCAATAGCATGTCGTAATCACTCAACAATTCAAGCTCGACTTAAGTTAATCTTAAAGCAGCATCCCAAGCTAGTCCTGGTGATGTGTACTACCATGCAGGATCCAATTTATAGTGGGTCATACATACATCTCTAAAATTCTCAAAGACTTCTGCAAATTAAAGCACATCAGACACATTGTACAAGTCGTGATAGTCTCGAAATGTTTTACAACCAAACTCTCTCCAAACAGTCTGTGCGTGTTTATAGTCTTCATCACTGATATTGGTATCGTTAAGTATTGAGTAGAAAGCTTCCTTTGGCGGTAGTTTAGTTTCATCAAGTCTTTCTAACGAACTTACATAATTGTATGGGTAAACTCCTATTCTCAAAAGCAAATCCAATTGCTTTCCAGAGTACTTACTTGCAATATTTTTACACTGATCCTTACTTAGATTCTTTTAAAGTGTGTCTAGATTCGAAGCCATAAACCTAAAGCTGTCGATAAACCGCAATTCTCGTTACACTTGGGTTTTCTTACCTTCTTTATTTACAAACTCATCAACCAACACTTGCGTAGAAGCTGATGTACTTTTCTTCATTACACGGAATGCAATTAATGTTTCCACCTGCCAACTACTTTATAAATAAATGACTGTCGTATCCAGATAAATTGTGAAAAACTACTGGAAAGAATTTTGGAATCTTGTATTGTAAATTGCAATTATCGTGTGCTGCACCTCGGAATTTTCCAGAGAGATGACAGTGATCCCTAACACGATCGCCACCCAACTCTTTTTCGCATATGTGACACACTGTTGCTTCATTGAATTTCTTCTCGGCAGATTCATCGTATATCATTGGTTTAGGAGACTTGAACTGATTGTATATTTCTTTAATATTTTTTTCTAACTCGTCAAAGAATATTTGAGCAACATCATCATCCTCATTCTTTGCAGTAAAAGTGACGGGAGCTTGCGAGTAAATGCTGTCATCAAAACACTTGATGTAATAACAGAATGAACTAGGCGTGTGCTTCTGGTATCGGTTAGTGTATGTATCGATAGGTTTTATGAATGACTCAAAATCTGCATAGACGATGAATGGCACTCTCATGGATTTTTTATAGTGTCCGAAATTCATAAACGTTCCAGGTTCAGGTAACTGTATTTTTTGAGCGTCATGCTGTGAGCAGTATTCGTCGTGATTATTAAGTGCTTCTTTACTTGTAGAACCATTTAAGCTCCGTCTGCAGTAATGCATTGCATTATGATTTCCTGTTGGCATCAGTCTATTAAAGTTTTTAATCCAGCAGTAATGATTAATCTCATCTTCTAAAATTAGTAACAAATCTACTGCGTTTTGACTATTAAATGTTGAAATCATTAATGGTACTATTTCTTCTTTGCCCCACGTCCAAAGCTATTCATATCCAAACAAAGGAATAGACATGCTATAATTCTTTTCAAATTTATCAATATCTTTCTAGTTAACTGGAAACTCAACCCCACTCCAGTTAAATTTTTCAGATTGCTCAATCAATAGCTTAGTAATACGCTGTGGATTTTTTTCCACAGGATTTAAGGCTCGTGTTACACACCATTTGAAACATTGTTTGTGTTCATTCTTCATAATTATAATAGCCTCCTTTTTAGCTAATTTTTCAGGAAGTTTAATATAGGAACTACCTCGGAGTGGTTTGTATTCTACAGTATTGATTTCTAATTTCATCACTCTGCGAAATCTCCAATTACTACCCCACATCTGAAAATTAGCCATCGATTCTAACATTTTGCCTTTAGTCTTTTCAAACACCACTGCAGTATCTGTGGATGGTAAAATTATTTCAGTTTTTGAAAGAAAAGGGGCGTCAGACGATGTAGTCTCCCTGTCTTCAAATCTACCCTTTCCATTGTACATGTGAGTATTAGATTAACTTTTGTCTGACGGTTGTTGTTCAATAAATTTACCACATTCGGCTTAACATAATTAAGAAATGACACCGCATCGACCCCCTCTCTACCATCTATGGTGTACTGCGTTGTAAATCCCTTTAGTGCTGATTTAGTTTCGCGAATTTCAGAACATTTCTCATCTTGTCTACCAATAGATGGCGCTCGTGGAATGACTACCACTTCATTATTGAAGCTGAACTGCAAAGCCAATGTGCAGCGGATTATTAATAGCTGAATACATGTAGCTGAGGTTTACAGTTGAACAGCCTATCCTGCTATGAAGCTATTTCTCCACATGGAAAAGTAGCTGGGTAGCTGTAAAGTTTACAGTTCAACTGCCTGTCTGCTATGAAGCTATTTCTCCACATGGAGAAATAGCTCGGTAGCAGATTCTCTATAGCTAGTAGCTACTCAACTGCTGTGAAAAACTTTCTGTAAATGTCTACGTGTCAATTCATCAATAATACGAATACGCAGTATCCAGTAAATCGGATCTCTATTTTCACATCCATAAATTTAGAACAGTAGTTACTGTATGAAGCAGCCAATATATTAACTGTTACCCAATATAAAATGAACACGTAACCAGAAAGTAGATTAACTGCCTCTTTTCAGTGTTAGAGGACTTTATATAATTAGATACGTTTACCTCTTTCTTCTCTCTAACATAATTCTAGCATAATTCTAGTATAAGACTATGAAGATCATTAGTGTCCTTAACGAATTCTTTCTGCTCTGTAATATTTATGGATGTAGCCGCCATCTTCACTGTCTTTCTAATGCTAACGTAGAACACTGAATGAGCTAAGTCCGACGTACAGGGTTTACACGTATGCATAAAACTTCACTCATCTAAGTTTGCAGCCCAGCAGCTAAAGCCTGCAAGACAGACACAGCTGCTGGGCTGCAGTTTAGAGATGAGAATAGAACCGAACCCGAACCCTGGTTTCAAGAAAGCCGAACGGAACCGAATTCTCGAATTGTTGAATGCTAACCGAACCCGAACCGAACTTTCATTTTCAGCAAACCTAACCGAATCGAACAAAATTCCCAACTCTACTGCATCTCTCCTGCAGGGTTTAGCAATGATCAGCTGGGTAACGACTGCAGTAACGACTCAAGCTCAATTAGCTCGAGTCGTTAGCTATAGTCTAGTTTTTTATAACGTGAGCAGCTGGTTGAATTAAAGCTGTGTAGCTGTGTAATTGTAGCTGTTTTATGTCTTATGCACGTTTCGTCTTTTATATTTCAAGCATCTTTACCAAATATTTACAGTAGGTGTAGAATAGCATTATTAGATTGTATACCATTTTCAAGATTCTACGACTAAAACTTTTAAGTTATTAAATAAAAAATGCATGAGATTTCCAATGTTCTGTTAATATTTTTTCTTCAAACGGAAGCCCGCAGAGCTTGCTAGTCACTCAGCTTAGCTTGCAAGCTGAGGAAAGTTTTTTTTATAGCGCAGTGAACAGCTGTTATAATTAAGCCGCTTGTAAAACGAAAGTAAAACACAGCAATTGAAAAAACTGATTTAAGCTAGCAGTAGCGGAGTGGTACTCAATCCATGAAACGCAACATCATCTGATTTAGATATAAGCTAGGTTTCAAGGCAAATCAAGACAGAAAATAGAAATGTGCTACGCTCAAGGATGTGCTGTGCTTAATATTCATGTAACATTTAAGCATAAAGGCAAATATAGAATTTAGCTATGTTTAAGGCTGTGCTATGCATCAAATGATTACTGTTCATTTGATTATGCAGCAAGGCAGAATAAGGCTAAAATAGAATTTAGCTATGTGTTTTTAAGGATTGATTATTCTTGAAATCAAAAATGTGCTCAGGGAGTAAAAATACTATTACTGTTGTTAAGTGGTAGATATGTGTAATTGGTAGATGTTGTTAATTGGGAGATGTGGGTAATTGGTAGATTGGGGTAATTGGTAGATTTGGGTAATTTTGGTAGATGTGGGTAATTGGTTGATGTGTGTGATGTTTATTGGGGTGTATTTGACGTCCCTGACATTGCCTTAGGGCGAGAAACCGGACGTAAATTCTAATTGATTGACTGATTGATTGATTGATTGATAGATTGATTGATCGATTGATTGATTGATTGATCTCTGTGCTCAGCTCGGCTGCATAGCTGACCGGACGATAATGGAGGCGGACGCAGACCAGGACGGTGTGATATCATTTGAGGAGTTCGTGAAGGTCATGGAGAAGGTTGATGTGGAACAGAAGATGAGCATTCGATTCCTGAGCTAGGGACTCTACTGATGACTCATTCGATTCCTGAGCTAGGGAATCTACTCATGACTCATTCGATTCCTGAGCTAGAGACTCTACTGATGATTCATTCGATTCCTGAGCTAGGGACTCATGACTCATTCGATTCCTGAGCTAGGGACTCTACTGATGATTCATTCGATTCCTGAGCTAGGGGCTCTACTGATGACTCATTCGATGCCTGAGCTAGGACTCTACTGATGACTCATTCGATTCCTGAGCTAGGGACTCTACTGATGACTCATTCGATGCCTGAGCTAGGACTCTACTGATGACTCATTCGATTCCTGAGCTAGGGACTTTACTGATGACTCGTCCTCTAATCCTGTTTCCTTGCCATGTCCTGATTATGACGTTGCCCAGTTCTTCGCTTTTCATATTTTCATTTAACTATTAAAACAATTACCAATCTGTATGATTTAACTACTTATTTGCTTAAATTAAATTAGATACAATTTTTTGGGGTATATAGTATGTTATATAAGCTTGGAGTTAGGTATTGATCGGAATCTGAAATATTAGACTTGCTTAATAACATTGACTAAGCTTTGTTCGAGTTAAATTTTATCTTCGCCTACTGAAGCTTGTAGGCCGGGTTATGGTCAGTTTCACTTAATATTAAGAAGTGCTAGCAGGATGGCTAAAAGTGTAAACACTAGAGTAAGTTGTTATTTTGTTTGTATTATTATCTTATACAAATAAAGCAGTGTATAGAGTAGAGAGCTCTACATGTATATCTGTGAGATTTGTAAATATATTGACGATGCCCTACGATTGAAGGCTTGATTTAGTATTTAAATGTTTGTTATACTTCAGTTATTTAATTATGTATATAGCTTATATACATCTCAATACCGTTTATGGGTCAAACTGGGGCCAAACTGCATGTAGTTGATTTATTATTGCTTCTGCGCACACATACAGTATACAATGTTAACTTCAGACTTGCACATGTACAGTGAAAACTTCAGGATTATATTAACTCAAACGATCAATAAGAATTTAACGTCAGTTACTCGCCATAAGGCAGTCTCAGGGACGTCATCTGCAACTGACTGAACTCAGTTAAATTAAGTACATGAAACTTTCTCGTAATGGCCATCGTGCGTTAATACGAGCTGATGTATGCTACACGTGGTTCCATTGCAGCAGAGAAGATCGTAATTTGATTGATTAAATGTACAGTATATTTAATAAATATGTATTGTTTATTTTTCAATCGAGGATAATATCTGGAGAAATAGTAATAATAATAACAACAACTTATAATTGGAGTGCTACTGTCTTCCATGACAACATCGAACACTATAGACACAAATACATCCGATGAGCAAAAAGAAAGTAAAAATCGGTGCAAATTCAAAAATGCATAAAATCAGCCCGAAGATAGAATAAATGAACGAAAAGGAGGTAAAAAGGAACATAATTTATGATTGCGAGACCATAATAATTGAGTAATGTTGTGTCTGTCTATTACTTTGTGAGTCTTCAACGGTTAGTCATTCTCGTACTAAGTAGTCTAAAGAATTCAGCGATTTTAGTCTGTTTTTTACGTTACAGTAATGGTATTACGTTTAACTTAGCCACATATATAGACTGTACCTGCAATTTTATTTCACGTAGTATTTGTAGACATATGTGTTTCCTAAAGTTCCCATTCTGATTGCGCCTTTTTGAGTAATTTATTTTTAATATTGATGTAGTGTTTCAACTCGATTTGCAATAGAATAAAGACTATGATGTAATGTAAAAAAGATATTAAAAACAGACGTTTAGCTGACACAGCTCTAAAACCTTTAGCTTTGTTATAAACTGTACGTTCGGTGAAATCAGCTAATATTGTGTTTCAATTTAACAATATTTCTGTAGCAAATATAATTGTTACGTTTACTTAAGTTGTTGTATTGCCATCTAAACTAAAGACTAGTTGGTGAGACATTGTATTGTGAGAATTTTCCCTAGTTTTCTTGAATTGAACCCATGTGGTTATTTCTTTGCAATGAAACCAGTCTCTATGTTAGATAATTATTCTTCAGTTTCCTACCGTGGAAGCATATCAGTGCCTCTTTACAACCACTGGATTTGAATCAGTCACCTACTGTTCCGCTGTCTGTAGCTTTTCAGTCATGCTACTGAAGCAGCGGGTTCTTTTTCGCATTGATTAACGTGTTACGCAGCTTTATCTTCATAGATAGGCAGCACTGTGCAATCGATGAATCCATTCGAGTTATAATGATTCAGAATAGAGAATACAATAATGTAAATAAGTATTGAAACTGTTTAAATTTAATACAGTTTAGTGTGTAATCATTCTCGTTACTTGATGCTTCCTTGATCAATGAACGAAATTAAAATACATGCATATCTCTCTACTTCTCTCTAGTGTTCTGCCAAGTAGCAGGGCCATGGTACGTATTGGTATACTTTCACGCTTCTTATACAAATATTTTATATCCTATACTAAATCTGATCTAAATCTAAAATTAAATATTTATTCTTTAATATCCCCCTTTAGGCATCGCATTTCATAACGTAAAAAGGAAATATAGTTTTGATGTCAAAAATTACTGGTATGAGTTTAATGCTTTGAAAAATTAACAAATTATTGTTCTCATAGAACACTTAAAGGACAATATATACTCTCGCTCTATCTATGTATTTCTATCTCTCTCTCTCTATCTCTAGTGTTCTGTAAAATATGAGGCCCAATTTACATATTTCTATTCGAAGTCTGCTTTATCAGTAGTAAAAATCATTCTGTTGACCAACAAGTTGATGACACCTTCAAATCTAATTTTCTGTCAAACCTTATTGTATCATTTTAGCTTAGATGTATGACTTCTAGGTTGGTTTCCATTGCTCTCCTCAGTTTCTGCTTAATCGCCTCTTATGACATGTGCACTTTGGATTAGTCTATTAAATTCTATTTGGAAATTGCCTAGACAAAACACGAATACTAAATAAAATATTTAATTTAAAAAGTTGTGGGGTTTTTTATGACTTTTTATTCGCAATAGGTAGCTCGACTTAACAATAGTAAATTTGATACACAGTATTTCAAAGATTAAAGCTCACTTTAACGTCATTTTTCTATCTCCATGGCTTCTCCGCTATAGAATGATCGTTGAATTGAATCCCTGCATCTACTAATCCGCAGCGGAACAACAAGCCGCTATTGCTACTAGCTAAAGCCATATAGAAGGTGTCTCCAACAGCGCCATAGACGTCTCGTTTGTAAAATTGCGTAATTCGCACGCTGTGAGGTAGGACGGTATGTAATTGATGACGAGAGATGAGATGGGAAGCTTAAGTAACGACCCTGCCTCTCATCCAGACATCCTCAACGTTTTCAATCCGTTACTAGACAGCCGGGCGCATTTGCCTAATGAAAAGTATTGATGGATGGTCGGCGCGTGATGGATGGGCCACGGGCATGTAATTCTCCAGTGACGATAAATATACTGTAGAATCTTGGCTCTTGTTGTGGCAGTATAAAGCAGTGGCCGCTTAATATTAGGGTATTCTAGCTACTGAACTACGTGGTGTGATGTTAGGAATAACCCTATTAATCATCCCGAACCAACACGGGAACTATATATATATATATATATATATATATATACTGTATACACATTAACGATGCTGTATGATTTAATTGCATTATTTACATTAATTTTACGGATATACTTTCATACTATTGTCTTCGGAAGATAATAATTGTAGAGTGTAGACGAATGCTGAAGTTTTGTTTGAAACAGTGCAAGATAAAAATCATTGTCGAGTGTAGACTCTATTACCATGATCCTAATAAAACCAAGCAAAAATTTGTTGAATCTCTAAACACATCCGTAATAAAACTAAGACGATCATGCATATCTCTAGAATAGGCCTATGTTAACTATGTGCATGCGAACGTCCCTAAAAGATGATTCAATTTCAGTTAATATTCAGTTTTCAGCTAGTTTATTCTTTATACCCTAATGAAAGTCGCAGTATTTCACTACTTAATTTCAGTTTTGGGTTATCATGATTAAGTGGTGAGGCGAAGTGGCTGAATATTGCATTGAATAAAGTAACATGTCAGATACTAAACTTGAGTGTTATAATAGATAAAGCAGAAAGTATCGAGATACCGAGCTGAATATTGTCATGGATTATGCTCGAAGTTTCACAGTTGAATGTTGTCATGGACAATGCTCGATGGATCAGATCTGAATGTTGTCTTGGATAAGATTGAGGTATCGAGTTGACTTCCTGGATTGATATTAAACTGTAGCGATGCGTGTAATGAATCTTAAAGCCCAACTTTCTCATTTCACGCAGAGCTTCACGCGAGAATTGCTTCAACCGAGGATGCCATACTGACTGGAAAACACGCATATAATTAAACTCGGCTCAATCAAGGATGTTATATTAACATCACGAATTCAATTCATACAATTATGTTTAATTAATTAACTAGGCTTCGTCAAGGATAACATCTCAGCCAACCTCGTTCGTGTTTTTTATTATAAAAACATTATTTGGTCTAATTAGACTTGTAGAGCTCTATTCATGTACAGTGTATTGTACATGGTTGATTTGAGATATAATGGCTAGCCTGCTTAAATATTGCTGATACCAAGTACTTGACGATGACTTGAATGCTAGTAGCAATTGCGTGCTATAATTGTGACTATTTCTGATTTTTACTAGTATGCTTATATATTTATTTGTGCGAAATACTGTAGCAGAGCAGCTAACCTGCGTAAGTTGATTAGCCGCCGTGATATAGACTCACGAAACTCTCGTAGTGAGCAGAACATGCAACAGCATAAAAGCAATAATGATCAGGTCACATTTGACGTCCAGTTTGTTAGCTAGCTAATTATCCTGTTTCATATCCGAACCAATAGTAAGGAATAGAAGATATTATAATGAATAGAAGGAAGAACTGGATGCCTCGTATACCGAGAGGTAATGGTTTACTGAAAGAGGTAATTAAAGGAATAATGTAAGGAAAAAAGCTTAGAGGAAGACCGAGATATTGGATGTTGGATGATTTGTAACTAATTCATGCTTTGATATGAAAAAAGGCAGAGCATAGCAATATGTGGAGGAGTTAATTCCATGGACCTCCCAATAGGCAGTGCACTAAGAGAGAGAGAGAGAGAGAGAGAGAGAGAGAGAAAGAAAGAGAGAGAGATCCCAACCAATATTTATAATAATCATGCACTTATTATCTATGAAAACGCTATTGGAAATCGCTAATAGCCACATAATTTTTTTAAATTGTAATAATTTCGTTGTAATAGGAAAAGTAAATTTCTATCGCAGTGGTTTATTTTCCGGAGGAAACAATAACTAAAGAAGGCAACGGGATCCATCTCAGTGGTAATACTTATTCACATCTAAATGATAGAGTCAGACATTTCGAGACTTCATGGTCCACGTGTGAATTATTCGATGAAGTGCTCCGTGGAAGCGTGAAGAATACGTACATGAAATATACGACTTGAAAACCAGAAAAATAGAGAAAGGGGAAAGATTTATCACAACATTCTATATATTCTGAATAAAGGACTACTGGGTTATGGCCTTTCAGCACTTTACTGTACCGAAGATGTAGTTAACACTCGCTACGATAGCGACTTCGTAGAGATGCTTTCCAAATGTATCTATTGTTGTCAGAGTTCCAGAAACCTTTTAGCAATATTTTGGCAAATCGTTTTAGCAGTCTTCGAGTGTTCACATCTATAAAACTCAGACTTGGCAGACCACTGCTCTCATTCTGTCTCTAATGTTGTACAAATATCAAAAGTCTACATGAAACTGAGTTCAGTTCTACTTGACTCTGTCAGCCCCGTGGATTATTCTTAATTTTTATTTCTCAACTCGAACTGTCTGTGCTCATGATATTTTTAATCCGGCACTGTTTCAAATTAAGCCTAATCGTCTTAACCTTGCGGTCGTAATTTAATAAAACACTGCGATTTAATCGAGTATCTAATCAAGTACATTAATTACAACGTGAATGAAATTCTTACATATTGAGAGGCCTAAATAATATTAGTATCGGTTATGTTAACATTTTGATTGAATAGCAACAGGCCTAGATCTAGGCCTAGATTACATTGCAAATGTACTTCTAAACGGTTTATAAACTATGCTGTATCGAAAGTTTGCCAGTCTAGGTCTCTATCGAAATAAGAAAATGTTTCTCCTAACTCGATGGAATTTCTGGCACGAGGACCAGACATGAAAGCCCATTCCACTGTTGATTTTATTGACGCCTATGAACCGAAGACTACTAGCACTGAAATCGACCAATCTCCTTCTCTCTAATCTTTCTGTCTCTCTGTCTCTCTCTCTCTCTATCTCTCTCTATCTCTCTCTCTCTTCTACATTTTGTTAAATAGATTACACTTGGAAATGCGGGGATTTAAGAATAAACTAGCCAATGGTGATTTAACGTTATTTACCTCAGCCTAAGACGATATCATGAATATTTCGTAGAACAATGCTCAGCTTACAAGCTAGGTAAATTAAGTACTTAGTATTTAAGTTTATACTACTAAGATACAGCTGCAGGGGCACCAAAGTTTGTAATTGCCATCTAGAACTCTTTTTGACCCAGCTATAATTGGTTCCATTAACTGCATCTGAAACAGTTGTAGACAAGAAATTCGGAATATATCGAATAGAAATTCACTCTGTCATCTCTACCTTTTATCTCTCACCTTTCTTATCTATCGCATAAAATCTTCCCGTCCAATCTCGTTAGTTCAACTTTTCAGCATTTCCTTCTTCCTTGCTTCAATTCAATCATCGCCAATTCCATTCAAATCTTTCTTGGTCAAGCCAGTAACATTATCAACTTCGTTGCACTATTTTCTTTATTCCAATCTTCTTGGAGAATACGTTTGAAGAATTGAAGTTAGGGAAAATAAGGAAACGCCATTAGCTAGGCTAGAGCTGTCTGTAGAAATTTATACTCATTCATAATATTTAACTGAATAATATTTTTATGATTATATTATTTATTATCTCGGCTTCAACATACAACATACAATAATGTAATACAATACTATTACTATAATAATAATAATAATAATAATAATAATAATACTAATAATAATAGCAATAATAATAATACAATAATAATAACAACAATATAATAATCATAATAATATTACAATTAAAAACAATACAACATAACAAGATACGTATGTGCACTATACAACACAGTAGCAATCTAAGAAATCGAGCAAAAATTCAATTTTTGGCAAATTTTTTAATGGTTTGCATATTCGTACATTATCTATCTGCGGTTGGCAGGTTGTTTTGAAATAAACAAAGATATTAATAATTATAATGGTATTTTCTTGACTTTGAACAGCACGTCTGTTTGTAAATATATGCATATATTTTGCTACCATACAATCCAACTGCCAAAACGTTGTCTAAATGTTGCCCTATCAGCCTAAGGATTTAATACTTTAATGGTTCAATATCACATTAAAAGTGCAATTGCTACTCTGGAAATTGAACTAATCTGGTAAATTCCAGAAGCTTCGATTCGCATGAGAATTTCCTTGGTAAAAATCGATACGTTAGGAAGTCGATGACCTGAAATTGATTCATCGCTACATAGATACATTCAGTGTACTACAATAGCAGTACACTGAATGTATCTTTATTGCACCTCGGATTGAATGCTGGAAGGTCTAAGACTAAAATTACTGAATAATATATATTTCTTCATGAGTTTCGGATGATACTCTTCAACCGCTTGTGATGAATAATCTATTTGAAAACTTCAATTAATTAATTTAATTAAACTCTTATGGATTTAAATTTTAAGAAATCGTTAAATATGTAAAATTGTAAACCATTTGGTCAAATCTACTGGTCGTATCAGGGTATTATGTACGGGTAACGCCAAAAGCCAATGTTAACGCCAGTTTCTTCACTCGACAGCGCTGTCACTGACGGGCGAGCCCAGGATTTAAACCCCGCACATACTGATCCGCGGTCGAGTACCTTACAGACATCGCCACTGGCTCCGGCCAGTGTACTTACATGCATAATTTCACAAGTCGTTTTAGATTTTTTCTATTAATTTGAAATTCTGCTGACACGTCAACAATGCCTGCTTTCCCATTCTTAGTTTCTTTAAGTGGTTTATAAATTTCTTCTTTCATTAAATCAGATCCTCTTTGCTCATATTCTCTTACAATTATTCTTCTATTTCAAAATCGCCCGATGTTGAAACATTTCAGCATTTTTCATACAGCTATTCCACAAAGTTATGCTCTTAAATTTTCTGTTACATCTATTATTTTTGTCCTAAATTTCCCATTTTTGTTATTAACACTAATGTTTATTGTTTCTAGTTCCTTCTCGTTTTTCTCAACTGACGCACTTCTTGACACAACCAATCCGACCGAACATCCTTTATTCTGTTCTCAGCTCATTGCTGAGTCTTGCATATTTAAGTTTTTCAAAATCTGACCGATTAACTACTTTCCCTATTTTCTTTCATCTATCTTCTCCAGCATTTCGCTTGAGATGCAAGGCTTTTAGTTCTCTTTACTTTTTTGCAATCATATAATTCTCTGACCCATGCTTTTAAAAACTTTCATATAACAATATAACACCTAATCTCAACGCTATCTAAATTCTAGAATATCAAGAAATGTCAAGAAAGTGGATAGTTGAGAACAATGTACAGAACTTCCTGTCTGAAATTAACAAGCTACCGGGAAAACTGAGACCGATCAAGTGCCTGTTAATGTGATACGGTAAACATTCAAGTAGAGTTCGACGTCAGCAGGTCTCTAATCTTCTGTTATTCCTCTGAACTCCGTCCTTCTACTGAACAGCAGATAAGCGTCTGCCAGCAACTGCGATTCCGATAAAAATGTTCTTAGAAGATTTAAAGATGCTGCCCATAGTAGTCTAAGATCTAATGTCATGCCATCTATTTGATTCTAAAATGGTTTTTTTTATTTTTCCAACAAAAGAAATCTTGTTTCAAGGTTAAATATGTAAAAGTATAAATAAGACTTGACACATTACATTGACGGCATGAAGTGACAAATGACAGTTGGTATTCTGAAGAGATTGCAATGTGATTTATCAATTCCCTAACCTATAACTAACGCCTGGATTACTACATGGAAGGGACTAAATCTCAAAGACTAGCAGATTAGCTTAGTTAATGCTCAAAAGGTAATATGATGCTGACTTACAAGTACATTTTGAGCACGCTTCATTCTAGTAACAACTGTTTCATTCATGAAGATGAAGCATATATTCTACATAATTTAAGACTGTGAAATTCCGAATGTTTTGATGATTTTCTGTTTGCCTAACTAAGATTACGGAGAGAGGCATAAAAATAGGAAATTGATATGGCGTCCTTCTTAAATTACGTAGTTGTTAATTTAATCTAATAAATCGCTAGACTGGATTTTAAAATGCCACATTTAAATTCAGCAGGAACTGAAATGGAATCATAGAATTTCAGCAAAAAGCAAAACTTCAAACTGAGCATAACAGATGATAATACGGCTGCTATAAAGAGCCATGTCAGGAGACTTGGTAGTGCCTGCAATGTTACCTGATGCATTAGTATAATTCTCCAAATTTGGAATCTAAGTCTTCAAGAAAATCCAGTGACAGCAGCAACAAAAGCAGCGGCAATTATAGTGCTACTGCCGTCGATAACAACATCGAGCACTATGGCATCTAACTAGCCAATAAAAGAAAAAATGTTTACAAAATCTTGCGAGAGTTTAACATAAATAGTGACATTTGCATGTGAAGGACTATTACTAATAAAGCTTACAGTAAGGGTAATATGTGTCATTGTTGCTTACGGGCCACAACAGAATAGAGCAACCAATCTGCGCGTGTCGTATGAGGCTACTAAGCAGAAACCGAGGAACGCAGTAAGAAATTACCCCGGAATCAGTTCAAATAATAATCACAATGTTAAACTTTCAAACTTTCCATGTTTAAATTTTCAACTGGTGGTTTTTGAAAATATATCTATCGAACGTCATAGCAGACATTTAGTAAGAATATGTGCCATGGATCTGTTATTTAAAAGAATTTTAGCTAAAGTGCGAATATGCTCAGTAATTTGTTTATTTCCATAAAATTCCACACTTAAAACATTACGTCCACATGTGTTTAGGTGAGCTAAGTCTACGTGTATATAGTCATAAGCTATAGTCATCGGCCTACATTCTCCAGTCTACACTCATCAGCTTACATTCCCCAGTCTACACTCATCAGCTTACATTCCCCAGTCTACACTCATCAGCCTACATTCTCCAGTCTACACTCATCAGCCTACATTCCCCAGTCTACACTCATCAGCCTACATTCTCCAGTCTACACTCATCAGCCTACATTCCCCAGTCTACACTCATCAGCCTACATTCCCCAGTCTACACTCATCAGCCTACATTCCCCAGTCTACACTCCCCAGTCTACACTCATACATAACATAAACATAATTTCCTTCTCCAGTCTACACTCATCGGCCTACATTCTCCAGTCTACACTCATCAGCCTACATTCCCCAGTCTACACTCATCAGCCTACATTCTCCAGTCTACACTCATCAGCCTACATTCCCCAGTCTACACTCATCAGCCTACATTCTCCAGTCTACACTCATCAGCCTACATTCCCCAGTCTACACTCATCAGCCTACATTCCCCAGTCTACACTCATCAGCCTACATTCCCCAGTCTACACTCCCCAGTCTACACTCATACATAACATAAACATAATTTCCTTCTCCAGTCTACACTCATCGGCCTACATTCCCCAGTTTAACGGCACACTGGGTCAGGAAGCACAGATGCTTGTTTAAGACCCATTCCCTCCTTCCTCTCCATGGTTATTATTAATTGTTGCCTTTTTGGTGGCGCATCAATTGCAGCCGGCGCGGATTTAATAATAACCTACCATCACCCTGGGATTTTTTCCTTCCTAAGCTTTTACCAACACTCGGTCTTCCAAGATGGTCACCCCCAAAGTACTAACCGAGGCCGATGCAGCTTAACTTCGATAATTGACGCGCAACTAAACCAATTGCGCTAATCCCGCCGTCATCAGCCTACATTCTCCAGTCTACACTCATCAGCCTACATTCCCCAGTCTACACTCATCAGCCTACATTCCCCAGTCTACACTCATCAGCCTACATTCTCCAGTTTATACTCATCGGCCTACATTCCCAAGTTTAAATTTATCAGCCTACATTCCCAGTCTATACTCGTCAGCCTACATTCATCCGCTAACACTCTTAGAACTACCTGATTGACGTTTAACAGGAAATAGAATCTTAATTAAATACCTTACTTCTATGTAGATATTGAATTTGAAATTGCAGCTAAAATTTAGTGGGATATTCCTTTGCTTTTATCATCCTTCGCAGTATTGTCCCGACCAATATTAAACTGAGATTTAAGGGAAGATGATGAGGATGATTCCTCTGCTTGGAATACGTAAAGTGTTATGTAAAATATGTTCCGCAAAAACTAAACTTAGCAAATGAAAATGAAATTATCTTGTAATTTATACCTAATCAAAAACTAAAATCGTCATGAGATTATCACTTGGCTTCAAGCTGTCATCAAATATAAAAACATTTATTTAATGTTTGTAGTTGTTTATGAAAAACTATGCCATCGGAGTCTTAATTTTGAAAATTAATATGAACAGTCAAGTTAACAACGTCTAACTATCTGTGACCTAGTTTAAATATAATGGTGAATATGTTGTGCTGTGTAGTCTTTGAGCATCTCTTGTGCTTAATCAGAGATGATAGTTTTGAATACTACTGATTTCCTTTGATGTATGGTTTGATGTACCGTACGCAGTGGTTAAAGTGGAAACTGGTCAGAATTTTGGGCAGCCCCTGTAGTTTTTTCCCTTGCGTTCCTTCCCCACACTTTCACCAAGGACCTACGTCATCTTGTGATGTGTAAATATGAATGAATTTAGAAACTAATTCTTTCAGTTTAGATCAGCTTATGCATTAGCCTCTAGTAAATGAATTGACGAATTCAGGTATTATTTTTTTGTTGTGCGATTTACTTAATAGGCATTAGCTGTAACTAGAAATCTATCCTTCACTTCTACTTATCTTTTGCACCGTTTTTGGACCTTCTTTTTGCTCGCCGGCTTAATTTTGTCTCAATATTGCTCGATGTTGTCATTGATGACTGTAGCACTCTAATTGGTGTTATTATTAAGCTCAAAACGTAACAAATCTGTCTTGAATAATTAATTTCTAAATACAGGAAGAGATATCGGATTATGACCACTGAGCTAAGGCCGGTGTTAGAATTCCCGAGGATTAGAGGCTCGACCACTTTGCTTCCAGTGTCCTATCAGTGAAAACTGTTTAAACAAACGTGTAAATAGCATTGAAGTACTCACTAACGTGACCATCCCGAGCGTTACTCTAAGAATTATATCGCAGTATCATTGCTATGTCCTTTACAAGATGATAAGAAAGAGAAGATGCACTGCTGAATCAAATTTCGTTGCCTCGTTTATTAACACTGATTATTCATAAGCTGCTTCTACATAAATAATGTTAAGCTATCGAGGAGTTTACAGCCGTTAGGATAACGTGAGATAAAAGCAGCTGAAGCTTTCAGAGATATGGTTTAAAGACTCCAATATAGTATCATAGGTGTGTGGCTCAAATCCAAGTGCCAGACACGAAAATGTATCTTAATTTAACGTGACAGCAAATATACTTAATCAATCGATCAAAAAGAATTTAACGTACGGTTCCTCGTCGTAAGGCTATGTCAGGGACGTCTCCGACCATTCAGTGTGTAGACGTATGAAAATCTCGTCTGAACTTCAGATTTCTATAAAATATCATTTGTCATGTCATCACTGAGGCCCTGGTAGATAACCATCAGCTCAATGAACCTGACATAACTCCAGCAGCTATGGTTGTTTTATCGGTGGCAGCAGCAACAGCTGGGAGTACTTCAGCTGTTGCTTTTAACGAATCAACAAGAAAGATTAATTCCGGGGATCCATGCGACTCTGCGTCCCACTTGAAATCTTTTGTAATTGGTTTAGATAAAGACGAAATCTGATATTTTAGCAAAATTATTGAACGATAACTCTATTTGTACTTATTTAATTTTGATAGTTAATTGTTTGCATTTAATTTCGAAACTATGCGAACTGCTCGGGGTTAGCAATAATGTTGTAAATAAATTCATAAGCTAATAATTATCATCTACTTCTCTTAACAACTAGTTCAACTTAACTAGAGTCGGCATTAGAATATTTAGAAATTTCTGGAGCCTAAGCGCTCACCAACCCATTGGTGTTTCTGACGTTTGTTCTTTTCTTAATGCGTTTTCGCCTTTTGCGACACGTGCATTTCACGATTGGTCCATTCTTCATCAACCCGGACACAACACGAGTACATTCTCTCTCTTTGTGCACTACCTATTGGCAGGTCCATGATATACAACGCTTCTACTCTTCAACACGGGTACTTTAATAACCAAATAGAGAAATAAAATGTAAACCCCTCAAATCAGTCTATACTGCACAGCAGCACACGGCTGGAGGCACGCAGCAGCCGACCTTCAGTGAAGCCCTGGGACCGGTCACAGAGGAAGTGTTATATCAGAACATGCGAGTCAGTCTGAGATACCGGCTGCTTAGCAAGAGACAATTAAACATCCTTGCGCATTTAAACTGCACTCGTGAGTGTAAGTGGAATAGCAGTCTAATGATGGTTTTATGTTCTCGTTGAGCCCTTATAGCTGTAGTAGAGTGAAGCGTTATTGCTCCTTTGATGGATCGACTCATCAGGAATTTTGCTCAAAAAAGCTGGTAAAAAGCTAATGTTAACGTCAGTTTCCTCACTCGAAAGCGATGTCAGTGACGGGCGAGGCCAGGATTGGAACCACGCACATACTGATCCGCGGTCGAATATCTGACCGACATCGGCTCCAGCTGGAGATCCAGTTGATTAGAATATGCAAATTGAATCTACTATGGATACAGCACCAAACAGGGAGATAGAGATATAATACAATAATGTAATTTTGCTTTAGTTTCGTTAATTTGTTGTCAATTATTCTTTAGGTCTAAGTATTCTGCGTACGATATATTGCGATGATAAGGAGCGCCACACTTGGCAGTCTAGGCCATGTATGTTGCTGCAGCTTAGTTATAATTTAGTTAATTAAATTTAATTAATTAATTAAATCATAATTAAAGTTAAATAATTAATCAGAGTTAAGTTGTAAAGCAGTATAATATTATATAATATATATATGTTAACGTTAGCCAGTGATGTATCCGGAACACTGAAAAATAGGCCAACGGTTACCTGCATGTGTCGTAATAGGTGACTAAGCAAATGCTGCGAAAGGTAAATGGAAACAACATCTGTAGCCATAACATTCTCATGCTATAGGCTTCATTAAGGTGTGAATAAGGTATAGCCTTTTATTAAGGTGTGGATAAGGTATAGCCTTTTATGATATTATTTGTTGATCTATGAAGTGCTCGTTATTTAGCCGGAATGCTTCTCTGATTATGAATATGTGCCATGGACTTGCCATTTGCCAGAAAACTAGAAAGAGAGAGAGAGAGAGAGAGAGAGAGAGAGAGTTAAGTATGATAAAATATTATAACAATATAAATCGTACGAAAAACTCCGTTCCAATCTAATCATTATAATACGGTGAGACTAGAACACTGACTTTGCGAAGGAATTAAATTTGTGAATCCATGAAGAGTGTTAGCCCGTTACTTGACGTATAGTCGATCTATGGTAGGCCTATAGTACACACATATACATTTTATGAGAGTATTGTACAAAACTCTGACTAGGCATATATTCAGTTAGACCGCCACTTTTAGAGGACTAATCAAAGAGCTGCTACACACAGAAGATAACTGTATTTTACTTACTTGTAGATTGAATTGATACATCAACAATACAGCAGTTTACAACATTAAATACATGTAGTTTTGTAAATTCTATTTTTAAACGAAATGCGTCAACTGAATACTCAAACGTTTTTTACTTTGCATACTATTTTATTCAGATCGTTAGACTGTGTTTTAGCATTTTTGCATAGAGTATACCAAATATGTTTGAATTGAATAATGACAAATAGAAGTTCAATTTAAATTTGGATAAATTCTAACGTCAAATTTTAGAAATCTAAACATCTATGGTGACTATAAATCGAAAAAGTTGATCTACCATTCCTTCGAACAAATTTTTTAAATAAAATTTACAGATTCTAGAGTTAATCTCATAAATGAAGATGACGTCAGCGTATAAACCTACTGACGTGGTTGATTTGAACGTTGGAGGAGTGCACTACACAACAACCGTAGCCACACTTAGGAGATGTCCAGGTTCCCGGCTGTATAGGATGTTTAGAACTTCCTCCACAGGCTCGGAAAATAATTCCGACTTGGAACCAATTAGCTTTCACAAAGACCGTGTTCACATAGATCGTGACGGAATACTCTTTCGCTTTATCTTGGATTATCTTCGTAGTGGAAGCAGCCAAATCACTCTACCGGAGTCCTTTCAGGAAACGGAAAGACTTTGCGTGGAGGCTGAATATTTTCAGCTTCCGGATTTGACGAAACATCTTTTAAGCATCAGTTCCCGACGTAACCCCCACTCGCAGATTGATGGACGATCCCTGAAGCAGGATTGCGCTGCCAGCATTAATGGGATTTCGGCTGACGTCAGTCCGATCAAACTCCCACGATCTAATGGAAATTCCTTTTCACTGGAATCCAACACGATCACCATCGGATACCGGGGAACCTTCGCATTCGGACGCGGAGACGGAGCTGGGGCGTCTGATGTGAAATTTCGGAAACTGCTGCGGATTCTGGTAGCCGGAAAGGTGTCCGTTTGTAGAGAAGTATTTCGAGACACTTTGAACGAGAGTCGTGACCCGGACAGAGGAGATAATGATAGATATACGTCTAGATTCTTCCTCAAACATTCCTTTCTAGAACAAGCCTTCGACATGCTGCACGAGACAGGGTTTCGTATGGTCGCCGCGGTGGCCTCGGGCACCAATGGGTCCCCATGCAGTGATGCCAAGGCCTTGGGCGCAGACTCCGAGGAAACCAGATGGCTTCATTACAACGAGTTTGTCTTCACAAGACCGTGATATTAACATCGTCATCTTCGCCTCTCCGATGTTAACGTCAGTTTCATCTCTAGAACGGTTACCCGTGACGTCCATGATTTGAATCTCAAACATACCGGTTCGCAGACGGTAGCCTAGCCTGTAATGTAATTACGTTGTGTTCACCTTCAGCCTATATGTACTATTAGAGTGCCATGCTAGGTCTTAGATCTTATCGTTTGCGGAGATAAGATATTTTGCTAGATCTCTTTATTCGTCTAATAATTAAAGAAATAACGTATGCTACGAAATTTAAAATAGAAAATTGGAGAACATTTATGTGCATTATCGTAAAATCAAATAAATAGATTAATTAAATGTTTCTTATAATGCAACAAATTTATTTAGAATACTTTAATTGTGAGGGAGTTATAATTTATTATAATAATTTTAATTGAAATGATATAAATAGAGCTTATAGCAGAATCAAGTGTCTATTACCATGTTACAAATGATAATCACATGAACATTTAGGTTAGTATTCGAACCAAAAACAACTTGCTTATCGTTCTAGCGTGTTATCCACTCGTCTATCCACCAGATACATTAAAAGTGGTATCTTCGATATATAAGATACTGTATGATCCAAGAAGCTGAAGTGAAGTAAGCTGCGTCTTCAACCAAATTATGAGACTTTTAGAAATAAATATTTAACAGATTTATATAAACAATATCTGACTTCTGTATATCTTTCTGTATATAACAATATCTAACTGTATATCTTTCATACTATTTCATGATAACTTTATTTGAAATGTTGAAAATGATTAAACAAATGTGGTTATAGAAATATCTTAGTAATTTAGACTCAAAATTTTATAATTTTGTAGAATTTTTTAAATTCTTTTATTTTGTAAATTTAAAACTTTTCTTTATAAAAGACATTTTAATTAAATTTCTGAATGTTTTTGAGAGAAATGGTTGCTAGTCAAATCTGAAAATTTCAAGAAATATGGCCTATCGGTTAGCTCATCGAGCATTTATCACACATTTGTGTATGCATGTAAATGTGCATAAATAAATATCATTTGGAATTAACTTGTCATAGATATATTCAATTGACAACATGAGAAGGAAATTATAATAAAAGTCAACAGTTCAAACGAATATTTCTTTTGTTGTAGGCCTGGTTATCGAAGCCAGATACTGTACTACATTTTTAATTTGTAACAAAGCAGGTTAGTATATTAAATGAGTTTTAAACAAATTTTATTTACTTTGTTCTTGATTCGCTCAAATATATGTATGTAGACCTAATTTTAAATAACTTTCATGATGTGATCTTATTTACCATTAAATAGCGCAATTAGGTCATGAACGCGTAATTTGAACAATATCAATTGATGAATGTAAAACTGACATCTTACAAAACTTCACCATCGATTCCTAGAGGTCATTGAACGGTAGGAATACAAAGCAAGAATTTTGTAAACGAGTATTTTGACGAGATCTTTTATTAACAATTCAGTCAGTTTCAAATCACACTTGACAATTGAGAGGTTACCTAGTGCATGCTACTATAATCTTCATCTACACATTTTATTATACTGATAAAACAGTGATAAGCAACAAATAACTCTCAGATTAGATTTTACAGTTCAGAGAAATTTCGTTCACTGACGTTATTAACACAGGTGTTAAGTTTATTTAGTATTTGTTGTGCAGGTGACGTGACTTGATACGCATGCAGACTCATTTCTATAGATGACATTTAATGCAAACATTGCAACATAACAAATTTCTAGCTGAAATTGTAACATTTACGAAGCTCAGATTAGCAATTTCTTCATAATCACAGGATTACAGTCAAAATGACCCAGGAAAAATCGAATTGATAGCCTCTTGCTTATCATAATAGCACGTTACTATCTTAGTCATACAATCGGGACATACAAATTAAAGAAATACTGAGGAAAATGAAAACTGTGATTCGATGTTCAAATAGCTCGGTGTTAGAAAGCAGGTAACATAAATAATATTGAAAAACTGATCCCGAGGTGAATGTAATTCTCCTGGGTTCGAACCCCGGGCATGCGATCAGTTAACCCAGAGGTATAGAGAAGTCTGCATAACGAAAACATAAAAACCACCAACACAAAATCCTAGACGCAAGCATGTTTAGAGAAATCTGGCGGAAATGTGCGATTCCATAGTCATATGCAACTAATTTCTCGTTCCTGCATTGAAATTAAAGACGTGTATAAGAAATAGGCTCACAAATTTCATTAGAAAGACTCAAGACAGAACGGATTAAATTACTTCAATGTTATTATTTGACTAACTTTATCCAAAGCTGTAAGATTATCTCAACTAAATAATAATACAAACTTATTACCTTGAAATGATTGGTGTTGATAAGGTAAGCCTGCTTTTCTAAACAAATTGATGTTGTTGAAGCTGAACATTGTATACTATTTATGCATATTTTTGAATTACTTAGTAACCTATTTAAAAAATTTTTACTACTAATTATTTTGCGGCATGAATAATTATTCACCTTACGTTCTTATTGCAAGGTTTATGTTAACAAAGTAAAATGAGATTTAAAAAATCTATCATCCCATTGCTAAAAAACAGTTTTAATTATTTCACTCCAGAAAAGCGCTCAATATTGTAGTTTTTATACACACCGCGCGTTGCACCCAGTTTATTTCTGTTCTTACTAAGAACTGGCAGCAGTATATACGTTATATAAATACGTTATGTAAATACGACATCAAGAGGTGCTATTTCAAGATAACTTCAATCTGTGTATATAATTGATCCACTACAAACCGGTGTAGAGTGATACTCGAGTCTATTTCACATTACACAATACATACACAACGCAATTCAGACGTCCCGCTATTTGCTCCTGGTGTAATATAACGTGACGTAGAGCTTGAGGGCCGGCGTCATTGGAGCAGGTAGAGCATAATGCTGAAATATTGACGAAGAAATCTCAATTGTCGACAGCGCTATTGATTTTCTGCTTAGAGTGGTGCGAAATTACGCTCTCGTGATAAACGCACGCAACCTGACGCCATAGACAAGAAAAAAAATCGTACACCGACTTCAAAAGATGGGGGCTTATTGACGTGATGATTCAATTCTAATCATATTTTAATCAGCAGCAGCGGTAACAAAATCAAACATTTATGTCGCTGCCGTCCTTCATGACAACACCGGGCTCTATGAAGCCATAGTCAAAGGTGATGAGCAAATCAAATATTTATGTTAATAGTACTAAGAAAAATTCCTAAAATCAGTCCAAGTTAAAATAATAAAGTGGATCATTCTTTATGAGAAAAGCCAACAAAATATTTTAAGAGAGAGTGTGTGTGTGAGAGAGAGAGGCATATATCCGTCAAAGAATGACTTATTATCTAACCGATACTAACTATCTAGCCGATACTAGCTATCTAGCTGATACTAACTACCTAGCTACTAACTGTCTTGCTGACATTAATTATCTAGCTGATACTAACTATCTAGTTGATTCTAACTATCTAGCTGATACTAGTTATCATGCTGATACTACTGTCTAACAGATACTAATTACATGAATTTAGCTGATGATCACAAACATACAAAATCACACACAACGAAAAGGAATAGAAAACCACTAAACATCCAAGCCAACTGAAAAGTAAAAAAAGTTAACGATAAAAGTTGCAATTATTCTTCTAAATTTTTTGCTTCAAAGTACAAATATATTTATTTGAAATCCGCCATTTGAATATTTAGAAATTCTCCTAGTTTACAACTTTGACTACGTGACTCTTGTCATTTACATTCATACGTAAAAAATTCATCAGATGTCCTGTCATGCAAGCCCTACATCTGCATCCGTTAAACATTAGCTGCTAATAACTGCAACAGTGGCAGTTCGCTATTTATAAAATTCGTATCAGAAATTTTCTCAGAAACTCGCACATCCAAATCTGCGGTTTATTACAGGATGAAGTGAACAACCTAGTAGTTTTTCGATTCGACAATTATTTTATCATTATCATTTTAGCTATTTAGAATAATATAATTAGCTGTTACAATGCCTGAAGTCGTAACGTCGTAGAATATAATGTTTAAGACATAACTGTATAATTGCTTAATATTATTTGTTACTCTTCGTTAATATGTATTTTACCAAATAAAATAATTACTTTTATTTTGTAAAATAAATATTAACGAAGTGTGAAAAAAAATATTATACAATAATACAGTTACAATCATGTGTAGGACTATATTTTGTTTGCATTTGGTAAAACATTTCTTATTTTATTTTATTCTCTTAATAAATTTCTTTTGATGCGTGCATCATTCTTTTTGAAATAAGCATTTCTGATAAGGTATCCATTTGCTTATAGAGCTTGGTCAAGTATGATTGCTTTCGAAGTTTTTGGTTTAAGCCAGTAGAGAATGAATGAAGGGAAGTCCATATCAAATATAACTTCATCTCTTTTCTGCATTTCTTTCATTTCTACATATGTAGTAGAATCACCTAACATATCTTGCTTCCGTCTCTTATAATTCTTTCTAATTCAGCTTCCTTTCTCTTCCTGTGTTACCTCTCCTACCGAAGCAATCCTTCAAAACATTTACTATTGCCCGCGTAAACTAGTCTGCTTTAATACTACGTATGCCTACTTCAGATATTGCAACGATATGGAAACACGGCTGGACATTTACCATTGTATCACGGAGTTAGAACGAGACTGAGCAGGTCGACTCTTACTTTCCGCCATATCTAAAACTGATTACTCGCTTATGTGATTGTCTTGCGCAAGGTGCTTCTGATTGTCAACTCATTAAGATGCATAGTGATCAGATTTTTATTTTTTAAGATGCATAGAATGTATAAGATCTGGAATTCTCTTCCATCCAATCTTCGGAAATCTTCATTTGAAGCACATCGGCCTTTGCTTTCCTATGAGCAGTTCCATAGGCAGTTGAAGACCTATCTTTTCCATCTCTCTTTTTCATCCAGTGTCCATGAGCAGCGATCTGCGCCTAAACCTCCTTTTCTTTAATTCCCCTTACTTTGGACTGATTATCTGGATTTTGGAAATTTGCACCGTTTTTGGACCTTCTTTATGCTCGCCGGCTTGATTTTGTCTCAATAGTGCTCGATGTTGTCAATGATGACTGTAGTACTCTAATTGTTGTTATGTTATGTTATGTTATAATGATGACCAGTTTTTTGAGTGTTCTATCGAGCCTCGCGTAAAGTGACTAGTGTACCCGAATCTCTTTAAAGTTCTGCCAAGCGGCAGGCCCATTGTTCTTATTCATACTCTCGCGCCTGCTGTCAAGCTCCATATATTGAACTGCATAGACAACAAGTTAATCACTTCTCAAAAGATTACCTTAGCCGATATTAAAAGATAACCTTAACCAATATCTTGCATAGCATATAGCTTGGGAAAAATATGGCCTCTGAGTTGGTTTCCCGTTGCCTTCCTCAGAGTATCCAGTAAGGAAATGCTGAACAAGTATCTTAGCTGCACTATGCGGAATCCTTCGAGTCCATCCAGTTCGTAAAGTATCCTCATAGATCACATAGGATGAGGTCAGACTGTGGATGAGAAATACGCGGTTAGGTAATCCGGTTATTTGTAATAACGAAACCCGAATCGAGATTTTTACGCATGATTAAGTCTGGCGATATTGATATATTGAAACGCTGTGTTGCTTTATTCATGCAATCGTTGTACGGAAACCATTTTGAGTAAAATTGTGAATTGGTACTGATGTCGGCAGATTGGTGGATTTTTGCAATTTTGAAATTTATCCTACTATAAAATCGAGTCGACCAATAGCTGTATTGCTTGTTCTTTTAATTATGCACTACTATACTGCTACTATTGCACTACTATACTGCTACTATTGCACAACTATACTGCTACTATTGCACTATTATACTGATACTATTGCACAACTATACTGCTACTATTGCACTGATATAATGCTACTGTTGCACTACTATACTGCTACTATTGCACTGATAAACTGCTACTATTGCACTACTATACTGCTACTATTTCATTATTATACTGCTACTATTGCACAACTATACTGCTACTATTGCACAACTATACTGCTCCTATTGCACTACTATACTGATGCTATTGCACAGCTATACTGCTACTATTGCACTACTATACTGCTACTATTGCACAACTATACTGCTACTATTGCACAACTATACTGCTACAGTTGCACTAATATACCGCTACTGTTGCACAACTATACTGCTACTATTGCAAAACTATACTGCTAATATTGCACTAATATACTGTTACTGTTGCACTATTGTTACTAAGCGGAAATAAAATGTAAAAAGGTAAGGCTTTAGTGTTAGTTACTGCCCGATGACTTAATATCTAGATATGGCTAAGACATTGCTGTGTGATATAATTTTGATATCTGTTGGGGGCGATAGGTTAAAGATTAGCTCAATCAATTGAATACTTAGAAAGTGATACCTGGGTTCAAATCTCAAATCAATCCAACAGTAAACCTAAAGCTTTCGGACGAAGCTCCTAAATCAGCTCTAACTGCGAATAGTTACTGTATAAAGTACCTTTAAAGGTACTTTAAAGGTACTTTAAAGATTCTGCATAAAGGTATTCCAGAGGTACACTATTCAGTTGATCTAGAGGTATCATATACAAATATTCTAAAGGTACTGTACACATGTACTCTATAGAGGTGTCGTATACAAGTAGTCTATAGGCACTCTATACCGGTATTCAATAGAAGTACTGTATACAGGTACTCTATAGGTACTGCATACAGATACTGCATCGAGGTACTGCATTCAGCTACTATAGAGGTACTGCTTACAGTTATTCTAGAGGTACTGTGTGCAGGTACTCTAGAGGTACTGTATAAAGGTACTCTTGAGGTACCCAGTATAAAGTATTATACAATTCACGGCATCGATATTGTCTAACCTCATGAAGAATAACACAATAAAGGAAAGTAAAATATTAGAAACTACACAATTCGAAATAGTAAGACAGGAACTGTAAGACGATAAAACTGACTCATAGTATTTACACTGACACATAACAAGTACTTATTTGTCAATGCATAGCCAAAAGCAAAGCCGTAGCCAAATTTAACGTCAGTTTCCTGCTCACTGCATGTCATAGTCGGGAGAGCAATGTATTTGAACCCAGCACCCACTGATCCACTGTAGAACAGCTTGCTATCGAGCCACCGGCTCAGCTCTTGTATGAATTATCTTGAAAAAATATTATTTTAAACATTAATGAACTTTTTTATTCAGAATTTCGAAAGCTCGGATGATAACTAATTACGTGGTTTACTAATTCACCTACTTAACGAATTAACAACTGTGTCACAGTATCAAGAATCATATATTTCATTGATTGAACATCTACGTTTTGCAAAATGCTCAATGAATAACTAACTCTATGTAGTTCCTTGATATCGATTTCTCGTAAGAAAACTTAATATAATTTAATTGATTGATTCAAGAAGTGCAATTTGAACTAGAGTTACCTATATCTAGAGAGACATGTGTTAATTAAATTTTTCTTCGCAAGCTGAAAGAAGATTTTATCACTACATTCCATATATCTTACTTCAATCTCTTCTTCTTTCCTTCTCATTCAACCAACATACTTGCTAATGCTCTTCAATTAATATGTATTAGCATTAGTGACACGGGCACAACGGAAATGTCGAGTCAGCAATTTCTCAAACCTTCCCGGAAATCCAGATTTTTTAGCGAATTCCGACAGCGAAAATTTCCTTGAAATCTGAGAGTAATTCTAAAAAATATAATTAGGAGCGGCATAAACTGAAAGCTAAGAAGGTAAAGTTTAAAATCTGTTTTTATTCCACAATCATTCCGTTTCTTCCGAACTTTTTTACTAATTTTTATTCATGCTTATTAATCTATATTCACATCTAAACATGCAACAGAACTAGCAATTAAAACAAAAAATAACTTTTAAAATACAGTACAAATATCTGTCGGAAAATAGAATAGTGGTATGATGGGGATTCGTTACGTAATCCCTTGATTATCAGGTAAGCATGCTATAAACTCTTTCACCAGTCACTTCCAGGAAACACATACTTCTGCTGTTTGAGTATTTTCATTCTTCACTATCACTTATGATAATTCATAATCTTTTATGTGCCTCATCAACTGCATGCATGTTAATTTCACAACACTTGAGTCGGCTTTGAAAATTCGTTAGCATAAAAGAAAGCTGCAAAGTCTCATTTGCCAATTTGTTCCTATTTTGTGCTTGGTTATTATCAGCAGTCGAAAGGTGCAGCGTATTATTTACAAAACAGCTTCGTTAATCTATAGGTCCATCACTATCCCTGGACAAACATGTATGTCTCACTTGATTAAAATGATGCAGCCTGCTGTTACTCAGTCTTCTAAATTAATTACTCTTGGAGACCTAGCTTACCTTCACGCTCTAAGCTATGTAATCGTTCTTTCAAGCAAGCTGCAACGCAGATCTGGAATTTTCTTCCGCCCAATCTTCGGAAGTCTTCACTTGAATCGCAAGGTGCTTCTGATTGTCAACTCATTAAGATGCATAGTGATCAGATTTTTATTTTTTAAGATGCATAGAATGTATAAGATCTGGAATTCTCTTCCATCCAATCTTCGGAAATCTTCATTTGAAGCACATCGGCCTTTGTTTTCTTATGAGCAGTTCCATAGGACGTTGAAGACCTATCTTTTCCATCTCTCTTTTTCACCCAGTGTCCATGAGCAGCGACCTGCGCCTAAACCTCCTTTTCTTTAATTCCCCTTACTTTGAACTGATTTTCTGGATTTTGGAATTTGTACGGTTTTGGACCTTCATTTTGCTCGCCGGCTTGATTTTGTCTCAATAGTGCTCGATGTTGCCATTGATGACTGTATCACTCTAATTGATGTAAAGGTATGTTATGTGATCATAAACAAGATACTCCTAAAATAATATAGTATAATACTAAGTAAATTGCATGTAATTGTATATATGCAGTATACATATATACAGACTAGGGCAAAAAAATAATCCCCTAGCGAAATCTCATTAACTTCTAGAAAACTCAAAATATCTCTACTAAATTTTCGGAGCCTCTAGGGGAGGAATTTCTGCGTGTAACCTGCAAATTTGGTTAAAATATTTTCAGTAGTTACGAAAGTACAGCATTTCTACGAGAAAAGTACAAAAATCAAGTTCAACAAGGCTTTTCGAAATATCAGTCATTCCTTTTTAAGAAAATAATGACACGGAAAAGGGCCTTTTATTTAAGTGGTGGAGTATAAGCCTACACTACCTTGTTAGCTGCTACAATAAATGACGCTTAAGAGTGGTTCTTCTGTTAAAATTATTTCTAAATTTTGAAGAAAATCTCCGGTAGTTTTGTTTAAATAAACCTTGTTAAAATTGATGTTAACACTTTTTCCGGAGAAACGCTGTATTTTTGTTACTTCTGAATATATTTTCACCAAATTTGCAGAATGTATGCAAAAATCCCTCCTTTAGAAGCTCCAAATATGATGTCAAACTATTTGAGTTTAGTCGAAGTTATTAAGACTTTTGGTAAAAAAAGCCTTGTTAAAATTGATTTTTGCATCTTTTTCTTAGAGACGCTGTAATTTTGTTACCTCTCAAAAACTTTTAATAAAATTTACAGTTTATATGTATAAATTCCTCCTATGGAAGCTCCAGAAATTTGGTACAAAAATTTTGAGTTTTGTCAAAGTTATTGAGATAACTTTGATTTTGCTAGGGGATTCTCTTTTTGGCCCTAGTCTGTATATATATATATATATATATATATATATATATATATATATATATATATATATATATATATATATATACATGTTTATATATAATTCTATTTTAGGCACTTTAAACTTACAGAAGTCGAGTTATAAGTTATATTTAACCGTGTAAGGCACTACAAAATGCAATAATACATCTTTGGGTCGTAATTTGGCGAAGCGTGTGTATCAGATTTCTCATGCTGTGAAGAACGGAATTGTATGCGATATATTCCATCTCTCTTGCCTTCGCTACCGTATTTTTAGAAGTCTCGTAAATAATAAATAAAACCACCAGATGCAATATATAGCCACTGCTTAAAATAGGAACGTGACAACTTGTCATGTGGAATTCTTGGATTTAAATCGTGTTTTAATATCGCTACTAGAAATACGAGTTTCTGGTGTGTACTCACATTTACTACTTATAAATTATGGCGATATTTCTAATTATTGATAAAATTTGAACTTCTAAATAGATGCACGACAAAGACTAATAAAAGAAATTCTCTCCTTCCAATAACGTTTGATATTTTTATTTATTATCTCACGTTTATCTAGGTGCCAACTTTGATGCAGTCGTATCAATATGATAATGTATGAGACAGTGTTGGTTAGGATTCGAAACTTCCGTCTCTTGCCTATCAGATAACTCTTCTACCGCTATAATCGTCCATCGATCAAAACCTTCATTTAAATCTTTAAAAGTTAATGCTAAGAGTAACCTCAATTTCCTACCTCGACAGTTTGCCAGTACCTGATTTGAACCCAGCACCTAATGATCTACAGTGTACAACCGGACAATTTACCGACAAGCTACCGGTCAGTCCAAATTAAATACCATTCAACTTCACTAAGTAGACTCCGTATCACAACGTACTTTATAGTACTAATATCAAAGAAAAGAAAAGCAGTAAAGCAAACTTAAGTTTTCACACTGTTTTCATGCAGCGATATAAACTAATTAGTAATAATAGCTAATGATATAAACTAATTAGTAATAATAGCTAATGATATAAACTAATTAGTAATAATAGCTAATGATACGACTATTGTTGACAAGGAGATTCGACCTCTTTCAGTCTTATTTGTGCGTCTCCATCAACTCATCCAAATCCATGCGACACATTCGACTGCTTGAGAGTCATCAGATGACATACATACAAAGATTTTATTATTTTTATGTAATTCCACCGTTTGATTTGTTTATTATGTCATTTAGAATGTCTCAATAGCGTAGGAGTAACGTCATAAAGTTTTAAATGACCGATCCTGAGGTGAATTGAACTCTCGCGGGTTCGAATCCCAGCTGCTCTGATCTGAAAGCAAAATTTCGGACTTTCACTGGACTGGTTATACGGAAAATGGACTAAATTGCCTAACGGTTTAAACGTGTGGTATTAAAAGTGATAGATATCAAAGCAGTTGATCATTTCACTATAATGCGCGTTTATTTTTTTTCTTAATAAATAACAAATACAGTTTACTTTTTGCCACAAAAGAGCCTAGGCTCTGCGAGCCTCAAGTTAGAGCAAAAGAAGTTGTATCTTTTAGTTATAATCAGACGGGAAGTTAGGTACTTGACAATCAACGCAGTCCTGACAGTATCAGTGACGTAAACACTTCTGATCAGTTTCGGCTCCTCAGGCACTATATGCCATGTTTGACACAGCAATATCATTTCTCAGACGGTGGTATAATTAGCGCCTTGTGGAAATCTGGAATAACTTTTTTGTTCGTATAGTTAAACACAGGACATGCCGAATGTTCTACACAGTTTCCTTTCTTTGTTGCAATTTTTGCAATTTTCGTTAGTTCCTCATTTCCTCGCCACCGTTTAATTACCGTAATCAATGCCTTTTGTTGGCGCGTCAATTGCAGCCGGCTCGGCTTTAAGAATAACCTTCCAATACACTCGGGATTGTGTGTTTCAAAGCTGTCTTCCAAGTCTTCAAGACCACCTTGGAAGACTCGGTCTTCCAAGGTGGTCATCCAGAAAATGCTATCCGTGCGCGATGGAGCTTAACTTCGTTCAATTGACGCACAGCTTAACCGATTGAACTAAATCCCCCTCCCCTTATAACTTTGCGTGAGTAAACTGAGATTTTCTTTCAGATTTCAGAATTCCATTGTATTTTATGATTATTGATAAACAGGAAAATAGTAGAGTGAACCAAAATTGTATTATAGTAACTAGGCCTATCTGATGATTAAAACCTGTTGCTACATTTGTTATTACATCTTTGCTATTGCTATTACGACAACAATAACACAAGAAATGTTCACATACAAATTATCTGTTGTGTCTTGTAATTGACAAACCAGCGCAGCCATAGATTCAATATTTTACAGCAATGTTTTAGAAACGGTTTGCTCTAATGTGACGAACAGGAAAGTTCTGAATTAAAAAAAACGATTATTTTTAACCTTTAATACACGTATAATTAAATATTCTAAATGTATTTTAAATGTGCCCATGTTTTTGCGCAAATCCTCTCCGAAGATAAAGTAGAATATAAACAAAAAATAGCTTAAACTTTCTATCTAGCCGTATTTTAGCTCAGAACTGTTTAATTGGACTCTTCCTGTTCGTGAACGTCCATAGTTTCCTAGCAAGCGCTCATTGACGTCACGCGACATTTAATATAGAGCACATGACGTCACCATAAAGCTAAAAACAGCAGCATGCTCTAGCAGAGGTTTCTGAATCAAGGAGGCGTGATATCGAAGAACAAAGCTGTGGACCTGCGACGTGGCTCATTTGAGCGGAAGACAACGTGTTATCGTAAGCAATAATGTATTAGCAATTGACATTTACTATCATCTTCGTCGTCATCATCATCGTCGTCATCATCATCATCATGATTATCGTCATCATTGTAATCGTCATCATCGTCATCATCATCGTCATCATCATCATCATCATCATCATTCATCATCATCATCATCATCTTCATCATCATCATCATCATCATCATCATCATCATTATCTACCCTAGTAATAGACACTGCACAGTGCATATGCATGTAAGTGCAAAGGTACACAATTAGGTGCTCAATTAATTTAGTTTCAATTTAGAAATTTGAATTGTGCATCTGCAAGGGATGTGTTCGATTAGGAATTTGAACTGCAGAACATTGGAATTTGAGCGAGATTCGAAAGCCGCTATTTCAAAGATTTAGCAACTAAATGGGAAGTGATAAAACTGACAAAACAGACACTTTGGGGAATAAGGGAAAACTGATAGAATTATGCGTAAATAAACAGTTAAGATATTTTTTTGCACGAATTCTTCGAAAAATTATATACTAAAATCTATGTGTATTTTATATATGTGTATTTAAAATAAATACTATACACATTTTCGGAAAACAGAGATGAGCATATTTAAATATTTTATCTCTATTTGAAATAAAATAAGCATAGAATGTATACCATTATAATTTATTAATTTCTTTAGCTATATATCTAAAATATGTCTATATTTTATGATATGATGTGGGACACAGAGGATTAGAGACAGACTATTTGTATCCCGACCCTAGTCAACTGGAATTCAAGAGAAGATGATGATGATGATGATGACGACGACGATGATGATGATGATGATGATGATGATGATGATGATGATGACGATGATGATGATGATGATGATGATGAATAGTATATTTTATCCAGATATCTTAATCTAATTCGAAGACTCTGCTTAAGTTACGCGTCTCCTTGATCGTTGTAGTCAAATTCGATGGCGTGAGAGGTGTTGGATTTCCATCGAGATATGTCGTCCTCATGGACACGAAAAACTTTTGATTTAAAGGCCTCGCAGCTAATTAAATGTACATCATAGGACCGACTTTGTCATTTCCTACACGCTATTCTCTTTCCGCCTGTGCACTGGAGCGGATATCCGCTCAGATAGACTTCACAAAAACCTGAAGTAATTGACCAGGCCTGAAAGAGAAAGAAGAATTTGCGGATAGATAGGAAGGTTCTACAGAAGACAAACATCATACTGAATGCTAAATCCTGTACGAATAATTCATACTGAGTGCAGAGTCTGGCCTTTCTAGATGTATATTTTTCTACTAAATGCACTTAACGAATGCCCTCTGTAATTGAGTTTAAAATAAATTAATATGCTTATACGCTAGTACTGCTTTATATTTATGCTAACATGTTTAGTTTTCATTAATTCACTTCATTGTAAAATTTCTCAAATGAGTCGCATTAGTATAGGTATGTAGCTTCAAGGTAACTAATCTTGAATTTGTAAACCGATAATACGTTTACAAAAAATAAATTGTACAAAAAAGTACAATCACTTTCCGATCCATTGGTCTAAATTATGACCTGCTTGCCTTGGATCTTGGACTTGCACTGTTTTGATCTCGCTTTCTCTTGTGGTCTATGTGTACTCAGTCGTCATTGTGGTGCTTTGGCGCCTGTTTGTGTAGAGTATGCAAGAGACGTTTCTGACATTGCCATATGACGAGGAACCGGATGTTAAATTCTTACTGATTGATTGATTGAAAAGTGCGACAGTATATTGCGGTAGGAGCCGACTAAAGTAGAAATTAAAATGTAAGACTTGTGACAATGGCGTACGGCCACATTATGGGTGAGCAGAAGTCTGTTTAATAAACTATTTACTTCATATCAGCCTTGATCGTAGCAATGTTGTCATGGACAATGTTGTCATGGACAATGTTATCATGGACAACACAAAGAGGCGATGCTGAGGATTGAAAGTGTCCTCGTGGTGCTACTTTGCACAAAATTTTTATAATTTGGACTGATTTTCTGGATTTAGGAATTTGCACCGATTTTGGACCTTATTTTTGCTCGCCGGTTTTATTTTGTCTCAATAGAGCTCGCTGTTGTCATTGATGATTGTAGCACTCAAATTGTTGTTGTTATTTGATATATATAATGATATTTATAATATACATGAAAATTTGTATATATTCTTCTAGTATAAATATATATTTTTATTTTTTCCGACCCTAGCTAAACTGACATTCAACGAAACTGACAATATGATGATGTTGATGACTAGATTTATTAGAAATAGATCACATCGATAGATTAGGCCTAATGCATGGAGTCCCTTAATAACCAATTAACCAGTGAACCAGTGAATGAAAGCAGATGAACCATCAAGTTGAGTACTGACATTGAGCCAGAGTTGATCATACAGAAAATAAAATAAAGTAAATGAGTTAATGCAAGAACTAAACCGGAGATGTTTAATGGTTTTGGCAGAATCGCAATTGAATACGAAACGGAGATTCAGATAATAGAAAATTTTCTCAATTTTATGCCACGGATCTCTCAATTTGCTGAACGCCGGGCAACTGGATGAGCGCAGACGCTAAGGAATGACTGTATAGATAATTCACAGGATAACCTTGAACAGTTTTTTCTGACATGGAAGAATTATGACCGGCGCTCTCGTGTGGTGGCAAGCGATGGCAACACAGGCTGCTTCACGTTCACGTCCCGAGGGGTTTTTATATTTAGTTGGAATGACTGCCGTTCGCCATATTTGAATCATAAATATAGTTTATGTCGGTAAGATACTCCACCTCGGATCAGTATGTGCGGGGTTCAAATCCTGGTCATGTCCGTCACTGACATCGCTTTCTAATGAGGAAACTGACGTTGACATTACCGTTTTAGCTTGTTTAAATGGAATATATTTAATTATTCAAAGTCGAGGGTTCTTTATGTTTATTTATCGATGCTTTTCACTATTGCGAAAGGAAAATTGGATTGGAGCAAATGATACTTTTATTTAAAATTGTAACGTGATAATTCTATTTAAAAAATTCTATGATACCCGTTGAATAATCTACATGTAGTAATGGAAGCAATGATTTTATATATTGATTTATGATGGTTACCGCTCATGAGCCCAATTTAATCGCGAATTTCGCATATTCTCACAGATTGTAGTGAATATATTTTTTAAATGAAGTTGCTAAGAATTTTCTTCCGAACCCTATAATCAAAGTAGCAGTTGCTCTTAATTGTACGCGGTATGAGTTTGCGCTAAATAGTTGAAGTTTTCATTTTATAAAGTGAAGAATATTCTTAAATTAATGTTAGAAATGTAAAATTGCTTTAGTATTTCTGTAGATTCTCGTAGCTCAATGATTCCGTCAGTCAAATATTTTTACTGGAGGTTCGAGATTCGATTTTCATTCAAATCATTCAATGCGTAAATCCCCAAACGTAAAACGAGCAAACGAAGCAAAGTGTCTCTTGATCGATGGGTACTCGAGTGAAATTAAGACTGGTGCCAGCAAAAACTATTTAGACGAATATCTACACGAAAATAGTGAGCTGAGAGAACTTGAAAGAAGGACTAGCTCTGAGCTTAAGACTCATCATGTAATTATGGATATCTCTGACAGTCTGAGAATACTAGCATAGCATTACATTATTAGCAGCATTACAATGCTGAAAGAATCTAGGAGTGCATGGCTATCGTATAGGTGTATTTCTCGTTTGTGAGCGATGCACTATGAGTGCAGATCAATTTCAAGCGGCTCATTATTAAATATACTATTTAATATAAGTAAAGAGCACTAAAGCACAGTTTTATTGATAGTTCTTTTAAAAGACTACTAGGGTGAGTTATTGAAGTGAAATTTGTCAGCGCCATGAATTACTTTACTTCATATCCAAGCCTCAGTTTTCTATGGATCAATTAGCATACGTTGTGGCCCATGGTTTTTTGAGTTTCCTATTTCATATTTATAAAGTTAAAGAATAAAGATATTATAGAAGAGCAAAATTTAATTTTTTCAAGACTCAGCTACGGGTACGCTATTTAAATGCGCCTGATTTATAGATGGGTAGACTTCTTTCTGTATTCTTCATCCAGTAGATATATCATCCCTGGTCATGTCAACGTTCAATTTCCTGTCAGTAATTTAGTCAAGCGGGCAGACAATCAAAGTCTTCTTCCAACGAAATTCACCCTTTTGTGCTTTCGTCAAAGAGCGCGAACATTGTAGTGAATGCTTGCCTATGCTTCTGTACTGTCATAAAAGAGTCAATTTATCGAATATACGGTGTGCAGAGAACTAAAGAACAGCTCTGACTGAATACTGCGCTTGTCATAAGCGATAGAGATTTGATAGCAACTTAATGCAAGAAGTCTTCGTCCACGCCATTACAGAATAAGTAAAAAGCTGGTAAAGGTTAACGTCAGTTTCAACACTCGAAAGCGATGTCAATGACGAGCGAGCCCACGATTTGAACCCCGCACATACTGATCCGCGGTCGAATGTCTTACCGACACGCTCCAGGCTCCAGCCAACCATCAACTACAAGTACTGTGGGAGACTAGTAAGTAGGAAGCTGAAGAAAAGTAATGGAATACTAGATTAAATTTAAAATTGGAATATTACATTAGTATTGTATTTCGGAAACCATTTTTACAAAGCTAAATACTACATTAGGTTTGGCTCTTTTACTGAGCGTGAAAGCAGAGAGTGGATAACTAAAGGAATACCTTAAGCATCTTAGAAATAAGAGCAGGGACTTAGTAGAACACAAGCGATGGAGAGAGAGAGAGAGAGAGAGAGAGAGAGAGAGACACGGAAGGATTTAGCTAATATATAGCTAACCCTATCCCTAACCCTAAAAAGTGACGCGAAAGGCAATTGAACCTAGGACTCATGATCTAAAGCTTGACACCTTGGGAACTGAACTACTGTTGCTTTCGATCAACTGTGGTTTAATGGAACGATTTAATGGATAGCGCATGAAATTTGTTAACGTATTATGTTGTAGCCCATGAGAATGCTCTAAATCGACTTCAATGATAGAATAGAGATACACGTTACATGGACGGGATAATTATTTTAATGGCTAACAATAGACGTCTATATATAACTAAGAAATGTCATTATTTTTTAAATACGAATTCTTGTTGTTTTTGTATGCTACTGTTGCTATTATTTCTTGCTGTCTAAAAATTAAATTTTTAGTTTTCTTAAAAACTCACTATGGTAAATTAGCTTGCATAGGAATGTCTTTCATAAATATTACAGCAGAACTGATGAGAATGAGAACAATAAGATTTCACATTGTATGACCTTCAGCATCGCCGCACGTTACGGCTTTTAACTAAATCCTCCGTCTTCATTAAATGATTCCTCTCCCAGCTACTTCATGGTGTCAGGGATGACTTATCCAGCGTTGTATGCTGAGTTAAGCATTGTATAGTGTTTTTAATTATTCCACAAGACGACAGTATGCTGCGGCTATTCAATGAACCGCATGTGGCGACATGTGTTTAATATGAAATCTTCTTATCTCGGCATTGTCACCATTTCAACTATTCTTGGCGATTATTTATTAATAAAGCAAGACATTGATGTTTTAATAAAGCGATATTTTAGGTAGTAACTTGTCAACTAAGAATAAAGCGTTGCTTATTTGAATGCGCGATTTTTGTGGTATATAATAATTCCGTGGACAGTTATAGTTTCGGCTAGATCTAATGGTAGTTAGATTATATTTGGTATTTGGCAAGAGTTTATAATTCGTAGATTTAATCCTACTGTTTAAATTATACGGTTTGTAAGTATTAATTTATCGTTAAAAATAATATTACACGAGGTTTAATTGCTTAGAGAATTTATATTTTTAGCACATCATAATAATTTGTTAAACCTAAATGTTGAGACATAACAAATTGTATAATCAGAAATTGTATAATTGTATAATTGTATTTATCAGATTTCAGTAAATTTCCATGATTGTTAAAATCACACACACATTAGGATAATTCCAATCCGATTGATCGAAATGGAGCCGTTAATTAGTCTAACCGGTTTATTAACCGGTTATACAATCACGTGACAGTAGCGCCGCAGAGACAGTATAAAAGGAGCCCGCTCCTGATTGTTTGTAACAGTCGCTATCAGTTCACTGAGACGATAACAAGTGGCCGCAAGGCTCTCTTAAGGTAGAGTAAGGGACTGACCTCGGTCAATCCCAATACTCTGCTTGACTGCTGACCTCGAGGCGTCTCGCCCCTGGTCGGCGGTGCGAGCTTCGGCTCGCTAAATAGAGAAATATTTAGGTATGGCTAATAATAGATATATCTAAATAATTATGCGGGCTGCCCCTAGACGGGCTGCCCCTAGACGGGCTGCCCCTAGACGGGCTGCCCCTAGACGGGCTGCCCCTAGACGGGCTGCCCCTAGACGGGCTGCCCCTAGGCGGGCTGCCCCTAGACGGGCTGCCCCTAGACGGGCTGCCCCTAGACGGGCTGCCCCTAGACGGGCTGCCCCTAGACGGGCTGCCCCGTCGGGTTCCCCCGAGGGTTGGGTGCCTCCGGGGTGGGGTGCCCCGGGGGTGGGGTGCCCCGGGGGTGGGCTTCACTGGGGTTGGGGTGCCTCTCGGGGGTGGGATGCTTCGGGGGTGGGATGCTTCGGGGGTGGGGTGCCTCGGGGGTGGGTTATTTGGAAAAGTTGGTAGGGAAGAACAAAGTGACAGCGTGCTCAGGGACTTAAGAACGAAGTGATAGTACGCTTCGGAAATTTCATTTGCTAAGTAAGTGCTCTCCAAAATGGCGCTTAGAATTTAATGTGAACAAGTGTAAGGTAAAAATACTTTGGTAAAAATAATCCAAATAAAGAATACGTTGTTAATAATAAGATATTGAAGATAGTGAGTAAGGGAGAAGAATTAGGGGTAATGTTTAGTCGGAACCTCAAAGTGACGAAACAATGTGCTTTATCATCATCATCTCTCGTCATCATCACCATCACCATCACCACCATCATCATCACCACCACCACAATCATCATCATCATCATCATAATCATCATCTTCCCTTAAATCCCAGTTTAATCAGGGTCGGAATACGAATAGACTGTCTCAAATCCTCTCTGTCCTATACCACACCTCAATCCCCTATTTGAGACTTCTTCATTCGTTTAAATTTATGTAGCAATTTCTGGAGACTAGGCGTTCACCAACCGAATGCCCTTACTGACGTTGGTATGGATCTTAGTGCTTTAGTCGCGTTCTACGACACGTTCAGTCATCGGTTGGTCAATCTTCAAACAACCCGGACACAACACGGGGAAGTTTCTACCTAATCTAACTTGCTAATTTAAAAAATCAGGGGCGGGGTGAGGGCGATTTTTAAATAATTAAGCAGAAATTCTATTAAAATTGGGAAGAAAGTAATCAGAGAGAATGAGATTGATTTGAACGGAGATGTTCCGAGGCCCTTCGTTTTATCTTCATCAATGTCCAGTCACCTGACGTCACGGCTAGGCTACACACAAGCTCTTCTGAACTAGACTGGTCGATTGCCGCCATTTTAGAAGCTAGATCTTAACGGCATTCACGGGTGCAAGATGATAGCATTACTGCAATATAGGCTGCAGTTTCTTCCTTCAATCGCATCTTTGAACAGGTTTTAAGGACTTTAAATTTTGTACTTTTTGGGAGTTTTTTTAAATTTTGTACTTTTTTGGGACTCTATTTTTGCCCGTCGGCTTAAATTTAGTGTAGTAGTGCTGGATGTTGTAATTGATGACAGTAGCACTCCTATTATTTTTTGTATTGTATTCTATATAGTAGGCGATTGGTTTGTATTTCGAAATCTGTCAGAATTTGAGAAGTTACAATTAATTTATAAGATTCCTTAAGCTCTTTTCCGAATATTGTGCAGCACATTGATTTTTACATTCTACAAAGGGATAAACAAGATTATAGTTCTCTACTTTAATTATTTCAGACATTTATTTGTTTTCTTTAGAATGTCATAAAACATTTTATGAATCCATTGAAAACAATTAAACGATGTCTTGTTAGTTTTACATCTGTAAACATTTCAAAGGTGGCTCATAGACATATTTAACTCACCGTCAAAGGGGGAGTGAATATGTCATAATGTTAGAGTGTTCGGTTCGGATACACGTGACCTGGGTTTAAAGACCAGGTCAGTCAACAAATGATGGATATCCCCTTGGACCCATTGAAGGTTAATCTTATATCGGAGCTTGCTACCGATTGACGCTATCAATACCAAAGATATGATAAACCATGGAAAGGATAAATAATAATCTTCTAGGAACCCGTAAAGCGGTCTTGAACACCGGATATGACACCGCTATAGAAATTGTCGGAGATTATTATTAACATCAGCTGTAGCAGTGTAAGAGCTATGAACAGAGAAAGAGAAATAAGTTGAAGCGTTCCATCCCGTCACTCGACCTATTTCATCCAGGAATGATCTGACTTCTGACAGTACGCAAAGAAGTCAAGTCTAATTTAAGTAAAATCGATTACTGGACGTCATTCCATCCGTTCATCGTAACATTTATCATTCCGCCATCCTTTCTTCTTAACAGTAATCATACAGCAATAGCACGCATCTAAATAATTTTCGACTGCTATATATATATATATAGAGGCCCTACGTACATGTGTTACATGCTATTCCCCAAGAAAATGAGATCCAATGCCTAGATCCAGGGTTGGCGAAGATGTTAGGGTCAAGCGCACTTTAATGAGTGATGAAGGCACTTTAGAGTGAAATAAATATAGATACATGTTATTAACCCGTACGTTTCAAACCGATCAATCTGTTCAAATATTATTCACATGCCAACATCAATCTTGCAAGAGGAAACCGTAGTCAAGCCTAGGAATGACAAAATTAAAGAGATGTAACGCTAGCTTCAATGTTGCACAACACAAGTTTCATTTATTGTTCGTAAAACAAACAAAAACCACTTGCATAGATAACAATATGTTAAGTACTAGAACGGACCATACATTCATTACTTCGCATAATATTTCGTGTATATTTTATGTTAAATTATAATATTTCGTCAAATAAAACTAACAGACCGATCGCAGTCTCAAGTACACTAACACAATATGCCCACATACATAAAACTATATTTATATAAATTTATTTAAAACGGTAAACGATTTACACACTAAATTCAAACAAGCAAATAAGATCTGACATAGATTCGCTGCCACAGATTTAATATTGAAGACCAAAGAGCTATCGATGTTAAAAATGTCTGGTAAAACTTTAAATAACTATGATTCTAATCTGATACTATTCGTATTCTGACCCCAGTTAAACTGGGATTAAAGGGTAGATGATGATGATGATTCTAATCTGATACACTAAGCGGTCGCAATGAGATTTTATTTCTTTGAGAGGTAATGAAAGTAACGAGTTTTATAGTAATGAGAATTTCTGACTTCAGTTAAACAGGGATTCAAAGGAAGATGCTGATGATGATGACGAGCAACGAGAGAAATCATTTCTCAGAGAAATACTAAAAATAAGAAACCACCTCTTTAAGCTAAATTGAAAGAAATTAATTTTCTGTAAATACCTAAATATTTCCATTGGTTAGAAAATAAAAGAGTTTTCATTTTTTGGGATTCAAAACCAGTTTATATTTCAGGTGTAATGGTGGTCCTCATTTATAGGACGCTACAATTGACTTTCACCAAGAACTGGCAACAGAAGATTGATCATATATCTACTGGAAACTAATATTTATCATCATCGTATAAAAAGAGTTGATCGTCTTTTAAGGAGAACCATTCACATACTTGATCAAACGTAAAATAACTACTATAAAAGAGATTCAAAATGTTGATTAAAGTTAAATTGTTCGATTTGTAAGATTACTGGACCGACACAAACACTGAATCAAGGAAAGAAATTACTGGAAAATCGGTAAAAATAAATATAATTCAGGTGAAATAAGCTAACTAGTTTAATGCAGCAAAGATACATACTGAATCAAAGCAAGAGAGATTAAAAGCATCAAAAGATAACGAAATAAACTAGCAATACTCACATTCAGTTACGTAGGTACACCTAGACAAACACGAGATGGACATGAAAATCATCAGTCATTAAACCAACAAGATACTAAACGTTACACTAAAAGTATAAAAAACTCTTAACTAAAGTTTCTGCTCCACCCTACTAGCAAGTTGAGTTGCGCCAACTTCATTCACTCACAACACAGAGAATAAGTTATACTCAATTCTCGATCTAAATGCGACAGCGATACAAATTAATATGCTGATAAGTTGTCAGTGAGTATAGTTGATAAAACAGCTCAGAGATTGTACAGGCCGATACGTGCACGACTTCATCTAAAGCAGGGCGACATTTGCGATTGATTTGTAGACATGGCGCTTCTAGTAATGGTCATACTAACTACAATAACTTTTTCAACTAAATCAAAGATATTATAATTAGTCCGATTGGTCGATACCATTATTAGGCGATTCAATAATTAATTAATTAGCCTAAAAATAAAAACGGAAACAGAAATAGTTGGCTTAAAACTCGAATATACATTCTGATGATAGCTGAGAAAGTGTATTACATTTATCATTTACAGAGTAAAAGAATAACCAATTGCTCCATGTCAATTACAAACATTTGTATTATAAGAGTCTCTTTAGAAGAAGGCCAAAATAGAACAAATCATTAGAATTACGGAAAGCCAACCATTTAAAGCGAAAATAGCAAAATTTTTGTTTGCAAAAAATGAATCAATTAATAGTAGAATATCAGATCTCGTTTAATACTTCTGGATTAGTTAGGTGGAGAATGAAGAATACTTTCAATGCGTAACATGGGAATATACAAATATTCAATGAACTACAGTAACTCTATGCCTTAGCTGAAGAGAAAACTGAAAATACAATCAAACAATGAATTCAATCATTTTCAACATTCAGCATTAATTGCAAAGATTTAATTTATAATTTAACGCCGACATATCACATGTATATGACAAAAATAATTCTGTATTTACCCCGGATCTTGTTTACCACAGTTGTAAACAAAGCAAAGCATATAATGAAAACACCCTAATGATAGAAGTATATAAAGAAACAAAAGAAGAGGTTATAAGAAGAGCCCAGGTTTAGAAGCATTTCTATATGACCAACTATAGGGAGTGTAGGTACTGAAATGACAGTGGATAACATGGTAAAAAGCTGGTAACGCTACTGCCAACGTCAGTTTCCTCACTCAAAAGCGATGTCAGTGACGGGTGAGCCCATGTTTTGAACCCAAACATACTGATCCGCGGTCGAATATCTTACGAACATCGACACTGGCTTCAGCCAGTGGCGATGATAAATAAGCAAAATTTGTTATATAATTACAATGCTAGTGCTTAAAAAACTGAGCTCCTGCGGTACAATATAATACTCCACTCCATCAGGTCTAGATACAACTTACAGCAAAGCAAACCATACCGGAAAGTTTCTACCAGATTTCACACTTGCTGACAGACTAGTAATACGCTAGCACTTGATTCAATCCGAAAACTATTAACATAAATTGAATTTTCAATTTAATCAGCAATTCAGTTAATATTGGTAGGAAATTTTCGTACAAACCTATAGGGATATCCTTGATATTTAGATCTGAAGACTGACAGAAGCAGGCTGAAGAAGACGACCACACTGCATATGCCGCATAAGGCTATCACTAACAGCATACAACATAGCATTACTTCTATACTAAATTGCAGGCTCATGATACATACACCTACTGACATTCTGCTTTCACGGTCCATATACATGTAGAGCATTTTATCGATCAAAAACGTAATCCCCTTAACAAAGGCTAGGCCTTATCCATACCTTATTGTAGACTACATAGCTTGGAGCAAATATGGCACTGATATAGATTCCCTTTGCCTTCCTCAGTTCTCGCTCAATTGCTTCATAAAGGCGCTCTACTTACTGGACGGTTACTAACAATAAAAGCATGTAAACAAAAACAAAACAACACCTGCTTCAACTTTAAAAGAAATTTAAGATAATTAATCAATTTTAAAATTTCTAGTTACTAATTCTATCATCTAAATTTCAGTATCATGTTATATAATTAACAAGTAACTCGATCAAATAGCAAGAGTAAAAATTATGTACTTTTTGAACTAAACTTTTACTTAATTTAGTCAAAAAACAAAGGATATTTAATATAATTATTATCTCTTTCACTTTTAGTGCACTGTCTACTGGCAGGTCCATGGCATATAACGTCTCTATTCATCTCTATCTTCCGTCTTTCTTTTCATGTCCACATAACAGTGCATCTTTAAATTATTTATAACATTCCTTGTGATATACCATTATTCTTAGGGGATTCTGCTTATGACAAGATGGGCCCCTATGCCTTCCTCAGCTTTGACTAACATTTACTGGGCAGGGCCGTCATTCCCTGAGAATACAATGCTGTTTACCCACATAATTATTATAATAATTATTTAAAATTATATATATATGTCACGGAATGGGTATCCGAAGCATACCAAAATTTCACTTCGACATAAAGTTAGGAACTATAAGGTAAAACTATACGTGAAGTGGACCACAGTTCAATTTCAGCTTTAATGGTTTTGAAATACTGACTAATTGGTTTCCTAGTAATTAATAGATAAGATATTTTATAGTAATATTAATGAACAACACAAAAACACTGTCAACATTAGCATATGCAACGATAGCAATGTATTAACTTAAAATCTTCGTGTGAATATAAAAATGTTAATTAAATAACAGAAATAAAGTGTGAGAAAAGAGGAAAGAAGGAAAATAAAGTAGAACACAAAAATAGGCAGAAACTTGAGCTAATATTAAACAGAGTATTAGCCTAAGTCCACAGTTTTCAATTTATAGTTCATATAAACAAATGTTTCAAACACAGTTCAGGCTCACAATGACACCAAGCATCGTTCATATACACAATTGCAAAACAAGTAGAAATAACATAATAATTATGCATTCATATTTATGCAGAAAATAATATACACCAGAAATGCAAAATATATATATTACTTGAAACTGATATCAACGAGAACTGCTGAGTCACAGGTAGGCCTACATCTGATTAAAACAAACCGGAAGGGAATCTCATAACATTTCACAAAATGAGGGAAACAAAATTATAAAGTGTCCTTCCAAACTCGACCAGGAAAAGACAGTACTGTTCACAACAAGTATTTAAGTATTTGGTACACCCTTAACAACCAGTAGGCTACCGGTGGCTATAACAGCTCACCTGTACCGTTAAACATAGGTTTGTTAAATTATCTTTTAAAAGATACTTTCTAGAGCTTCAGGTAACCCTTTCCAAAATGAGGAAGTCCTTACTCCTTTACACGAGCACTCTACGAAACTTCAAATACTCAAACATATTATTACAGTCAACCTCTCCGGCTGGACGTATGCACACAATATCCCGAATTAACTATAAATATTTTACGAAACCTGTGACCTCAGCAATCCTAAGTAAATGACTTGACACCTCTGGAGTCTAGGGCAAAACTACAGTTTTTAACACAACCCTAACATAAAAGGCTTATACGTAAAATGGTAAGTTAAACTTAAATAAAAGTCCGTTCCATACTTAGTTAAAGCTCAAATATTAAATTGCAAAACATTAAATTTCAAATAACATAGGTCTTCCCATCAACGACTCCAGAGGGCAAGTGAAGGAAAATATAAACGTCAACTATCTTAGGATTAGACCCCAAGGCAAAATGAAATATAATTACTAGGCAATATCGACAATTGAATGCAACAGCTAACTCTATTAGCTGAGGAATTTTGCTAACTTGAAAATTCACTCAGGCATATCTGGCCAGTCTAAAGTACACGGCCATTAACGCTATAGCAACATCTAGCTTTCTGACAATATAATTATTATAATATAACACTTAATATAATTAAATGCAAAAGGACACATTTTTATTGACCAAATATTTATCTTTGACCTTAGTATATAGCATAGCGGAAACACCTACTGCTTAAAATATAGCCAATATAAATAATTACAACGCAATGTTAATTTTTAGAGGCTCATAACATCATCTTCCGTTGAGAAGAGAGCTGTTTAACTTTTCACAATTAAATTTTATTGAATTAATAAATAACTAAATATCATAGGAATTATAAAAATAAGTATCATTATATAAAATATGCCAATGCTCCAATCATACATTTGAAATAAAATATATTAATTATATAGTCAACTATATATTTAATAAATTTATGTATATTATTAAGTATTTAAAATATTAAAAACTATCAGAAATTAAAATATCATATTACAATTCGGAATACTGCATAAAAATCTTAAATGCATAAATACTAAAGAGGACGGTGAATTTTAAGCGCATATACACTGAAATGCTAATATATCTTATAGTAATGTAACAAAGGAAGGGCTTATCCAACGAATTATTAATAAGGATGTTAATAATAATAAATAAATTATTAATAAAATTAACAAGGCGTATATATTAATATATCTATGAGCTTATCTATTAAAAAGACTGGCTCACAGCTTACTTCATATGTGCCTTAATTTACATCACAAGTTTTAAATATTCTGAAATGAAACATCGAACATATTTGCTAAACCTATTCGAAGGTTAAAAATACCAATAAACAGTACAAACCTCGTTTCTTTCCGACGGCGGTTTTCACAGTAGAAGCCGAATTCAGTAAAATCATTCCGATAACAACAACAGCATCTGAATTCACTCATCAGGAAAACGACAGAACACATTAAAGTGCAGCTTGTATATTAACTCAACATTATCAAATTAACATCGTTAGAATTGACAAATAAATCCATTATCCACTGGCAATAGTCCTGTTACTTGATAATAACATTAAGATACTATTATCACACATCAGCACTCCATCTTATAGAATTTTACATGTATCGAATAATCAATCATAAATTTTTAAAGATTTTACATACTAATCAGCCTGCTGGTGCCAGACACATTCACCTTATATCTGGCGAAACTTCAAGAAGCATAGTGAAAAACGGTAATTGAAAATTGGTCAATAATATAATTGATGCTTCATATAAATTGTTTCGCCTGAGCCAGTGGTATTTTGGACTATTGACTAGTAGTCCGACTGTCCATCATCAGGTGCAGGGTTCAAGTCCAGTGTTTGCACTGTAATTGTCGTGCCATTGAGACAGAAAATGTAGATAAATTTTACTTTAATTTTCATACTTCAGACAGAATAAAGTCAAAGAATTTTCAGCAATAATTATTATCCGATAGGCTTAAGATGTTTAAATATTGGAAACGTAATGAATTAAACATGAAATAAATGCCGATATCGATGTATAGTGATGAAAAGTCAAGAAAAGTAAAGACCAAAACTGCATTAAAATAATAATGATCAGCAGTGTATCGATAAATATCAACGCACAATTTTATCACTATAAAACATTCTTAAATATGAGTAATTAAGATAGAATATTAGATATCTAAGGGGGAGAAAGTCTACTCAAAGAGGTCATAGAAGGCAGAATGGAAGGAAATAGAGGCAGAGGCAGGCGAGATTAGGTATGTTAGAAGATTTAAAGGTCCACTCATATGTGGACATGAAGAGGAAAGCGGGGTAGACAGAGAACCGTGGAGGCATAATGTACAATGGACCTGCCAGTAGGCAGTGCACTAAGACAGAGAGAGATTAGATATAATTTACTACATAAAATTTGATTATGTTAACAGTAAATACATAAATTCTAATATAAGAGGAGCTTTCTGCTAATCTATAGTATATCAGACGTTATTAAAAGGATACTCAGCACACATATAATATACGTCTCTGCCACAAACTGACTGTCAGACCACGGGTGTATGTATTCCTGCATATGAAAATCAACAATTTTTACTTGAAAATCTTTGCAACATTTCACTGGATATTTTACAATTACACAGCATATATAGTACTTAATTCTCTATTTATTAATAACTGGCTAACGGACAGCACTATTATTGATGTATGTATTGCTGCATATTCAAATAAACAATTATTACATGAAAATCTTTGCAAAATTTCGCTGGATATTTACAACTACTCAGAATATAGTACTTCCTTCTCTTCCGGTTAACAGACTATATTACTATAAGTCTTGATTGCTCTTCAATTAAACATATCTCTGAACAAAATTTTACAAGAGAAGACGATATAATTTTATTTGTAAAAAACGATATATACAATTTCAAGATAAAGCCACGAGACAAGTTTAGCATCTGTTTCCTGTCAAGAAAAGTAGAAATCTCAGTCTTGTCCTGTCACTGTCAGGGTAAGCATTGAATTTGAATGCTAAACAGACAACTGATCCACAGTCAAGAACCGAAACGACTGTGCTGCCCTTATAAGCGCTGAAAAGCGTTTCAAAAGAAACAAAGTATAGAAAGAGTCTACTTACGACTTGCCCGTTCTGACGATTCCTGCTCATGAACGGAGCTCCTCGTATGTGGTTCCACATCTGACCAGAGGTCATCGCAAATACGATGCACTGAAACACGCAACAATAAACAGTGTTCAAATTATAACATTTGATTGACACCTTACTGCCACTTGCACAAAATTATTCCTACTGCAGGCACAAATATCACAAAACAAATGATTATGACTACTTTTTAGATATATTTGTTAATTTTCATTAGATGGACGTTGATGAATCTATTCAATCATATCAAAGTAACAAGTAACTATGAGAAATGGCTTACAATAGCTCAGCATCCATAGAAAAATTATATACTTTTTTTACTACAAGCTGTTTACACATAGAGAACCAACCTAAGAATTTCCTACAACCACTATTAACAGGATTTATCCTGTATAAATTGTCTATAAAAATTCAGATTTGAATTGATAATATCCACATATTGAAAACATCCAGTGCTCTTCCCGTCACCGACATGCTATCTAGAAGGAAACTGACACTAAACTAGGATTTAGCTTTTTAAATATAAATAATTTTAAGTATAAATATATAATATAATATAATATATAATATAGTATATAACATAATATATAATATAATTTAAAAGCAAGAATTATGGTTACATTTATGAAGAGGGTTAAACCTCAAAAGTGCTTGAAAAAACCTCAACAGCATTTAGACAACAACTCATTTAGTCGAAAAACTTGAAAATCAGTAGATTTCGAAGAGAGATCTAAAACACACTCCATCGATCTCAAAGGCATTGACGTGCTGTGCTTAAAGTAATCATCAAATATACAAGCTAATTTTTCTTAAAATACATTATCTGCAATTGAAACCTGTGGAATTTAGATAGGAACATAAGTTAAAAGTGTGAAGTCACTAACAAGCACTCCACAACCCCAGGCAGATTTGTTGTGAAAGAATTCCAGGTTATCTCGCTTCACATACACGATAAAAGCAATGCACGTGACAAGTAAGATTCCAAGGCCAATGTTGAAGTAATTCGGCGGTCGGTACACTTCAATCTGCAAATGTAATACAATCAGGAAAGAGTTGATTCCCATTACTCCTATTTCTTTGCTCCCATAGGCAATGCTGCACATTTATAAGTATAAATAAATAGCAATGGACTGTAGTGAAAACAGTTCAATATCTTCAAACCATCAAAACATATCAGCGAAATAATAGTAGAAGAATTAACATCAGAAGTTACAAGTTTGCAGAGAACTAGGAATATTTACAGGATTTTAAAGTAAAGACTACTATTGGTTGAACCCCTCATTTTCAATAAATCCCATTTATTCCTAGAAATCTTACTTTTCCAATATATCAATTAAAACAAAAATGATAACCCATGAAAGAAAATGAAGATGATATGTAAGAGACTAGTCTTAAGTATGTGCATAGTAATACAATCAGGAAAGACACTTCATGCTTGAATGTTAAATACTGAAATTGAAAGGAAATACTGAAGCCAGTCAAGATGCCTCCTGAGAAATCCATGAGAAGAAAAAGTTAAAAAAAGGTAAACACGCATTATAGTGAAATGATCAACTATGTTGACATCTATCACTTTTAATATCACATGTTTAAACCGGTAGACAAATTTAGTCCATTCTCCGTATAGCCAGTCCACTGAATGTCCGAGATTTTACTCGCAGATCAGCGCGGCTGGGATTCGAACCGCGAGAGTTCAATTCACCTCAGGATCTGTCATTTAAAACTTCATGACATTACCCCTACGCTTTTGAGACAGTCTATGCCATAGAAGACATCAAGACGCAAACCAATACTGAAAGCCAAAAAATATAACTTAAAACAATATAATCAATAAAACTCACGCAAGAGTATTTTACAAAAAATAAACTTAAATATTAGATTTCCCATAAACATAATTAATATACACTAATTTGATAAATAAAACTGTTTATATCAACTCCATATATAGTAATATTGACAGTAATTAACAAACCTGTATAGAAGTCCTATCCGCTACAAATCTGGCAAGAGACTCTGCTTCGAATCCAACTCTAATCAACGTAGAAATAAAATCTAAGTACGTATAAAATATTAAAACTATATTCTACATTGAATCACTAATCATACTGCGGTTTAAAAGACTTTAAAGTTAATTGAATATAATGGTCTATACTTAGCTGCTATTATCTTAGCATTAACATAAAATTGGCAAACATCTATACAGTCGTTTTACTGCATAATACAATTACTGTAAATTTGTATTAAGAATTGTTTATGTACACTTAATTCCAGAATTCTAAGGCATAGTTTATCTACACAAATAGTTTGAGCTTGGAAATTTATATTAATAATATAATTACATCTACATTTATTGCCATAAAAAATTAAATTAATTGAACTATAGCGTGAAACAGTTTAATGTCAACATATAAATATAAATATATATATATATATATATATATATATATATATATATATATATATATATATATATATATATATATATAATTAAATATATTAGAAATCGAAATTGAACATTTGATCACATAATAATATGCATTATGGGTGACAGGATGACATATAAAACAGGAATAAATAGTTCTACAACAGGAATAAGTAGTTCTACAACAGGAATAAGTAGTTCTACAACAGGAATAAGTAGTTCTACAACAGGAATAAGTAGTTCTACAACAGACTTAAGTAGTTCTACAACAGGAATAAGTAGTTCTACAACAGACTTAAGTGTTCACAAACAGGAATACGTAGTTCTACAACAGACTTAAGTATTCTACCACAGGGATAAGTATTCTACAACAGGAAATACTAGTTCTAAACAGGAATAAGTGTTCGTACAACAGGATAAGTATTTCTACAACAGGAATCGTAGTTCTACAACAGAATTAACTAGTTCTACAACCAGGCATAAGTAGTTTCTCAACGAGGACTAAGTAGTTCTACAAACAGGAATAGTAATTCTAAAACAGGAATAAGTAGTTCTTAAACCGCATAATTAGTTCTACAACAGGATAAGTATTTCTACCAACATAATAAGTAGTTTTCTACCAGTAATGTAGTTCACACAGGATACGGAGTTCTAAAACAGGAATAAGGAGGTTCTACAACCGGATAAGTAGTTTCTACTACAACAGAATAAGTCGTTGCTACAACAGGATAAGTATTCTACAACGGATAACTAGTTCTAAAACAGAAAAGTCTTCTACACAGGAGAAGTATTCCACAAACAGGAATAAGTAGTTCTACCACAGGAATAAGTAGTTCTAACAACAGGACTAGTGGTTCTACAACAGGAATAAGATTCTAAAAACAGGAATAAGTAGTTCTACAACAGGAATAAGTAGTTCTACAACAGGAATAAGTAGTTCTACAACAGGAATAAGTAGTTCTAAAACAGGAATAAGGAGTTCTACAACCGGAATAAGTAGTTCTACAACAGGAATAAGTAGTTCTACAACAGGAATAAGTAGTTCTACAACAGGAATAACTAGTTCTAAAACAGGAATAAGTAGTTCTACAACAGGAATAAGTAGTTCCACAACAGGAATAAGTAGTTCTACAACAGGAATAAATAGTTCTACAACAGGAATAAGTAGTTCTACAACAGGAATAGGTAGTTCTACACAGGAATAGTAGTTCTACCAACGGATAAACTATTCTAAACAGGAGCTAATGTCGTTCTATCTACACTGAAATAATAGTTTCCACAACCGGAATAAGTAGTTCTACAACAGGAATAATAGTTCTACAACAGGAAATAAGTAGGTATCCACAGGAATCAGTAGTTTCTAAAACAGGAATAAGGATCTAAACCGGAGATAAGTAGTTCTACAACAAGGATAAGGATCTAAAACATGAATTAGGGTTTCCTACAACCGAAAAGGTAGTTCACAAGGAATATAGTTCTAAACAGGAAATAGGAGTTCTCAACCGGAATAGTAAGTTCTACAACAGAAATAAGTAGTTCTACCATCAGGATAAGTAGTTCTACAACGGATAAGGAGTTCTACAACCGTAATAGTAGTTCTATTCAACCAGGAGTAAGGTTCTACAACCGGAATAAGTAGTTCTACAACAGGAATAAGTAGTTCTAAAACAGGAATAAGTAGTTCTACAACAGGAATAAGTAGTTCTACAACAGGAATAAGTAGTTCTACAACAGGAATAAGGAGTTCTAAAACAGGAATAAGGAGTTCTACAACCGGAATAAGTAGTTCTACAACAGGAATAAGTAGTTCTAAAACAGGAATAAGGAGTTCTACAACCGGAATAAGTAGTTCTACAACAGGAATAAGTAGTTCTAAAACAGGAATAAGTAGTTCTACAACAGGAATAAGTAGTTCTACAACAGGAATAAGTAGTTCTACAACAGGAATAACTAGTTCTACAACAGGAATAAGTAGTTCTACAACAGGAATAAGTAGTTCCACAACAGGAATAAGTAGTTCTACAACAGGAATAAATAGTTCTACAACAGGAATAAGTAGTTCTACAACAGGAATAAGTAGTTCTAAAACAGGAATAAGGAGTTCTACAACCGGAATAAGTAGTTCTACAACAGGAATAAGTAGTTCTACAACAGGAATAAGTAGTTCTACAACAGGAATAACTAGTTCTAAAACAGGAATAAGTAGTTCTACAACAGGAATAAGTAGTTCCACAACAGGAATAAGTAGTTCTACAACAGGAATAAGTAGTTCTACAACAGGAATAAGTAGTTCTACAACAGGAATAAGTAGTTCTACAACAGGAATAAGTAGTTCTACAACAGGAATAAGTAGTTCTAAAACAGGAATAAGTAGTTCTACAACAGGAATAAGTAGTTCTACAACAGGAATAAGTAGTTCTACAACAGGAATAAGTAGTTCTACAACAGGAATAAGTAGTTCTACAACAGGAATAAGTAGTTCTACAACAGGAATAAGTAGTTCTACAACAGGAATAAGTAGTTCTAAAACAGGAATAAGTAGTTCTACAACAGGAATAAGTAGTTCTACAACAGGAATAAGTAGTTCTACAACAGGAATAAGTAGTTCTACAACAGGAATAAGTAGTTCTACAACAGGAATAAATAGTTCTACAACAGGAATAAGTAGTTCTACAACAGGAATAAGTAGTTCTACAACAGGAATAAGTAGTTCTAAAACAGGAATAAGTAGTTCTACAACAGGAATAAGTAGTTCTACAACAGGAATAAGTAGTTCTACAACAGGAATAAGTAGTTCTAAAACAGGAATAAGGAGTTCTACAACCGGAATAAGTAGTTCTACAACAGGAATAAGGAGTTCTAAACAGGAATAGATTCTACAACAGGAATAAGTAGTTCTACAACAGGAATAAGTAGTTCTACAACAGGAATAAGTAGTTCTACAACAGGAATAAATAGTTCTACAACAGGAATAAGTAGTTCTACAACAGGAATAAGTAGTTCTACAACAGGAATAAGTAGTTCTACAACAGGAATAAGTAGTTCTACAACAGGAATAAGGAGTTCTAAAACAGGAATAAGGAGTTCTACAACCGGAATAAGTAGTTCTACAACAGGAATAAGGAGTTCTAAAACAGGAATAAATAGTTCCAAAACAAGTGGCAAAATATCAAGTGCCTAAAGTAGGCCTTAATAGTTTAGTAAACAGAATTTTGATGAAACAACTTGTGTACCTGTTAATGTCTAAAATATCGGCTCTCTTGTGCTTTCCTTTAGGTGGAAAGTGAATGAAGAATGGTGCAGAGTTCAGACCAAGCTGAAAACAAAGGAATACAACTGTATAAATCAGCTGATAATAATAGTAATAAATAATAATAAATAATAGCGCGAAAAATCTTTTCTGTGGCAGCGACTGTCTATTGCTCTCCAGCGATTCAATGCAGTCTGCTTCAGTGGCACTTTGGCTAAAGCGGCTTCCCAGAGTGCAGAGGAATTATTTTAAATCGCTTTTTTAAAAAACTTTTAATTAAATAAAGTCTCTTTTATAATAATAATAATAATATTTATAATGCGCCTCTGTACGCTAAATGTCACAGTAGAGCTGAATAGACAGTGAAGGTCAAGTATAAGTCATTATAAAATGCAAAGTAATTTAAGTCAATCTCTCTTTACGAATTCTAAAAGAATTCAAAAGCAATTGGATGTGTAACAAATCCTGCAGTCTTCTTCTTCCGCTTAGAGCGTCGTATTCCCTATTTGGAAGTCGAAACGGTGGGGACTAGATAGGAAATGGAACGTTAAGGTCAGCCATCGATCGACCTGACACCACCAAGTGTACACGACTAGGTTTTTACTGGCCCCTTGGAAGAGAAACCCATGTCATAACGCAGTGTCGAACCCGCGACCTCTCGCTCAGAGCAGAGTGCTCTACCACTGCGCCACGAGGTGTTCCTGACAAATCCTGCAGTAATTACTCCATATGTAACCAGCTTGAAGCACCCTTTCAATGAAATTATACAATTTTGTAGCTCTTCACATTCCGAAATTTATATATCTAATAGTAACTTGCTCAAGTTGAATTGCCTCATGAAGAAGACTTAGTATTATTTTAAACATTAAAGTTGTTAAACTTTCAAGCTGGCTGACAAGAGATTTCAAGAATCTACTACGTACAGCAGCCAGAATATGTTTCACTCAAATCCAAGTCAGTGTAATCGTAACTTAAGTAATTACAGCATTGCAAAGTTGGCTGCATTTAACGCATGAAGCTAAGATGTAATTCTGCAAGATTTAGAACCCACAGCCTTCATGTTAAAGGCAGCGTGAGTTGTAATTAGACCAAGGAGTCAGCATGAGTCAGTAAAAAAAAATACATGAAAATTAGCATTTAATTACCATAGTGAATACATCTGGCCCATCATCAAAATCCATCATAGCAAAGAAAAGTTGATTTGAGAAACTTGGTGAATTACGCCAGGAGTTTGCAATTATTTCGAATTCCATGTTGGCTTCCCTGTAATAAATAAAATTGCGAATCACAAATATATACTTAACTAGAAAAATATAAACAATATGTACTTGAAAAACTACAATGTGCAATTTTTTTGTGGATAACTAAGATTATTCAGCATAACTAGTAGCAAAATATATCAATATTCATAGAATAATCACTATGTGTACATTTACATGACTACTAATTATTTTATATGAATATTAATTAAGAAACATGAATATCAATTAATTTAAATAAATATTAATTATAGGTTTCAGCAATATATAGTGATATAAGGAAAGGGCTCATTGGCAGAAATGGTACAACAAAATGAAATGACAGATAAGAAAGAAATAAAATGACAGAATTTTCAGCCTTGTCACAGATCCCTTTCATACAGATCTGTCCTTTCAATTAATTAATTTATGTCATTTTTGCCCAGAAATTCTGCTGCTACATCGGAGAATGAGAAAATGAGGTTATTACCAACCTACACACGCTGCACTCTCTATGACTCTGCAGTGCGGTGAACATGACAATAGTAGAGTAGTTCCGAGGCGTAGATTTTATATAAGTAGAAAATTTGTCATTATCGAGTCTTATGACTGTCCGCTTGTTTGCCAGGTCGGTCATCTGCTGAACTTTCCTCTCTATTGACGACTTAGAATGCTGCGTGAACAAAATATGATATTATTAAATTGCAATCATTCCTCAATAAAATTCAATTACTGTAACTTAACATTAGGCTTTTATATCATGAATGCAGAGAGCCTAATATTTAACTAATACTTAATCTAATATGAACCAGTGCCAATGCAGAAATTTTTATGAGTGAGATGCGCAATACTAAGCATGACGGAATGATGGACGTGGGGGTGGGAGTTTCAAGGTGTTTATTCTTGTTGCCAATATTTAATTTCAATTTTATTCAGTTATTTCACAGACGTCCACCTGCCGATGATCCTCTAAAAAGATAGTAACTACTGACAATAACCTACGTGAAAATTGCAGAAGATAACAAAAATTCAATATTGTACAATTGAAATAGAAAACTAATTTCTCAACTTTTAAAACATCAGATATGTGGCCTTCAAATTTTTTACGTCCGTTATAAGTTTAATTGCAAATAAATTACTATATAAACTAGAGATTCATTTCTTTCATTTACTTCAATGTTAAAAAGGTGCGAAAATGCTTCAGTAAAACTGGATTATTAAGCCTTACGTGGCAGCAAATCTAGGGCCTATAGAAAAATCATGTAACTTACATCTTTCTTAGACACGGCACCATATGACTCGCTTAACAAAGCTAACACAAACACACTGACGACGAAAAATGTAGACATGTTCTGTCGGATCAGCAATTTCCTTGAATATATCAGATTTGTTTGAATAACCGGCTAAATTTCTTTTATTTATGTTTTAGTAGTGAATTTTGTAAACATAACATTCAGTGTTACCAATATATTTATGCTAGACGTATGTTTAAAAAATCCTTCTGGCAACAACAGTAACAAACACTGAATAATTATTGTGGTTTATGCGTGATGGTCACAGTTCCTGTGCAATAGGTGGATAGGAGAGGTCAAATATAAAAGCCTTTAACCGCTTATGAAACTGTTCGTAAAGAAGGATGACTGACGAGGGGAAGTTGAGGAGGTGCGCAAAGTGGAAGAGAATTTCAGATCTCTGAAGCAGAGTCCTGAAAGAAGCGCTGGGACAGATTGCTGCTAGAAGTAATGCTTAGACTCCTTAGAGTAATTAACGTAGAGGACCCAGTAGATTACAGCCTGTAGGTAGGCTGCCTCACTTGTAAACAAGTACGTGGGACATGAGTATAACCTGAACAAGTGTACAGGTAGTGATAGCTTTGTGTCAGAGAAGCTGCCTTACAAACATGCCAGTGCCTCAAACTAAGATTTGAGGAGTGGAGTCGCATGAGCGTAGCCTATTTGAAGCTGCGGAAGACTGCATCTGCGATGAAATTCTGGATGAAATGCAACCAGTCAATCTCACAATCGGGGAGAAACATGCAGTTGCAGTAGTCCAGCTGGTTTGTGCGACAGTAGTAGCAGTAGTAAAGACAATCCCAAGGGAAAGACATGCATATAACATTCAAAATAAATATCAGTTAATCACTTCTCTTCAAAAAAGACTACGCTTTATCGTTTATCCGCATCCTAATTATAGTGTAGCCTACAGCTTGGGGATATATATCTTTTGAGGTAGTTTACCTTTTCCCCTTAGCTGCCTCTTAAATTATGACACGAATATTTTACGGTTGGTCTGTTCTTCAGGTCCCGGGCACAACGCAGGAGTAATTGATTCATAGACGCATTGACTCGAAAATGTTTCTTTTAAATGAAGTCAAGGAATAAAAATTTAAAATGTTTAAAATTAAAACCAGATTAGAGAAACATACTACATAGTAGTTGGCATATAATTAATCGATCGAGAGAATTCAAAAATAAACTTTTAGCGTAAACCGAGCGCATTAAAGTGATGTTACAATACGGAAATGTGAACGTATGCTAAACTAAGTCATGTATATTTCCCGTTAGATTTTATGATATTTCATCCTATACCGGTCTTTCAACACTTTCTGTATACAAAAAATAGGTGCACTGTTTGCTGCGGTAAAACATTGGAGAGAGATGGAGAGAAAGAGAGAGAGAGAGAGAGAGAGAGAGAGAGAGAGAGAGAGGAGAGAGAGAGAAGAGAGATAGGAAAGAGAGAAGAGAGATAGAGAGATAGATAGCGAGGAGAGAGAAGTGAGAGAGAGAGGAAAGAGAGGAAAGAGAGGAAAGAGAGCGAGAGAGAGATAGATAGAGAGACAGAAAGAGAGAGAGAGAGAGAGAGAGAGATTGAGAGAGAGATAGAGAGAGAGAGAGAGAGAGGAGAGAGAGGAAAGAGATAGGAGAGAGATGGAACAAAACCAGATCTATAAGACTTTAACTACAGTACATCTATTTTTATTAAATTCTATTATTCTCTATATTAAATTCTACATTAAATTATAAGGGTTTCAAATCGTAAGAAAGTTGCTCAGTTTTCTAAATTCATTTTATTTTTGCCTACGATATCGTCCATGCTAAGCGCTCCTCTTTACATCCAGGTCGGCGGGTAAATGTTATTGGTTTGTATAGCGTTAAAAGATTATTGTTTCTATCTCAGATAACGTTTAACTAGTAACTTAATGTAGCCTTTAACATCTGAGACTGAAGTTAGCCAAATTCGAGAAAGTTGTAGCTTTGGAACGGAAGGTTTGCACTGAGATTTTTTGTATGCTAGCGAATTAGCCCACATATAATTACTTTTAAAAATGGCTATAGTCTTAAATGTAAAAATAAGATAAATGTACATTGCTTAAGTAAATCTTAATTTAAAAGCATTAGTGATAAATCGGGTTTAGACTTTAGAGTTAAACGCCGTAATAGTGGGCTCTATACCAAGAATTACTTCCACACTGAACGTAAGATAAATTCCAGAACTTTCTGAATGTCATATTTCTAATCAGAATTTTGGTGGTATATGAGATTATCCTAAACCGTTTTTATTAACATACTAGGCTAAAATTTAAAGTCTCGCAAATTATTCAAGAGTTAAATGTTTGCTGTTTTGAAACCGTAGATTAATTAATTCCAGTTAATAGAGTAAAACAATCATTTGTAGGGAATTTCCAGCTTACAGATATCGGGTTTACATCATTGAAGTTTTGAAATACTACAGTATATCTCTCTAGAGAGACATCATGCTGAATAAAGAGTTCTTATTATTAAACAGAGTGGAGGCGTTATATGTCATGGGCTTGCCAGTGAGCAGTTCGCTAATTAGAGAGAGAGAGAGAGAGAGAGAGAGAAAGCGTGAGAGAGAAAGATATATATATATATATATATATATATATATATATATATATATATATATATATATATAGAGAGAGAGAGAGAGAGAGAGAGAGAGAGAGAGGTAACTCTACTTTTCGTTGACTGCACTGATCTCAAGGCGATGTGTCATTAGCTGCGTTCATTACTTGACACAACACTTCAATCACTTGTTGTCAGTGAATTATCTGGGGTTGGGAGGGACGGAACGGGGGGGGGGTGGTAAGTTAACCCCTACTTCAACTATTCTATATTACAATTGACAATAATATTATAAAATTAAATCAAATTTTGTTTTTCAAATTATAGGCCTAGTTGGTCACTGGCTCTTTTTGGTAAATGTACTTGTATAATGCAGTTTTCAGTTTTATACTGAACTATGTGTTATTAATATTAATTGGTTTTAGTTAAGAGCCTGATGAGTCTTAAACAAGCATGTAATTGCTTCCGGACTCTGTAATGTTATGTTATAATATTATGCCAAAATCCCATTGCAAATTAGATACAAAGTGCTCTCATCTACTCCCCAATTAACTGCTGTGGATTTCTAACAACACCGATTTTAGATGTACTAGTTGTAGAAATAAACTCTTTCACTAATAAGCTCTCTATAATTAGGGGAGAGAGGGACAGAGAGAGAGAGAGAGAGAGAGAGAGAGAGAGAGAGAGAGAGAGAGAGAGAGAGAGAGAGAGAGAGAGAGAGAGAGAGAGAGAGCGAGAGAGAGAGAGAGAGAGCTAGAGAGAGAGAGAGAGAGCTAGAGAGAGAGAGAGAGAGAGAAAGAAAGAGAGACGCAAGGGGAAAGGGAATTTCCATAAGGAAGAGTAAAATGAACCATTACAAATGCAAACAATTCGACTGAAGAAGAGACCATAGCAGCGTTAGATCAGAACTGATAATATTAGTTCTGATCTCTAGCGATATCATATATTAGTAATGAGGAATGTTGACATACAGCGGCGATAAGTTCTCAAAATATGGACAATCCCTTGAAATTGCCGAATTAGAATAGTTTCGAGTTCATATGTCGTAACAGAAGCAGACTGAAGAGTGCGTCAAGGGAACGTTTCTACGGGTAATCCGGGTTATTTAGAAATTTACGAATTTTGATTGGAATTAATGAGAAATTATAATTGTGCGCTAGCCAATGACATGAACGCATCGATTTTAAATAATTGATCATTCTTATTTTGTCATTTTAAAATTTTGTGCTAAAGATGACAAAGGCCTACGGTAATTTACTCGTATAATTTTTTTAGAATTTATTTTTAGACGTAATGATGGTCATTTCGGTCCATAAAAGAACATAAATCAATACATGTTCAACATTCTATTCAAATTCATTAACTCATAACATTGTGAAAGTGTAATTTATTATTTATTATATGTTAAAGTTATTTTCTTATTAAATAACGTTTTTGTTAACATGAAAGTTTAATTAGAATCTAAATTTAATGAAATTCAGTTTTCTAACAATTGAACAAAATGGCAAAAATGCATATACCTACTGAGATTGTAAAATTGGTCTGCCTGTTTCATGCGATATTTATTCAGCTCGACGAATCTAAAGGTAATTTAATTACAGTCTGCAGTCCTTTTTGTTCCAATTGCCTATAGCTTCCATTTAAATTCTTAGATTGTATAGGTCCGAATTAAACTTTTAATTAATTGCTCTATTTTAAAACGAATCTAAAGCTAGAAACTAACTAAAGCTAACTTCAATCAAAGACTAATGCTAGTTTATTAATCTCGCATTAGCTAATTCTTATTCTTTAACATATCATCAATGTATCTCTGATCTGGATATTTCTCACCATATCCTCAGCGTATCTTTTATCTGGATACTATTTAATATATTCTCAGCTCGTCTTTGATCTGAATATTATTTATTTAAATACAGTCTCTCTCTGTCTCTCTCGCTCTCTCTCTCTATCACTCTCTCTCTCTCTCCAAATGCACTGCCTATTGGCAGGTCCATGGTATATAACGCCTCCACTCTTCTCTGTCTTCCGCTTTCCTCTTCATATCCACATAAGAGTGCATGGAACTTTAAATTATCTAACTTTCATAATCTAGGCCGGCCTCTGCCTCGAGTTTTTCCATTCTGCCTTCTATTACCTATTTTTAGTAGACTTCCTACCCTGGAATGTGTCGTATCCAGCTTTTCCTCCTATTATAATTATCTTAATGCATTTATTAACTGTCTATTTGCATCAATTCTCAAAACTTGAAAACATTATTATCCAAAATACTCGTAGTCTCAATGGAAAGAAAGGACTAAACATTCTGCTGATTCAATGACAATATACATTTATAGATTAATAATAATAACAATAGATATACATGTATGCATCCCAGCAGTTCTCAAATTGCTTTCATTTACTCTATATCAACGTAGATGTGAGTTTTTATTTAGCGTGAATTTTAATTTTACTATAATAATAATACTATTCGGTATGTCATGTGTGTAACTATACGAACAAAAACGGTTTATGTAATTACTTGTATTTAAGAATTTCGCGGTTCAGATGGACTCCTATGCGGTGGTTTGCGGATGAATACAATGGATGAAATGTGCTGCGGTCAGAGCCTCTACCCCAACTACGAACACATACTCTGCTGCCAAGGTAATGTATCTCCTGTGATAGATGTAATGTGAATTCAACGTCCGCTCATACATCTCGAATTTTCTGCAAGTGATGGACCCATAGGAAAATCAAATAGTACCTGCCACTCACTGATTACTGTCTATCTGATTGGAGAAGAAAGCTTATTTGTCGGATTAGTAGGAGGGTGGTATGTACCATGACCGCCACTATACAAAACTAGTCATTTCATTTAACAGATTTGATTAATAAATGCTTATTAATACACCTTTATCGTAGAATGCACAAATGAGCTAAATTGATAATGTTGATTTAGGCCTATAGATAAAGAAAGTACTTCAAAATCCAACTAACCAACTTTAAGTTTTTTAACGATAACTTGAGATCGTCTGATATTTTTAGCGGTTTGGATTCAAAATAGCAATATTTAACGTTAGTTTCTATTATCGTCACATTCGCATTCAATACTTGAGCCGAAAAGAGTCAACTTCAACTATTTCCCCAGTCTTCTGATAATTGCGGATTCAACTCTGCAATCACGCTCAATTAAGAGCACCCCATAAGTTCATAGATCACAAGGTCATGAATGCGATCTCATCGCAAAGGTTAACCTTAACCAAAACCATTTGTTTATCAAACATATGAGACCAAAAAATGCAAAGTCTAACGTCAGTTTCTTACTCAAATAACATGTCAGTGACGGAGAGAGCGCAAGATTTGAACCCTGCACCAACTGATCCGCTGTCGAACACTTTGCCAACAAGCCACCGGCTCAGCCCGGTTGCCAGTTCTTGTTGGCAAGTTGTTCCATATTACTCATCACTCTTCCTGTAAAGTAGTCTCGAAGGCCGAGTTCGGGCATGACACTGCTATAAAAGTATTCGTTGTTAATAATAATTATATTACATATCGATCCTTACTGATTACGTCTTAAGGAAACTCCGCGGTGTATGACAGTCGATTGAGCCTGTGTTGTGGAAATCAGGTTCTTCTCAGATCAGAATTCCTCTGCTGCAACGAGACTGCAATTAAAAGAACAGGTTAGATTTATAATGTATCTCACTTATAGTATTTTAAAGTTAAAGTTGACATTAAGCTGCATAGAGACTACAGGATGTGTTTATAGGTTAATATTTACGTTAAGTACAAATAGAACACTGACAAACTATGGTTATTGATATTTTGAGAAAGCCTTCATTACACGTAAGTCATTAACCCGTCATAACTCTTGTCGGCTGCATAAAGAAGGTATAGTTCAGGTAAATGTTCAGTGAAAACTGTACATATTCACTCAAAAATGATCAAGGATATGTCAAATGCTTGATATGATAAAACCATGGAGTTGTTTACATTGCTATATACTGCTTTCTAATGAAGCTGGAGTTCTCTAATAGCCTTATTAATTTTTAACGGGGTCTAAAAATTATTTTAAAATATTTTACTAAAGCGGTAATTTACTAGGTCAAGCGTAGCTTTGCGAGCAGTTGTCCAAATTCGGATCAGTAGATGCAAGGTTTGAATCCAGTAAACAAACTTTCGAATGTAATCTTTAGCATTTAATAAATTATGATCACTCACCCTCTACCCGAACGAATTTTAAAATAGTAATTTCATACAATAGTAATTTAATATAATTTATTAATATGTAATAATATGTAATTTCATAAAATAGTAATTTCACAGATCGCACATTAGCAAAGTCCCTCAGCCAAAGTTAAATCAATGTCGTCACAATGGAAGCTTTTATCGCTCATACTATAAATATTGAGCTATTTCTACATTATGTGATTTCTGAAGCAATTTTTCTCTGTCTTTTCTTAAATAAAAAATAGTCACATTATGCAAAACGTGCTGATTTATTCACAGTTTTTCTAAATCTATACTTGAAAATTATTTAAGCTATTATAATTGTGACCATATTAAATTAAATAGAATTGTTGATAGGTAAATTATAAAAATTGCAAAAATGAAATGATATCAAACGCGGTTAAATAGCCAGATTAGATGATATTAGAAATAAGATTGACTATAATATTATTGGAAATAAGATTGACACCAATAATTTATTAGTTATTGATTTGTTGTTCGTATTTTCGTCGGATTAGGAGATCAGATGGAATGCTGTGGATCTCAGAGTTTTGATAGAGAACAGCAATTTTGCTGCGAACATGACGTGACGAGCAGGAGTGAAGTAGTGAACAAGGTTCAAGGTCAGGATTACACATGCTGCAAGAATCCTGATGGATCCGTGAATATAATCAACGAGTTATCGACTGCACAATGTCCGGATATATGTGGAGGACATTTGTACCACCCGGATAGAGAAATCTGCTGCGATAGTAAGGATTGTATTATTATTTTAATTCCATTATTTGGTAATTATTTTTCACCCTGTCCTTGTTAATATAACTCGTAACCTCTGTAAGTTTTTGAAACTAATGAGAGAATACTTAATTATATATAATATATATGGTATAATATACATTACATATTCATAATAACATTTATTCTTCTGCACAGCGTTCATTTTAATTCATTACTACATGATAAATGTACAGCGGGAAACCATTCCAAGTAACCTACAAGTACATCAGAATCCTGTAAAGTATTGTTCGGGATAGACTATAGAATAATAGTAAGCAAATCCTAATAGATTAATTTAAAAGTCTGTTAGAAATTAGTCTGGCAAAATAAAATTTGTTCTCTGGCAATTATGGAATAATATCTAACTATCTGTTGGATAGTTAATTATTATTATCTATTGTAAAGTTAGTTATACGCTCATTTGTAACTTACCTGTATTAAAAAAATATCTAACTTTTTCCTCTATGAAATTTCAGATAATTTATATCAGCTGTTGAACGAATCAATGAGCTGCTGCGGATCGAATCCCTACTTTAATGATAATTCAATTTGCTGCGGATCAACCGTGGTTCTTAGAAAAGATTCCCTAACTTGCTGTGAGGGCTCAACCAGTGGTTTGTATTATTATCAGTGGTTTGTATAATGTTAGATTTATTTAATTCTTCAGTCTATACACCAATACCTAGCTCTTATTGCACTACCAACTGGAAGGTCCATGGTATATAACGCCTCTACTCATCTCTATCTTCCGTCTTTCTCTTCAAATCCACATAAGAGTGGATATTTAAAGTATTCATAACATTCCTTTTGGTATACCATTATTCTTGGGGGTTCTGCTTATGATGAGGTATGCCTTCCCCTATGCCTTTCTCAGCTTCGACTAACATTTACAGGACAGGGGCGTCATTCCCTGGAAAAATAATCCTTTTTGCCGATACCTATACACATCAATAAAGCAGTCATTCGTTCATTTAATCCGTCCATCATGTACAGAAATCAGTGATTAGATAATTAGAAAATGAGAAATTAAAAATTGAAATATGTCAGATGGATATCTAAAATTCCAATCCTTCTCAATTTATCAATTGAAGGACTTGCCACTTTATAGGTTCCGATTAGCTATTAATTCAAGAGTAGAATTACTTCATCAGCATAATTAATTTTTGGTCCGAGTATAATTCAATTATAATTTTAAAATAGATAATATTATTTCTCTGTATAAAATACTGTACGATGATTTTCAAATTTTCAGGATTTATCAATTCAAGCACACACTTGTGCTGCGACGGGGTTGTGAATAAGAAGAAATCAGTGGCTGACCAATGCTGCGGGTCTCAAAGCTATGATGTGACCACTGAAATGTGTTGCGGAGGTAAAAATGAAAGCCGTTAATTCAAAATATCTTAAAGATAGAAATATACTGATAGAAATTGACGGTTTTTGGAGAAACCTCTCGAGGATAAAAATTGTTCTATTATCACTTGACTAAGAAAACCTAATATTCAAGAAGTATATTTGTACGCTAAATTTGCTTTAAAATCTTACTCAATCAAGAGCCTTGAATTCAATAAGTTGGTCTCATCACAAAGGACATGTCTTTACCTTTGGCTTAATATTTGCCATAAAACTAAGTACGGTATAACATTTCCAACCTCTACACACATTTATACAAATCTCCCTTAGATTCCACGGATAAGTGATAATAATAAAGATTTAACGTCCGTTTCCTCATTCAAGGATGATGTCAGGGACGTCATAAGTGATTAGTTGATGGCTCATAAGTATCGTAAGTGATTAGATGCATTTCTCCGTGAATGTTGGACGAATAGGCGTAGCCGATAATTGTTAAGGACCGTTTTACAAATTCTTAACTTGTATGCAAAGTTGTCAAAGTCTATTTAACGGCATAGCTAGTGTAGCTTCGATATAACATTTCTACATCTCTAGGAGCTCCACAGAAATGATATTGTAATTCCAGATCTTTTCGAGAATGTTATTGAGCGCTTTTGGCGAAAGAGGAATGTTACTATAAATTAGAATATAGTATGGTATATGGAGAAGTTAACTTTAAAAAAATAAAGGATCTACAGATATATATATATATATATATATATATATATATATATATATATATATATATATATAGAAAGAGGAATGTTACTATAAATTAGAATTTGTAAAGATTTATAATTAATCCGTCTCGAATTAAATTGTCGTTTTATATTTTTACTTAGAAAACGTAACATCGAAAGAGAGCAATTTAATTTGCTGCAAGGGACAATTGATTAAGAGAGAGTTGGAGATGTGCTGTTCCCCCGCTGGTCACAAACAATCAGCCGAATACGGTACAATAGAATGCTGTGAAGTGTCTAAAGGAAACTATATTCTCTACAATACGATAGAACAGGTTTATGCACTCGATCTCTTTACTGTAAATAGCCCAAGTAGATTTAACCATATAACTACTGCATTACTCTGCCTACAATTGCGACCAATCTTTACCTCCTTGTTGCAAGTGATTTCAAAAAGCGCTTCAAGCCTACGCTCTGTATAAATATGTCGTTTTATTACTTTAAATAGAATTTAGTACACTAGTAAAGTAGAAATTAGTTGAATTCACAAACTAGATCATCATTTTCCTTAAATCCCAGTTTAATCAGATTCGGGATGCGAATAGACTTTCGAGTTTATCCATTCGTGAAGTTTTAGAAGTAATATCTTGAGCCAAGGCGCTCACCAACCGAATGCCCTTTCTGACGCTGGTTTGGATCTAGTTTTTATGTCGCCTTCTACGACACGTGCACATTAACACGATTGGTCTATTCTTCAAGCAACCCGGACACAACACGGGGTATTATTTCATAAACTACAATTATTAGTAAATAAATAACAAACTAAAATCATACGTAATAGAAATATAATATAATTTATTGAATACAACTGATAACTAATACTTCAGCAATCTTAAACTATAGTGTAGTTCCAAGTAGCATGTCCAAGGTATACATTCCTACTCAGATTATGCTTTCACGCTCAATAGATCAATAGGTTAATCTCTTTACAAAATTCTATACCTTACTTTCCTTATCCTATAGCTTAGAAAAATATGGTTTCTGAGGTGGTTCCTCCTTACCCTCCTCAGTTTTTCCTTTTAGAATTTTACTACGTGTGCAATTTAACGGTTGGTCTATTCATCAGTGTCCCGGACACAACGAGCGAAAATTAATTATAATGTTTAAATTTTATTTCAGCAATTATAGTTTTATATTATTTATTAGTAATTTACTAAAAGCATATCCCCCAAGAAATAATGGTATATCACGACAAGACAGAGAAGAGTGGAGGCGTCATATAACATGGACCTGCCAGTAGGCAGTGCACTAAGAGAGAGAGAGAGAGAGAAAAAAAAAATTACTATGCTTTCACTCTCAGTAGATCGACAAATTAATCCCTTCACAAAATTCTACACCTTACTTACCTTATCCTATAGTTTAGAAAAATATACTATGTATATACTGCGTTTTTTCAGATCTGTACAAAAGGTCAGTTGCTGAATATAACAGAGTATAATATACTAGATCCGAATAACATCAATAAATCTCTGACTGAGGTGCAGTGTTCCCATAATAAAGATTTTCATCCGGACAGACACATTTGTTGTGGCGGGAAGATGATTGACAATCCTGGCAGGGTTTTGAAATGTTGTGGAAATACTGTGAGAGCTTACAATCCAGCGATACATAGTTGCTGTGGGTCAAGAGTAAAAGAGAACCAACCTGAGACGTTGTACAGGTACTTCAGCTGTAATAGGTTATTCATAATTAGTAATAATACTTAATTTATAGAGTATTATATACATGTATATCTACATATTCGTATGCATTGTATATACATGCGTATATAATATATGTACATATAATATATATACTTGTATATATATATATATATATATATATATATATATATTCCATATTTATTTAGTATTATTATTAAATATATTTGTATACATATATCTATAAACCGCATATATGTATAAAATTGTACAAACAGGTATATATGCAGTTTCTGTATATATATACAATATGTAATACAATATAGATAATACGTATGCATATCTATATATGATGTAAGCCTACATATATATATGTATATATATATAATATATATATATATATATATATTATATATATAGATATATATATGACAAAATGCCTATTTGATAAATACCTCATCCTCTAACTCTATTGGCAGATGCTCCGCGGGTCTGGACGCGGTTGAACTGAGATGTCCCGGAGAATCCATGATGCCTTGCGGTACGAAATGTTTCAACACAAGTAAAGAATTGTGCTGCATGGAGGAAATCCATCCGTTGAACAAACAAAACAAGAAATGCTGCTCCGGAGGCGAGAAGGTTTGTGATAGGAAAGTGTCCCTCAAGCCTCCACCGGCTTGTCCTCTAGTCCTGAAGTGCAGCGATTTGGAAAAACTGAAGAAGGCGATGACTAGGAAAGTGTGCCACAGGAATAAGTCCGCTTACGGTAGGCCTGGAAGTATTATTTTTTGCTAGTATATATATATATATATATATATATATATATATATATATATATATATATATATATATATATATATATATTTATATATATTTATATACATTATATATAAATATATATATACGTATATATATATGTATATATGTATAATATATATATACATGTATATATATATATATATATATTATATATATATATATAGGCTTTTTATAGGGCCTAAATTAGGATTTAAAATAGCAATAATGTAATATTAAGACTATTGGCTTTTTGCACTTCCTAATGCTTTCATTCAATTACAACTTTCTGACCAAATTGTATTTACAAATGCTTAGCTCTAGATTTTAAGAGCTTTTCAAATATCGCCCTGTCTTTCAGTAATGAGCCATCCATCTTGGTTCTACTAATAAATCAAATAACAATAGTTTTGCCATTCTAACGTAACTAGCATTTGTTTCTTGTAAGGTCTTTCTCATACTCCAATTCTGAAACTGTGAAGCTAAGTTTGACGTCTGTTTCCGTATCAAAGGGGATACTGTCAGAAGCAGTACGGCTGGGATTCCAACTGATGGCTCCTCTTTAGCAGTCAAGCGTGATATCCATTTTAGCCGACTTTACGAAACAATTACAATATGCAGTTTAGAGGTAACAATAAATTGTAATATAACTTGGAAAGAGTATGAAGTTAAAACAGTATCTCTATTTTGCCAAGTCGCGCGTCCAATGCACATTATTATATTCTCACAGCCTGATCTCACACTCAGTGAGATCACTTCATTTATAAACATTAAGTCCAGCAAAAAGGCTAAACTTTTACCAAACCTTAATGTAGCCTTAAAAACTGGCTTCTGAGAATATACCGAATATAATTAAAATAACTGTGGATATGTGTTGTTTTTTAGTGTATAAAGTAACAATGACGAAATGGTGCCAAACCAGGAATTCTATAGCTTTAGAATTTACAAATTCTCGCCTCTCAGGAATAGGAGAATGTCAGAAGAATAACACGCTTCAGATTACTAGGAAAACTACTATATTGCCAGGAAAATTGAAAAATCCTCTTCTAAATCTGCGCAAAATGGAGTGGTACATCGGAAAACCTAAATGTAAACATATGGCACCCGCTGAGTTGTCTAGTCACTATGCTGTAATCGTATTCCGACGCAACGAAGAGCAACATAGTGTCCAAGACACAAAATATTCCTTAAATTCCAATGATATTTTGCTGAGGGATTGTGAGGATATCGAGGGGCTAATTCGCTTCCTGTCGTAATTAATGATAAATTGTTACACTTGAAAATATCTTATAATATTTTGTTATTGATGTAGTCATTTATTTATTTATTTATTTATTTATTCATATAAGCATATAGTTTTAAATTTCAGCCATTTTCAGCAATAAATTTTGAATTATATTTAGCAACTTTGCTGTAATAGTTACCGTGACTAAGTTTGGTATTTACTGAATTACAGCTATTGTTCCTAACGTCAGTTTTCACAGTGTAAGCAATGTTTGTCAATTCACTTGAGGATTTTTTTCTTATTCTGTTTCTTAATTGCTTAGCTCATACGCTTGGCGGATATTTTCACGCTGTACATGAGTCAGCTGTAGTAATTTTTGCTCATGTTGTGTTGTCATATTTTGCGTAGTATCCGTCGATTAACTTATTGAATGTTTTGCTTAGCTCGTAATTTGATTAATTATAATTGGCTCATCGGCATTCGGATATTTTTATTTCGTATATCAGTTAGTCTTGTCATAAAGTATTCCAGTTCAGATGCTTTAAATCTATCAGTCAACGCATACATGTATTTACTATAATTGTAGTATCGTTATAACAGCTGTGCACTTTTTGTTAATATATCTGTACGTTATTTATAATTAATTTATTTATTTGTAGTATTTATTCTAACATTGATAATGCTATTTATAAGTATTCGTGGTTATTTTATTTATTTTTCTATGTACCTACTTTACTCATGTCTTTATGCGCTCATATCTATGCAGTATTTATGTGAAGTACAGTGTATCAGTATGTTAAATAGTACAGCATATAAATGTTTGCTTCATATGAATAATTACATGCATACGTTTTTGTTCCGCATGATGCTTTAATTATGGAGTGCATCTCCTATTTCATGCATCTTATGCACATTAATACATCTATATACATCTTATACTCATCCAGCCATTGGCTGGAGCCAGCGGCAATATAGGATCCGCGGTAAGATATTTTACCGCGGATCCTATACGAGGTTCAAATCCTGGGCTCACCCGTCACTGACATCGCTTTCGATTGAGGAAACTGAAGTTAGCATTAGTTTTAGCTTTTTATTACTTAATTTGATGTGATTTCTATTCAATTAACGATATAAACTTTTTCAAAGGACATTTTTCATGCCTACAATAATAAATCTAGTATTAATGCACGCCCATGATCATTCTAATAACTTCCTCATTAGAACTTTCAGACTCTCTGATATCAATACATTTATATGTGTATGCTATATTTACACTACGTGACATTTAGAGCCTCGAAAAAGTAGCAGTAGTTTATCCGAAGCCAAAATAATTGAAAATAGTCGATTGTTGTAGAACTGTATTGATTGTGAACTTAGTATCATCTTCGATATTCAGTGGTTTATGTTATCTCACAGAACAATAAACAAAGCCTTTGTGAAGGAAAAGAGTTTATTCTTGCGAGTGTAATGTATGATTGTAAGAGGAATTCATAGTCATGGACCTGCCGTCTGGTCATCAGTCATTAGAACAGACTCTGTAATTAGCCCTATGGATATTGTAATAGAGCTTGAAAATTAAAGTATGAGATTTGAAAATTAAAGTATGAGTATTGTTGGTTATTTGTAGAGGTGGCGTTAAATGTTTGCATTTATTCATATTTATATATTCATTTTATGTCACAAATCTTGATTTCAAACCAAACAGGCAAACGTGAAATCGGACAAAAAGTCCCAAATACACTGACACTTGGTCTGCAAATATTCAATTAAAGTAGATTTTATACAGTGCAAACGTTATAAAACGAAATAATAAAGATATCTAATAAACATGTACGTGTACACACAGATCAAGCACTTACAGTGCTCTATACGTGATTTTACACATTTACACACAATAAATACAACTATACGTGTAGGCCTACATATACACGATCATATTATTGCCAAACCTCAAGAGAAGTATTTCAAGCCAGCTGCTTGATTATACATGTATACTAATTAAATATATACATGTACTATGTTTACTGCAAGTGCTTCATTTATTCCTCATAACATTTAACGTTCATTTTTGATGCTATAGTATCTGTAATTGCCTGCTTCATGTTATTTAAGTTTCAAATATTTTTCTTCAAGTTAAGTTGTATTTTGCTAGTTATATATATATATATATATATATATATATATATATATATATATATATATGTGCATGTATATATATATATATATATATATATATATATATAAATGGACATTCATGTAGGACTAGAAGCACATTTATTCGTTTGGGGCATTTCTACTTCATTTTGTATTGCCACCTTTTTATAACAGCGATAACTTCTTTAATTATCCTATCTTTATTTTTATTCCCTTAAGGGAAATATATACCAGTGAGATTTACAGATTTATACCGGAGTCTATTTGTATACCGACCCTGGTTAAGCTGGGATTCAAGGGAGGATCATGATGATGATGATGATGATGATGATGATGATGAAGGGAAATATATACCACTCATCTTTTATTGAGTGTCTGAATAACCTGCATTGCAAAAGCATATACATGTAGAGCAAGTATAATGAGCGCAAACAAAGTGTATGTAAGTAGGAAAAACCTTTGCGTTGTAAACTTCAACTATTACACTATCTTTACTGGCATTTCAAGTACACACTCACGCGTTAAAGTTCTTGAAAGTTGGACTTACGTATAGGCCTAAGTAGTTTTACGTATGATGCGTCGTTTCAGTGTTTTGCAAAACGACAGGTTCATTGTGTCCAAGAAACATATTTTGCTCTACGTTCAATCTGCTTTCATCCCTCAGAAAGAGCACTCCATCGATCAACAAGTTAAGCCCAATTCAAGGGTCATACTCTATCCGCACTTTATATAATCCTTAGCTTGAGAGAATTATAGCGTCTGAGGTGATTCCCTTTGCTTTCCTTGATCTCTCTTAGTCACCTCTAATGACACGATCGATCTATGGTATGTAAGTACGATATATGGAGCATAGAAATATGAGAGCATCATTTTGCTGGTTTCGTTCTGTAGACTTTAAAGTATTATTGCTGGCAGTAGGACGTTGAAGACACAAATTCTTTCATAATAAAAGTGGCAAATGCCAAATATATTCTCTCTCTCACTCACTCTCTCTCTCTCTCTCTCTCTCTCTCTCTATCTTTCTCGGACTTCTCTTCCTTTTCTCTCTGTCTAACGATCTGCATTGTTGTCGATCTCATTTTCTCTTTTGTCTATGTCTTTCCTAATGCATTCTGGTGAAAAGAAATTGCTTGATACGTCCCCTCCATCACCCTCGGGTGAAGAAACGAACGTTAAATATTTATTAGATAGTATCGCAAAGATTGGCCTACGTTTGCTCGATAAAGGTTGACTTATCGTACGTGTGGAATACTTGAAATATCTTATAGATGAAAACAGATTATGAATCTACTAAATCCATTTATTGATATAGTAAATATCTTCTAAAAATATTTGATTGACTAAATTGAAATAAAGTTTTAAATGATTCAATAAGAGTACAATCATTGTCGCTTGCCTCAATGCGAGGCTTCAAGCCTTAACCGGTAATTTTGAACGGAAGTAAATTCCAAATTCGTCCAATGAAGATTTTATGTTGCCATCTGATAATGACAAAGAAAGTACCGAGAATTTTTCAAACTTTAGCATTCATCATATAAAATCAGTGGAGAAAATTTAAGTTATTCCCTACACACTTCAGACGAGGACTTGTCTAATATAACAAATTTTACGAATTGGAAAAAATTATCAGCAACAGCAATTATTAAATGTACATGTACATAAATATTCATAGCATTTCAACTGCATTGGGATACAATTAATTACTAATATTAATTTCCTTCTAATTTTCATTTATGACCCATTCTATAAGGTAGGTGCAGAGAAGTAGATAGAAAATGGAATCGTAGGATCGCCTAGCTTTCGGCCTGACACCTACAAATCTGTGTTGTCATGCGCCATAACGGAAGGGACTTTAACCCTTATCACAAAACAGTCTTGAACTTCAGACCTATCGCTTAAGAGGCAAGGACTCTACAACAGGCTCTACCAACTAGTTGTTGTCCTTGTTATTGCTAATCTAGTTTATAATTGTTCTTCAGTTTCTATGGTGTTTCGGAACTGTATAACAAAAGGTAACATAAGATAATTTCTTTCATAGCCCAGGATATCAGCATCAAATTAATCAGAAAAATTAAATAAACTTAATAACGACGACAGCAAACAACAAAAACTCATATTATCACTAATTAAATTACACTAATTCTTTCATTTGTATTAACATGAATTTAATTGTCAACATTTAAACATCTCATTTCTGATCCAAAGTTTTCTTCGAATTCAGAAGCAGAGTCGTCACTGTCGTACGAGGCGGCGGCCATATTGTTTTCATCTGCTTCTGCTTCTTTATCTACAAATAAATAAATAATATTTCTAGTTTTCGCAGAAATGTTCTTGAAATTAACAATCAATTAAAATTTAGTCTGAGTCTTTTGATTTTCTAAAGTGACGTGTAAATTTGGCACTTTCTTTCAGAGTACATTTATATCGCTTCTATTGATTAAATGAAAATGTTACGTCACCGGGTCACTGAAGTATAGACCAGTAGTTAACGGTACGTGTTTTAAGAGGTGACTACTTATGCAAGAACTACAGGCAACGAGAAACCAACCCAGAAGACATATTTTTACAAAACTATAGACTACATAAAGCATGATACACTTTGAAAGGATTAACTTGTTGATCATTTAGGGGTCTTTAGGGATTGTAAAAGCAGACTCTGAGTACGAATATGAACCTTGGACCTGCCATCATGCCGAACACTAGAGGAAGAGTAAGCTATGTATATAATTGGCTGGAGCCAGTGGCGAAGTCGGTGAGACAATCGACCGCGGATCAGTATGTGCGGGGTTCAAATGCTGGGCTCACCCGTCACTGACATCGCTTTCGAGTGAGGAAACTAACGTTAACATTAGTTTTAGATTTTTATACCTTCAGTGACAGCTCGACAGGGCGTTACTTCAGCACTGTTCTTTACAGGGTCAGAGACATTGTGCAGGCGATACTGTAGCAGTCTGCGACCTTCTTGTTCCTTCCTCAATCTTCTGAGCAACAGTGCTAACAACACAAACAAAAAACTCATCAACTCTCAATTAGTCGTATCTAACATAAAGAAGTTTCATTAACTGGCTATAATAATAGTAATAACAACAATTAGAGTGCTACAGTCATCAATGACAACATCGAACACTATTGAGACAAATTCAAGCCGACGAGCAAAAGAAGGTCCAAAAACGGTACAAAATTCCAAAATCCGGAAAATCAGTCCAGAGTATACTGGCCTAGGAATACACCAGATATCTATAGCAATAACCCATAACAGAACAGAGCTTTGAGATAATGCTTTATTTTTTATTGATTGACAGATTTTCATATGGTTTAATGGATGGCATGCTTAATTAAGAAACTGACAGTTTGTTTATTTTAATGTTATATATTGAATATTAGTTATGGATAGATCATACATTAGCATGGATTAATAATAATACAATTATATATATATATATATATATATATATATATATATATATATATATATATATATTATAGATACGAAATTACGGACTGATTATTATTAGTTATGGACTGATAGACTGATTTATTTATCTCAGTTTTTATTAATATGCTTACGTTTTACTAGAAGATAAGATAGATGAAGTAAGCAGATTTGTCCACAAGAGTTGCATGTTCAAACTCAAGTCAGTTTACACAAATAAAACAAGCATCATTGCCTCACAGATTGGTGGTAACTCAGTTATACTGTAGGGACTATTATTGCTCTGTCTGTGGAAAAGGCACTTTTAGGAAGGATACAAACTATCAAACGGAGAAAGAAGAAAGTAAAGTAACGGTTCGTGCCATGGTATATATCAAAATAGCCCAATTCTTTTACGTGAAACATGGAAATATGAAAAAATACTGCAATAAATTCTTATTAAAACACCCTGCTGTGATGTTTTTATGTAACCGCTAATGGTAAATTTATCGTTTTTTAAATGTCCATTGTCGGAACTGTCGCATTCTTCACCGGGCACTTAATGCATTATTTCAGTATAAAAGTAAACTGTAAAGCTTGAATTATTCTAGCCTAAAAAGCCACTTTCTGAAACTCAAAAGATGCGAAGTCGTCATTTCAGTGAGCTTAAGTGTCTAAGCCAAAAAGAGTTCAATAGATTGACATTCGGAAAGCTCAACGGAAGAACATTTTATTCACTTTATTGTTTCCCAGTGTCCTTGTTGATTGTAAAGACGTTGCAATAAGAGTATCACTGTGGATGATATTTTAGCCGGATGAAACATCTTTGCATCAGTACTTTTTATATGCATAATATCTTATTTATGATCTACATTATTATCCTCCTTAATTTGATTTAATTTGTAAAAACTGCGATTTCATCCACAATGATATGACCGTAGATGGTTAAAAAGTAAAATTTACATTAAGTCTACTTTACTAGAACGTTCAAAAGTTTTTAAATAATGTTTAATTCAACGCTCTTTAGAGCTTATTAACAGTTGTACTTACGGTGAATATATTTTTTAATATTTCAACGCTATTTGTATATAATCATCAATATATATATATTTACACCGTAGGTCAAATATTATTTAAGATGGCAGTTGTATCTTAATAAACTACATGTAATATTATTAAATATAATACTAATTTATATTTTAAATGAAATAGTCTGATTGGATTCTTTATATTTGGCAGTGTTTATGAACACATCTTATAGGCCAATGTCGTCTCTGACGTTACCTTATGGGAAAGAACCGGACGTTAAGTTCTTTTATTTATTGATATATATTATTTATTTTATTTATTGATTGATTATATGAATGTGTATCTCTTCAAGTATATTCGATCCCTACTTCATTGCGATTGAGCTTTAAACATGACGGATAGCAGTCCTGAAAACTTTATAAGCTCCCAAGTCGCGAAGTCTTTCTTATTGTAACTCTGATCTGACAATGCCATTTATTTCTGAAGCAGAACGAAGACGTTAATGTATGATACGACACAAGTGCTTTTCAATTGTTTACTTTCTCACACGAGTTTTCGCTTCGTTTCATATCTGAATCGTTCAATCGATGGATCAGAAATCCACTTCCGTCATGGTTCTTCCATTTTCACATCCGCCGAACATATTCTCTCTCTCTGGCTTTCTGGAAGAATCTAATTCCGGTACAAGAAAATTGAGTGATTTGTCGAACTGTTGAGTGTTCGCGATGTTTTGTTCTGTCCAATTCAACGCATTTAAAAACTTAATCTTTCTCGTCGTTTAATTTCAATTTCTTATCAGTTATATTCATTGCATTGGAATTGAAGTGCCTCTCTCTCTCTCCTTGTTTTCTTTAGTTGATTTTCTCTTTCATTCTGTCCTTCTGTGTGTCTGCGTGCCTCTCTTTAGTTCTCAATTGTTCTTTCATTTGACTCTCTCTCTATCTCTTTCTTTTAATTTAGTCTTTTTCTATGATTATTTTGCTCTCTTTCCTTCTCTCTCACTTTCATGTGTTTTTCTTTCTTTTATTGCTATAATTCTTTCTTCCGTCCTATTTTAAATACCGCTTTCTGTCATCATTCGCTTTCTTCTTTCTCTGACTCTTGTTTAAAATTTTAACTTATACAGTGGTGTATATATAGGCCCTTCTACTCTTTATATATACTATAGTGTGTATATATATATATAGAAGTGTTTATATACAGTAGTACTAGTATATATGTACTATATATATATATATATATATATATACATGTGTATATATATATATATATATATATATATATATATATATATATATATATATATATATATATATATATATATATATATATATATATATATATATATATATATATACTATGATCTAAATCTCCACCACTGTAATTCCAAAATTGGGACAAAATAAAATTTAGTATTTTTAGAGCACCCTGAATGATTTTGATGTGCATTATTGAATTTCTTCTAAGTCTAATTTCAATTATGCATAATTTTCCATTGCTATTTTATTATTTCGCTGACGGTGCATCACTTGGTGCAAGTAGCAAAATATATTCTCCTATCACTAAATCTATTATAGAGCTCAATAACTCAATGTGTAGATCGACTAGTAACGTCATGAAGTTATAATTGACTATTCGTGAAGTCGTGGGATCAATTCTCAGCCGAGCAGATCAGAGAATAAAATTTTTATTTATAAGACTTTTGTGCACGTTTATGAAAAAGTTTTGGCCCACGAATCGTCTGAGACTCCCTGTTACCTGCTCTTTGCATGGAACCTCAAAAACTGAAAATTTAATTTAAAACTGAAAGTGAGTCAGTGTAACATTAAAACTACGATAAAGACAAGGAACTAATTTAACAAATTTTACGTTCTTTACGCATCACTTCAATTTTTCTAGCATTCATTATCTTTGGATAAGATCTTGATAACTCGATCAGTCTAATAAAAACGTTGACTGATATGAACGTTTGAATATCTGAATGACTCATCAATAACGCCTCAGAAATTATTCAACTTCTCATCATATCGCGCAAGTGCTGCTGTTCCGGTCTTCGCAAACATGTTTAAGTGCTTCCCCTCCCCTCCTCCCTCCCCCCTTCACTCAGAGACATTTAAATTATAAGTAATGTTATCGTTTTGTCATGATAGCTGGAGCCAGTGGCTATGTCGGTAAGATATTCGACCGCGGATCAGTGTATGCGGGAATCAAATCCTGGGCTCGTCCATCACTGAGATCGCATGTGAGCGAGGAAACTGACGTTAACATTACTTTACCAGCTTCTTTTAAAGAAATGTTTTCGAAAGTTTGTCGATTTAGATTAAACTATTGAAGAAAGAGACGATAAGTACTCTCTAAGTAAATATATCAAATTGGTATATGCAATAGTCTCTCAGTTATAACCGATCGAACATAAAAATCTTTTTTTCTTGGTCCATTCTTTCTAAAGAAAGAATGGACCAAGAAAATAAAGGTATCCAAGACCTAAAAGTGCTGAAACAAGTTATGGGAACAAAGAGCGAATGCGAAAGCAGAAGCGAAAGTTGAGTAAAAGGCTCTGACAGTGGACAAAACTAAATAGTGGGTAAGTGAATGATAGCCTTGAGTAAAACGCAATCTCGAGATTGAAGTTTACTCGAACAGAAGTAAATGACGTATTGAAGAGAAGCCACAGGCTTCTGACCAGGACGTTAAACACACTATCAACAACAACAACAACGATCGAATATAGAATTGGGCGTAATATTTGTATCAGTTGACGCCTTATAAACTTCAATTATCTGCTCCAAAGTTCAAATAATAATAAATGTTTTTTTTAGTTTAGCTCAATAGACAACCACTAAATGATCTCTTTAGCTACAGTTTTGTGGAGTTTTGAAAAATAGCTCAGCCAAGAGCTGGCTTCAACAACATAGAAGTTTTACCCTTAAAGCCTTTTATCAGTTCCGCTCATTGAGTCTGTAAATGAAGAACCCAAAAGGAAATTTGATTCGCTAACTTATGAAATTCAAAAAAGACGCTATAAAATATTGTAGATTGGTCAAGAAAAATGGCACTGACAGAAGCTATACGACTATTGTACGGTTTTTGTATTTATATACTTCGGTCAGTCATTTTTATTGCAGATAATTTTAGAATTTTGACTGATTATCGGCGCAATGGACTCTCGAGAAGTGCTCGAGCAGACATCTCATTCAAAGCAGTCGTTCATCACGAATCGCAAGGATCTTTTTCCTGCCACTCACTCGAATATCTACTTCCATTCTCCTCGCTTTGTCAACAAGTCTGAGAAACCTCAATCCGGGTTTTTGGTTGCTTTCTCAAAACCGGAAGTCCATCTGTTACCAAACATCATTCGCATACTACCGCTCTCTCTCCCCTCTCTCTCCTCTCTCCATCTCCCTCTCTAGATCATTATATATATAGGCCTACATGTATTTGTGGGGCAATTTATATATTTATGTAACTGTTGAAACTGATGATGATGATGCCAGCATCTATAAAATGGGATACGACTTCAAATTACTAGTGTTATGGTATCATAAACAGGCAGTTGCAGACGTCTTTTTGTGCAGTCCATTTTAACTAATATTCTAAATCTCAAAATTTAGTTTAACGTCATTTTTCGTTTAGGAAATCCTGCCCGTAACTTGGTAGCATGATGTAAGTCTACCGTAGATTATCCGTTGCTCATTTTATTTTATCTCTCTCTTTATCTATCTCTCATTCTGCTTATAACGTACTTCTTGAATCGCTCTAATATCACATCACACGGAGTTGCTCTAATATCACTCGGAGTTGCTCTAATATCACACGGAGTTGCTCTAATATCTTATTCGGAGTTACTCTAATATCACTCGGAGTTGCTCATTCGATGAATTTATTAAGAAGACGGGATTAAAAGAAGTACTGGAGAAGTTTTTCTGCGTTCGTGCTTTTCATTCGGTCGTCATCGACTAACGGATGCAGAAGCCACGGACATAGGAAACACATCCATTACAATCCTATGACGGGATATTACCCGGATCAGTGTTTACTAGCGCACAGTTCAATCTTGTAACGACTCCTATGCCACTTATTGCAAACCAACAAAGGTTTCTTAGGCCACAATTATACTCTAACAGTTTTTACAAGTAAACCAATAAGTTCATATTATTCATATTATTATTATATATTATATAATATATATTATTATATTATTATATTCTATTATTCATATTATTCATATTATACGGGTTCAACTCCTGGGCTCGCCCGTCACTGACATCGCTTTCGAGTGAGGAAACTGACGTTAACCTTAGCTTTAGATTTTTTATTCAAGTAAATCGTCAATCAAACGATAAAAGCTTTGTATACATGTAATTTTCTCTTAATTATATTCCAAAGGGTATTGAACGGTGTAACAGACTTACGTAATAAAATTATACAGCTGAACCGGTGGTAAGTTGGCAAGTTGATCGAAGCGGATCAGTAGATGCAGGGTTTAAATGCAGCGATCTCATTCTAAAATTTGCCTTAGCCTTTATTAGACTTGTCAAATCCTAAGTATTTCAAACAAAGTCTCTAGTTTGACGTTCTGAGTAAAGCTAAAAAGCTAAAAAAATTGTTAAGGTTAACGTCAGTTTCCTCACTCGAAAGCGATGTCATTGACGGACGAACCCAGAATTTGAACCCTGCACATACTGATCCGCGGTCGAGTATCTAACCGACTTCGCCACTGACTGCAGCCGGTGTAACACATGATGTCATGAAATGAGTTAACTTATGCGGAAACTATGTATAAAAGTATTTATATAACAATTAGAGTGCTATTGTCATCCAGCTAACATCGAGCAATATTGAGATAAATCCATGCCAGTGAGTAAAAGGAAGTCCAAAACGGTGCAAATTCCAAAATCTAAAAATTCAGTCCAAAGATAAATATCAATGCTAATGTCCAGCAATTTTTGTTTGCTACTGAATTTATAAGACAAACGTAGTACTAATAGCATCAGTTTGTTAGTATTGCATGCCTGGTTAACGTTTGAAATTAATATTCAGAAGCTTGGAATGAAGTCATGACAATCTTCCAGTTTAAACCATTGGAACGCTACACCGCTATGGCTTCTTCCTTCATCAACATAAATATTAACGGCCAAATAGTTATAAATACAGTTGAGTTAAAGTAAACAAATAAAATGAAAGTACAGTACATAGATAAAGTAAATAAAGATATAAAGTAAATGGTTGTCAAAGTAACTTACTCAGACTAATTGCTATCAATCATATAACCTAGCCCGATTCGGAAATAAAGTTTGGCTCTACCAGTAAATGATCTGCAACATCTAAGTAATTTTTTTCATTAAAATTTAGCATTGGAATTACATTTATTAGTACACTACCATCATCTTAATTGAAAACAATTTCAAGGAAGAAATCATTGAGAATTCAAAACTCTAGACTGTGTTTGCTCAGAAAACGATCGGAACCGATATTTCACTTGCTAAAGAACTGTTGTGTGCCTATCAATCTGTCTACATCCGACTTCATAGCTAGGCCTTACCACATCAGTTATACGGCTTCGTCTTACTGTACACTGAAATAATACTCATTAGTCTATCAGTATAATTTACCCGTGTTGTGTGCGAGTTGCTGAAAGCAGATTAATCGTAGACTGCACTTGTCGTAAATGGCGATAAGGCACTAAGATCCAAACCAACATCAGAAAGAGCATTCGGTTGGTGAGCTCCTAGACTGCAGAAATAGTTCTATAAATATTTGAAAAGACAGGAAAGTTCCCCACCTCACAGACAATAGTGGAAAAGATCTATTATTACACCGGCCATAGTTATGATGAAGAAGATGACGATGATGATGATGATGATGATGATCTATCAATATTGAACATATCTGGTTGACATATCTGCCATAATGCCTTCAAAATTTTAAGAAATGAGATAATGCTAAAGATTTTCAACTTTTATCCATTGATTTTTAATAGAAATAAGTAGAGTTATGTTATATGACAGTCGTATAATTTATTAAATTCGATTAAATATTTCATTTCATTCTTGTAATATTGCTGTATCAATTCTATATGAATTTTCATTTCATTTGTGCTATTATTTATATTATTATTATTATTATAATTGTTGTTATTATTATTGTTATTATTATTATTATTATTATTACTATTATTATTATTATTATACACTGAGCAACACCATTATTGCTGGCACACAATCCCTAGACAGACACTTCTACAGCGTATGCACAATTACCCCAAACACACAATTACACACAGCTCAGGCTCTCCTAATTCCACTTATCTAAGTCTCCAACACGCATCTGGTCTCCACAACAATTCATCAATTTCTTCAAAATTTCCATCAGTTTCATCGGCAACATTGGCGCCCCGAGAATGACATCAGTTTTCTTTATTTCGCTTCACCTCTGAGTCCAAGCTATCCGTTAAGCCGTACAGGATACTCCGCGCCCTGCAGACTCCGGAGATAAATCAGAGCGGAAAGATTTAGCGGACCTCTGAGGTCGCACCGGTCAGGTGAACTGTCCCGGGGTGGATAGCATGGAGCGCAGGAGAACTTTAGAATGCATTGATTAACAATTGGCTGGAGCCAGTGGCAAAGTCGGTAAGATACTCGACGGCGGATCAGTATGTGCGGGGTTCAAATCCTGGGCTCGCCCGTCACTGACATCGCTTTCGAGTGAGGAAACTAACGTTGACCTTAGCTTTCTAGCTTTATATTTACACTCAGGAGATATAAAGACACAGAAATTCAGCCTTATGCAGGGCTAGAAAGCCATTAAAGAAAGAAAATGTTAAGGCAATCTTATAGATGTTAAGGAGAGTTTTGCTATGAAATAAATTTGTGTGAATGAGAATCGAAGGAGAGATTTAGAGAAATAGACAGCTAGAGATGTGCTGAGTAATATGCTTATATGTTATAACACCGATCAAAATATCTATTTCGCTTGATAGCATTATATACAATTATCTTCAGTTATAGAGTTGCTTATGCGGAGCAACTCAATAGCTGAAAAGAATTAATATGAATTCTCTACCAGATTCTTGCTTCTTATTCGGCAATATGGTAGGCTAATGGCATATTTTTTAAATTGTCAACTTCCTTGCTCAACGTTGTTGATGTTGTTGCCAAGTAATTGATATAGCCACGCATTGAAAGTCAAATATATTCCATCATCCCAAGGCTTTTCCCTCCAAAAACCGCAATGTGGACGTTAGAATTGAAATTTCTTCTGTGGTGGTTTCTCATGGCCATATATGTATATATATATATATATCTATATATCTATATATATATATAGATAGACAGATAGACAGATAGACAGATAGACAGATAGACAGATAGACAGATAGACAGATAGACAGATAGACAGATAGACAGATAGACAGATAGACAGATAGACAGATATACAGATAGACAGATAGACAGATAGACAGATAGACAGATAGACAGATAGACAGATAGACAGATAGACCGATAGACAGATAGACAGATAGACAGATAGACAGATAGACAGATAGACAGATAGACAGATAGACAGATAGACAGATAGACAGATAGACAGATAGACAGATAGACAGATAGACAGATAGACAGATATACAGATAGACAGATAGACAGATAGACAGATAGACAGATAGACAGATAGACAGATAGACAGATAGACCGATAGACAGATAGACAGATAGACAGATAGACAGATAGACAGATAGACAGATAGACAGATAGACAGATAGACAGATAGACAGATAGACAGATAGACAGATAGACAGATAGACAGATAGACAGATAGACAGATAGACAGATAGACAGATAGACAGATAGACAGATAGACAGATAGACAGATAGACAGATAGACAGATAGACAGATAGACAGATAGACAGATAGACAGATAGACAGATAGACAGATAGACAGATAGACAGATAGACAGATAGACAGATAGACAGATAGACAGATAGACAGATAGACAGATAGACAGATAGACAGATAGACAGATAGACAGATAGACAGATAGACAGATAGACAGATAGACAGATAGACAGATAGACAGATAGACAGATAGACAGATAGACAGATAGACAGATAGACAGATAGACAGATAGACAGATAGACAGATAGACAGATAGACAGATAGACAGATAGACAGATAGACAGATAGACAGAGAGGCAGACAGTCAGAGACAGAGGCAGGCAGGGACAGAGAAAAAGAAATAATATATTACTGAGAACCCAATAGAGAAGAAACTACGGTATACAGTACTCTATTTTATTATAACATTATAGTTACTTAAATTTACTTTATTATAAGAGTTTCTTCGAACTATTTTCGTCATCTTTTGAATAACAGTCTCTCCAACCTTATATGATCTTAGGACCTTGTATTGTAGAAGTCACTTTCACTATTAATTGGAACATTTCTGGCAATATTTTCAGCAGAGAAATTATATTCATCAAACCATCGTATTCGACCATTACTTAAGCTATGACCATGATGTTGTTCTAAAGAATGGTAGGTATAAGGTACACAGTTTTACACATAAGAATGTTTAGTGCACTGCGCAGCTTGGGCTTGATTTCTTTCTTTTCTTTTTGATCTACACTTACTTTCACGATACACATCTATCTAAAATTATGCAAGATGATCCCTGATAAAACGTAGTGTAGACTATAGCTTGTACTGTATGCTTCTTGCTTCTAATAGTTTTTCAATAGTGACAGTATTGAGTACGTTTGACAGAGTAGGCCTAAAACATAAAGGTAAATTTAAAACAGACTCCTCAGATGCAGTTCCTGGCAGAATTCCAAGTAGATAACATCTTAACGGTTGATTTTAACTGAAGTTACTTCGTCAATCAATGTAAAAGAAATTTGTTCCAGCTTTAGACATATTCATTTCAATTTTTAAATACATAATGTATAGAAGTTTAGGAATTTTTACTATATATATAACAACACACATTCAACGATCTCAAATTTCTTGATGTTCCAGTTGTTAATCGATAAGACCCTGTTTTGCTACATAAGCATCAAGGGTAGTTATGATGTTTGGGAGATGGTGTGTAACAATACAAGCGTATAGGCTGTTGTATTGCAGGCTGGAATACCGCCACCGCTATCTCTGCTCACGATGCTCTCTGGTTGTAGTTAAATAGTTCAGTTTAGTTAATACGTATCATCGATTTAGTTACACAGTGGTTTCGATGTAGTCAAAATAAGAATTTGGAATGAGAAGATTTGTGGGAGGGGCTTAATGGTTAATTGTTGAATACACTTTAAAAACAAAGTAATTTTAATTTAACTTTTTAAACTATCCCTAACCCTACCGCTACCCTTTACCCTAACCCTAACATACCATATTCCTAAGAAACTAATACAATTTAGTCAAACTTTAACAAGTAGAAGTGACTCCAGCGAGAATCGAAACCCGAACCAAATGATCTAAAGTCAAGCACCTATACCACCAAGTCACCGATGCTTCTGGTTGAAATTGTCGAATAGACGATGTCAACATATTATATTAGAAAATCGTAATCCTCTATAAGCAAAATCTTATTCCAAAGTCTTTTTTGAGGTTACATCCTAACCACTGCGATTTAGTTAATAAGTAATCACTCTCTCAGTGCAATATCGAACGGCAGACCGAAGGCACACAACTCTTCCAATCAGTTCTATCCGCGGCCTTACTTTAATTCAAATCTTTGTATCTGTCAGTCCTCTTAAAGAACATCTACAGTGTATTGTTCTTATTTGATCAATAAAATTTACACAACGTTTGACCTGCTTTTAGATGATTTGTTTATGCAAATTAGAGGAGCGTAGTTATATCAGTGTCATCTGAGCCCTTATCTTGCGGTTTACTTTCTTTTTTTCTTGCATATGTAAGTATATTCTCTACTTCTTGCATATTGGAAAATTTATGTTAACACTAGAAAGTTGTGATTGACAATTATTCTATTATATCTAGTTTTATTGTATTCTATTGTATTCTATTCTATTCTATTCCATTCTAATCTACTCCATTCTATTCTATTCTATTCTATTCTATTCTAGTTTAAAATTAATACAAAAAGACTTTAATTGCTCCGCAGCAGTTGCTGCTACAGAAGTTGCTAATGCTACACATCACGGCAGGTGCTAAAGTTAGGTAACAACGTTATCGCTTTGGCCTGTTGCACAAGTAGCGGTGAACTTGTGTGTGGCTCGTGGAATATGTTTGCACACTTCTGACCTCGACTCAGCTACTTTACTTTGAGATCCTAACCTAATACACAGTACTTCTGTGGTAGCGTAGATATTGCTATATGTAGATAGGAAGCTGGTGTATTATAAAGGTCTTCATTTAAAATTTAGGTAAATTTATTTTAGGATTTCGACTAGAAATGTGCGCATAAATTTTCTTAAAAGAAGTTAAAAGAGAGAGAATTAGATCTACCTGTTCATATAGGCCTACTGGCGATTAAGAATTATATTGCTATAATAACTACGAAACATAATAAAACTATTATTAATTATTAAACACGTACGTCAAGCTTAATTTATTAAAGCTAAGGTAAAGCTAAGGTCAACGTCAGTTTCCTCACTCGAAAGCGATGTCAGTGACGGGCGAGCCCATTATATAGCCTACTATCAATTTATTATATTTAATTTAGGGTGCGCGATATTTTGCACCTTAATAATATTCGATATATTTAAGCCAAAATATATCTTTTCTCCTGAAAGTTTCGGCAGAAGTTAGATTATTAATTTTTAAGATTATATAAGAAATCAGAGTATTCGCTAAAATTGCATAAAATATATTTATAAATTCCGAAGCAACATTCCCCAACAAGTCTTTAAAATAGAATTCTAGGCTTAAGTGAAGATTAAATGTATTTGACGATAATAATTGTTTCATTCGCAATTTCCTGCATCCATAAATCTGCAAAATTTATATGAAAGTTTGATGAAAATGAAACACGAATACACACACAAACACATACACACACACAGTAAACGTCGTAAGGTGAATCGCTACACAGTACAAAATAGCTAATCTCGCAAGTACATTAATTTTGTATGAAAAAGCTCAACTCATGTCCTATATTTTATTATATCAACATCATACTGCTATTATTTGTGCAGTAAAATGATCCTATCATCCGATCAATTCGACGGAGACTAGAAATACAAGAATCAGAGTAATTCTTTTACTAACTTGCAAGATTACAAACTACGTCTAAATTACATGTACATGCTCCGATCTTTATAACTATGAAAATAAAACAAAACAATGACCGTTAAAATACCTTTATATCGAATTGAAGATGGATATAAAATAGTGATTATTTCATCGAGAACGTCGAGATGATAAGGAATATGGCCCTACACGCTATGAGGCTTATAGCCCTAGCGGCTGCGGTATTTATCTACCTCATATCGCTTGCAGACGCACAAGAAGTTACTTCCTCGTCGTTTATGGGTCTGAACTCAACCAACTCCACCGAGGACGATTCAAAGACCTGCAGTGCCACCAGGGAGTGCAAGAATGGGACTCTCCTGCCGGTCTGGAACCCACAGGAGAACATAACGACTTTGGAGAGAGTCGGAAGAGCTACGGTTTACTTCATCTCTCTCATCTACCTCTTCCTCGGCGTTTCCATAATTGCCGATCGTTTCATGGCTTCGATCGAGGTCATCACATCCCAGGAAAAGACCGTAACAATTCACCGGCCTAACGGGGAGACGGTGACGGTGAATGTTAGGACGTGGAATGAGACGGTTTCTAATCTCACCCTTATGGCCTTAGGTTCGTCTGCTCCTGAAATCTTGCTCAGCATCATAGAAGTGGTAGGTCAGGACTTTAAAGCTGGAGAGCTGGGTCCGGGCACCATAGTAGGCAGTGCAGCTTTTAATCTGTTTGTCATAATCGCTCTCTGCGTTCTCGTCATACCCAGCGGTGAAGTAAGGCGGATAAAACACCTACGGGTGTTCGTGATCACCGCCAGCTGGAGCATATTCGCATATCTATGGCTGTACATCATCATAGCTATCTCGTCACCCAATAGAGTGGAGGTCTGGGAAGCCGTGGTTACCTTTCTCTTCTTTCCTCTCACCGTTGTAACAGCATACATCGCCGACAAAAAGATCTTCTTCAACAGGTTCTTGTCTTCGAAATATCGAGCTACCATTGGAAGCAGCGGAGGTCTGCATGTAGAGGGCAGAGAGAACGTAGAACTGGATGATAAACAGCTGGTTCTCAGCGAGGAAGCGGAACTGAAGGAATTCGAGAGAACGAGGCAAGAATACATCGAGATTCTTCGTGAGATGAGGAAGCGACATCCTGACGTTGACATGAAGACGTTAGAAGAAATGTCCGCCGCAGAGGTTCTCAACCGAGGTCCGAAGAGCCGAGCCTTCTACCGCATCCAGGCGACGAGAAAACTGACCGGTGGTGGTAACATCATCAAGAAGAAGGTCGAGAGGCGGGACAGCCTCTGCGACATCAAGATATCAGCTCCAGAAGAAGACGTCACCAGAATCTTCTTCGACCCTGGCCACTATACTGTGATGGAAAACGTCGGTGACGTGAAGCTGACGGTGACTCGACAAGGCGGAGACCTCAACAACACGGTCTACGTCGACTACCGCTCAGAGGACGGCACAGCCAATGCTGGAACCGACTACGACTATGCCGAAGGTACGGTCGTATTTTTCCCGGGTGAGACCCAGAAACAGTTCTCGATCAACATCATCGATGATGAAGTTTTTGAGGAGGACGAGCATTTCTTTGTTGGGCTGAGCAATGTGCGAGTGGACAGCCTGCATGGAGACTTCAATGCGGCCAAAGTTCAGCTGGTAAATCCTTCCACCGCCACGGTCATGATTCTCGATGACGATCACGCTGGAATTTTCCACTTCGATTCTCCGGAGATGACCCTGCCTGAGTCCATCGGGGAGACTTCGATAAGGGTGATCAGATCCTCGGGGGCCAGGGGTTCGGTCAGGCTGCCCTTCAGAACCGTCGATGAGACGGCTAAGGGCGGGGGCAAGGATTACATAGGAGAGGAAGGTGAACTGCTGTTTGACAACGACGAAACAGAGTGAGTTTTTATTGTAAATTATGCATAAATAGTGACTAGATTAATTGAATTTATTATATTATTTCATTAATTTCAATTTTATTATTAATTTATTATTATTTATTTATATTCCTTTAATTAGCCATTAATTTATTTCCACTTGAATAGTTAATGTCAGGTAGGGTCTACAGTTGCAAAAATTTTAGCCAAACCTGGGTTCCGATTGCTGCCATTGATATTTGGAATGTTGTTGTTGTTGTTGATAGTGTGTTTAACGTCCTGGTCAGAAGCCTGAGGCTTCTCTTCAAGACGTGATATTTGGAATAGTTTAGTTGTATTGTATTAGTAAATTATATTAGCGCATTATTATGGTACTTTATGCCATCTGAATTTCCCATAGCTTTCTATTTGCAACTTTGTGTTAATACGAGTTCTTCTATTTTAACACTGCACGTTACACTATACACATCAAAGTTTTAAAACTATGTTTAGCGAATTTATAATAAAAGAGATAAAGGGAAAGTAAAACAGTAATTATTTGATTTGATTTTATAATATTGTTAAACGATAATTATTTTATTTTTAATTAATAATTTTATAGCATTAGCAACATTTAGAATGGGCCGTTGACACTTACAAAAAAATTTTATAGAAGAAAAAATCAAAGAAAATTTAATGAATCAACGTTTAATTTAATTTTATAAAAATTGACAGAGGATGGCAACCACAAAAATTATCAAACATTTTTCAAGCTTAAATATAAAATTTAATTATATACGCAATATACCATCTTGAATCTGTTTCCCAACATGTTTTTAGAAGAAAAAAAGAGTTTTGCACTACTAAGATGGCAAAAGGTGATGAGAGGGAATATGTATTTTAACAATTTCTATATCTCTATTTGTACATAGCCAAATTATAAGAAATCTCTCCTTTCCTCTTCACGTCCACATACGAGTGGATCTTTGAGTCATCTAGTATATTCAATATAGGTCTGCCTCTGCTTCTCTATCCTTCCATTCTACCTTCTCTGCATACTACAGTATTCCCTTCAGAATATGTGTTACCTAATTCTTCTTCCTATTTTTAATGCATTTATGAAGTATCTATTTGTACCAACTCTTTCCAGGACTTCTTCACTAGTAACTTTTCAGTCAAGCTAATCTTCAATATAAGTAATCTTTTAGTGTAAGGTAAATTGAGAAAGAGAGAAAGAGAGAAAGAGAAAGAGAGAGAGAGAGAGAGAGAGAGAGAAAGATAATGAGGGATTAAGAGAGAGAGAGAGAGACAAAGAGAGAGAGAGAGAACTTGAAAATGAGAGATCTGTAAGGAAAATGTATACTCTTCTGAAGGATAATTGCAATTATACATGGCAGCATAAAGTGAGAACTCCCGGGATATCGTGTTTCCCAGCTCTCTACATACCAACAATACTGTAGATCTCAAATTCTATTCTAAGATCTCTAGTACCTCGACAACATACTGTACAGTAATCCATCTATCCTAGTTCATTGGAACTTATCTGCTATAAGATATATTCAGGCGGACTCGGAATTACAATGGTTCTCCTTGCATCATCTTTCATATCTGCCGAATGCTTCACACCTTTATTTCCCGCGCCTACATGCTACTTCACCGCTCCACTGATAAAGTTTTGTCTAACTAGGCGGCTGATCACGAGAACAATTTCCATTGTCACGTAGTTATTTATGTTAAACCTATTTATTAGTTATTATAAATACTAGTTATTTATATTTATCTATTAAATTAGATAAATATGATTATTTATTTATCTATTTATTTTAATTATCTATTTTCGGCTGCTCTCTGTAAGTTATCTGAGTTATTTAAGTTATCTTAGTTAACTAAGAAATTAGTACGAGAGGACTTCACATTCACTTTTATCAAACTGTCGGAAAATTGACATTTCGTTTCTGAACTTCTTTAAACCTCTAATCGAAGGATTTCTTTTGTCTACCTCGAGCCAAAGTTTGCATTGGACGACAGCAGATTTAGCAGCTGATGTAACGGCCGTTGTTGCAGCTTATATTAAAGCAGATTAGCAGCTGATATTCCAGCTGGTATTGCAGCTGATGATGCAACTGATATTCCAGCTGGCGTTGCAGCTGATCGTGCAGCATTTTTAGAGCTGATGTTGTAGAATTTAACGTAGCTGGTGTTGAGCTGCTGGCTCTGCTATATCTTACGTGCATTTCGTGACTTTTGTTCAGAAGAAATTAGCCAATATCTTCTAATCTCTGAGCCTTAAGATGGTATATCAGTAGCACGGAATCTAGATATTTGAATTTGGGAGTCACTGATGACGAATAAAATGCTAAATAGTCTGTCTAATACAACCTTCAGCAAGTTGCTACAATCTTCGTGCGTTTAACAGGCTACCGATGTGTGTAAAAATCTGTCGAACTTGAAGACATATCCGTTCCTTGTCTCCCGATCACTAAAAAGGACAAAGTAAAGGTTTACTATCTGTTTGCGAGTCCAATATTTAGTAATTTAAATAGGAGTAGCATCAGGGTCCACTCTGAAATGTAGGAGAACAAGTTTTATAATGTCACACTTTAGGTAGGAGAATAAGTTTTCATACGCCACATTGTAGGTAGGAGAATAAGTTTTCTTGCGTCATAGTGTAGGTAGGAGAACAAGTTTTATAACGTCGCAGTGTAAGTAGCAGAACAAATGTTCATACGACACATGGTTGGTAGTAAAACAATTTTCTTACGTCATTGTGTATACAGGAGAACAAGTTTTCTTACGTCACAGTGTAGGTAGGAGAACCAAATTTTCATACGTCACAGTTTAGGTAGGAGAACAAATTTTCTTACGTCACAGTGTATGTAGGAGGACCAGTTTATTATGTCACAGTATAGGTAGGAGAACAAGTTTATTAGGTCATAGTGTAGTTTGGAGGACAAGTTTTCTTACGTCATAGTATAAGTAGGAGAACAAGTTTATTACGTCATAGTGTAGTTTGGAGGACAAGTTTTCTTACGTTGCATTGTAGGTAGGAGGACAAGTTTTCTTACGTCACAGTGTAGGTAGGAGAACAATTTTTCTTACGTCACAGTGTAGGTAGGAGAACAAGTTTCTTGCGATACAGTGTAGGTAGGAGATCAAATTTTCTTACGTCACAGTGTAGGTAGGAGAACAATTTTTCTTACGTCACTGTGTAGGTAGGAGAACAAGTTTATTGCGCCACAGTGTAGGTAAGAGAACAAGTTTTCTTACGTGACGGTGTAGGCTAAGCTGCTCTCTGTTTTATACCAGATCAGCAGTGCGGCTCAAAACAGTAACATAAACCGATAAACTACACTAAACAAACTCTCAGCATCTTGTTGTTGCTGTCCTCCTGCATGATAGACAGGTTCAATCTATGCGTGAAGTGTTCTGGCAAAAGAAAGATCGAGATAGAGTTAGAACATCGAGATATATAGCTAAAATATCGCCTTAACATTTACGCAGCATCGGCTGGTAAGTAGCTACTGTTAGTTGGTACTGTACATAGCATTGTATCTTATCTGTCCACTTATGTATTTCATATATGCATGGGTTGGTGGATTCCTACAGTCAATTGGTTTGAATGCATTGCTCAGATTTAAGTGAGAGGTATTTAAATTTCAATGGCCTCAATTCTACAAAAGGAGACAAATGTAATATAATTATATTTGAAGCAGGATATTAAAAATTTGAGAAGCCTGTTTATTCCTTAAATTAAGTTTAATTGAAAGTCCAGTTCGATTTAGATAAGATGACCTACATCCAAGTAATAGCGAGCATTATATCCAATTGCATTATGCCATTTATATTAAGCAGTAAAAATGTGACATCTGATGAAGATTCTAACTTTTTTGCGCAAAACCTTCTCAGGAATTTACAGATATATTTGTAGTGTTATGTTTAGTGTTATTTGTTATGCTCTGTGTTTATGGTTATTTACCGCACGGAGGAATATTTTGAGCGATCACGAGTTTAATTTTGGACCAATTGAGCAATGACAATTTTAGACCTAACTCGATCGACGCTCCCAGATACTTGCTCTTCAAACACAGTCAGAGAGTGTCTTTTAGGCCGTGTTTGCCTCGTATAGCAGTAATGATTTAATCGTCAGAGATTCACTCTTAAGATTTTAAGATTTTCTTCGCTTTTTGAAGTCCAAATTCTGCTTAACATTATCCTGTAAGAGACGAAATAAATTTTGCCCGTAAATTTACATCTTTCTCGCCCTTGTCTCCTCTATATAGAAATCTTTAGTTCAACAGCAAACATCGACGTTAAATCAGACTTTTACGAATAAAATGATTTGTAGTTTAGCTACAGCAGAAAATTTTTCCCTGTGAAGGCCGAAGTGTATATACTTCCATCAGCACCGCTGTCACTTCTTCACTCGGTAATCAAAACCACGACTATAAGTATGGAGCAAGGATCAGCAATAGCAGGACTTCTCTACAACGAGAAAAGTTAAAGATAAGAAAGTTAACAAAAGGAAAACTAATAAACATAAAAGAAAATCATAACCGGACCACAAAGTTGCTCTACGAGATGATTAAGCTAGAATTCGAAACCATAGCTGTCTGCGTATCGGTTGAGTGGATCTATCATCTAATTTATTTTAGAATTGGCTATGTAAAGAAGCTTTACAGTTAATCATCTAATTTTTCACTCTCTCTCTTAGTGCACTGCCTACTGGCAGGTCCATGGTACATAACGCCTTCACTCTTCTCGGTCTTCCGCCTTCCTCTTCATTTCCACATATGAGTGGTTCTTTAAATCATCTAACATCTCGGCCTGCCCCTGCCCCTTTTTCCTTCCATTCTACCTTCTATGACCTCATTTAATAGACTTTCCTCCTTAGAATGTGTCCTATCCATCTCTTCTTCCTATTTCTTAATGTATTTATCAACTGTCTAGCTGTACCAACTCTCTTCAAAACTTCTTCATTTGAAACCTTTTGAGTCCAGATAATCTTCTCCATTCTTCTCCAAATTCACATTTCCGATGTCTCTAGTTTCCTAATATCTTCCTTCCTTAATGTCCAAGTTAAAATTAAAACAACTTCACGTCAAAACGGTTACTGGAGATAACGTCTGTCATAACGAATTGGTTCTTCTTTTCAAGAGAGGTTCATTCTGCTATGAATGCAATGCAGCTTACGAACATAATGTTCCCACCCTCTTATCATTAATTAGTTTATAAAAGTTAACTAATGAATAAATTAATTAACTTATTAGTTATCTAATCAGTTAAGTAATTATCAGTTAACGTTTAGTTAATTAATTAACTTTAGTTAACTAATTTGTTAACTAATAAGCTAGTTAATATGAAGAAACAAATCTCGAATGTTCCTTTGCGCTAGAATCAATCTTTCTTCTGACTCATATAGCATCCATGCTATAGAACGTTCAGGTATAGGCCAGAATATGTTCTTAGAATAAAGTCTACTTTCAAGCTACGGCTGCTCTCCCTCTCTTTTCTCTCTCTATCTCTCTCGCTTTCTCTCTCTGTCTCTCTCTTTCTCTCTCTGTGTCTTTCTCTAGGGGTTGCTTCACTGGAGCTGGTTCAACTGAAACACGTTGGAAGTGGAAGAGAGATTTATACATGTATATCGCTCATCTTCCTTCCATCTGAATATTGGCATTGATATTGCACAACAAGCTGGTGCGATAAAAGATCCTGCAATAACATATTTGCTGCAGATTATGTAACAAAACAAAATTTTCTAGATGAAATTTTTTATTTGATCAAGATCAGTAGATAAGAGATCCCACTACACATCAATTTGTCCTATAAAAGTTTATCTTTTTATGATTTGGAATTTTCCTTCCTAAAGTTGAAAAAGAGTTGGTATTGTATGACGAGATAAGAGTTGAGAAATATCAATTGGTCAATTGATTATAATTTAACGTCAGGTTCCTCACCGAAGGCGACAGTTGGGCTGTCTTTATTTTAAATAGTAAACTATATCAGAATATTAAATTACGTTAAATAATCTTGCATCATCATCGTCATCATAATCATCATCTTCTTTTTTTCTTCTTCTTCTTCTTTTTCTTCTTCTTCTTGTTCCCGTAAATCCCAGTTTAACTGGAGTCGATAAAATATACTAACTTTCTTATTAACTAAGTACACGTATACAATTACTTATAATAAAAACAATATATATATATATATATATATATATATATATGTATGTATATATATATATATATATATATATATATATATATATATACTTGCATGTCAAATATATTACCTAGCATAGTAGAGTCAGCACTAGTACTTGACTGTGCACACCAGAGTCAGCGCAGAGCCATGATGAATCTTCCAGAGTAGAAATAGAGACAAAACATGTTAATATTAATAGATCAATTACAAGTTGTTGACCAGACCTTTACTCGCTTTTTCATCAGCTGTAAGACAGTGTACGTTGGCTTCCTTAAAATTGCTTTGTGTCGAGGAAAAGAACGTTACATTTTAGATGAAGAAGGTTCAAAACTGCTGTTTAATGCATTGCATAAATGTACAAAATATGGGAAGCTCTCAAAAGTAAATACATTAACGCTTGATTGTTCACGCCATTAGTCTGTACAACGGCGGTTTATTGCTCTTAAGTTAATGGTAATCTTACACATGCTCCTAAGGAAAACAAATACACAACACTTCTACGGGATCAACCATCAACCTTCCATCCCGTCTTCTTTATCTGAGTTAAACCGTTAGCGCAAGTCAGTAGAATAAGTTAAATACGGTAGTCTATCCGAAACGTTTCTGAAACTATAAAAAGCTAAGGTTAACGTCAGTTTCCTCACTCGACAGGGATAGCTCATATACATGTAGATAGATTGATTCTCATCATCTTCGTCCTTGAATCCCATTTGAACTGGGGTCGGGATTAGAAAATTTTGTAGCAATTTCTGGAGCCTTGACGCTTGCCAACCGAATGCCCTTTCTGACGTTGGTTTAGATCTTGAGCTTTTGGGTGTTTGCGACACGTGCAGTCTACGGTTGGTATATTCTTCTGCATCCCGGACATAACACGCTTAGGGAGATAGATTGACTATGATTTTAGAAATATAGTTATCTCGGGTATATGATAAATTTTCCCGCCTGTGGTTAATTGCACTAAGGCGTGGTTAATTGCTCAGGGAGTGTTTCATTGCTCGGGGCGTGGTAAATTGTTAGGGGCGTGATTAATTGCTCGAAGGCGTGGTTAATTGCTCGAAGGCGTGGCTAATTGCTCAGAGAGTGGTTAATTGCTCGGGGCGTTAATTGCTCGGGGCGTGGTTAATTGCTCGAGGCGTGGTAAATTATTCGGGGCGTGGTAAATTGTTCGGGGCGTGGTTAATTGCAATGAAGGCGTGGTTAATTGCAACGAAAGCCTGTGCAGTGGTCAGTGTCGCACTGTAAGCGCGTATGGTTGATATTACTGGAAAGAGTATCTGAATAGACTGTGATGGATTACTTGCTGTTGCAAAGTGCCATGATACAAGTAAACACGCATTACAGTGAAATGATCAACTACGTGTATGTCGATATCTATCACTTTTTAATACCACATGTTTAAACCTTAGGCAATTTAGACCATTTTCCGTGTAGCCAGTCCAGTGAATGTCCTAGATTTTACTCTCAGATCAGAGCGGGTGGGATTCGAACCCGCGAGGTTTCAATTCACCTCAGGATCTGTCATTTAAAACTTCATGACGTTACCCTTGCGCTATTGAGACATTCTGGATCTTATTAGATATTCAAGATCTCATTTACTTCCAATGTAGGTGCAGAGTTCAAATCTAATGCTCTCCCCGTCACTGACCTGCTATTCGAGCTGGAAACTGAGGTTTAGCTTGTCTTTAACCTTTAGCTTTAGACCAAAGGAGCGTTAATTGTTTACTGATGGTATTAACATTTCAAAATGTTAATTGATAGACTGAAGTAGACAATTTATGCGATAATACGACTGGAAATATTTTACGAAAAGAATTTCAAGCAAGAAACGATATAATAGTAGAAAGTGGATCCAATCAAGAAGACGGCATTTTCTGTGGCACACCTTATTGTACTTCTGAATGTTTGAAGATAGTTTTGAAAGATAAAACTTTATTTATTTTTCCAGCCTCTGCAAATTCCTTTATTGCATGGCTCAATTCAAACACTCTTAAAGTCGTCATTACTCAGAATTTCGCAGAATATCTAGAAATCTAGATATCTATCTAGATATTTATATCTTTAATCGTTATTTACCCGTGTCTTGTTAGACAAACAAACCAAAAGGTACAGATTGCAATAGCTACAATTTTTAATTAATGAAGTATCTTTAAAATTTTCAATTAATGAAGTACACTTGGCTGCAATAATAATAATAGCATACGAAAGATTTTCAAGGGTTATGATTAAAAGCGTTGTTATACTGCATGTGATTATGTGTGTTATTCTGTGATTCTGTGTGTTATTCTGTATGTTATTGTATTTGTTAGCTTGTGTGTTATTCGATGTGTTATTCTATATACTATTGTATTTGTTATTCTGTGTGCTATTCTGTGTTATTCTTTATCCTATTCTATGTGTTATTCTGTATGTTATTCGGTATGTTATTCTGTATATTATGCTGCATGTTATTCTGTGTTATTCTGTGTGTTATTCGGTGTGTTATTCAGTATGTTATTGTATTTGTCATTCTGTGTGTTATTCTGTGTGTTATTATGTATGTTATTCTGTGTGTTATTCTGTGTGTTATTCTATGTGTTATTCTGTGTGTTATTCTGTTTGTTATTATGTGTGTTATTCTGCATGTTATTGTATTTGTTATTCTGTTTGTTATTCTGTGTGTTATTCTGTGTGTTATTCTGTGTGTTATTCTGTGTGTTATTCTTTATGCTATTCTGCGTGTTATTCTGTGGGTTATGCTGCGTGTTATTCAGAGCATTCATTCGCATAACAATCATGAATCATCAGGAGTATGAGAGAAATCAGACGTTTAGAGTTGAGCTGTCTGAACCTTACTCTGTCGACTCCGTCACAGGTAATTAATAATTAGACTTATAAGTGTGAATATACATGTATGTGCATTTAATAGAGAGTACTTGCAAATTAATCTTCTTGTTCTCTATCTCTCGCTTTCTCTCTCTCTATCTCTCTCTCTCTCTCTCTCTCTCTCTCTTCTCCTTCCTTACCTCTTCCTCGTTTTCCTCTCTCTCTCTCTCTCTCGACTAGTCTTCTTGCTATCTCTCGCTTTCTATCTCTCTCTATTTTTCCTCTCTCTCTCTATCTCTCTCTCTCTCTCTCTCTCTCTCTCTCTCTCTCTCTCTCAGAAGTTAAAGGTTGATAACTTGACGGTAAGGTAGATTTTGTAGCTCCTATTGCATTGTATTGCATTGCATTTTGCATTGTGTTGTGTTGTATCATCTTTTATTTAATGAGTAAATATTTGTTGTATTAATTAACGTATTGCTTATCATTTATTATTTAGCTTTTATTTTATTGCATCGCATTGACTGTATCGTATTTCATTATACGATTGTATGAATATATCGTATTGCATGTTGTTGCATTGCATTGAATATATGGTATTGCATTATTGTGCATTTCATTACATCTGATTAAATTGCATTTCATTGAATTCATTGCATTGATCTTATTGCTTTGCATTGCATTGATTATATTGCATTGTATTGCATTGCATTGATTGTATCCTATTACGTTGTATTGCATTGATTTTATCACATTGCATTAAATTACACTGATTGTATCCTAGTACATTGCATTGCATTGATTGTATCGTATTGAACTGCATTGCATTGCATAGTATTGCATTAAATAGTCTCTATGGTAACAGGTGTAAGGATTGTCCTACCTGTTCATAGTCTCTATGGTAACAGGTCTAATGATTGTCCTACCTGTTCATAGTTTCTCTGGTAACAGGTGTAAGGATCGTCCTATCTGTTCATGTTCTCTATGGCAACAGGTGTAAGGATTGTCCAACTTATTCATAGCCTCTATGGTAACAAGTGTAAGGATTGTCCTACCTGTTCATAGTTGCTATGGTAACAGGTGTTGCTATGATAACAGGTGTAAGGATTGTCCTACCTGTGGACAAGGACGAGGAAAGTCTCACTCTGGAGGAGCGAATCGCTATTCAGGGACAGCCCAGACTTGGAGACTTGGACAAACTCATCTGCCACATCAGGGAGAGCGTCGAGTTCAAGGTTTGACTTATGGTTTTCTATAATTTAATGGGTTTATCGTTAAGGTCAGATGCCCAAAGGAAGGTTTCTTTTCAACACGTCAAGCCCGATCATCGCCGTGGACCAATTGACCAACCAACAAAAGCAGCGGTTAGGCTAGACGGAGTGATGATCCAGTTCTCAATGAAAAATACATGCCAAACAGTTAATATTATATAATGACAGTTTTTTGGTAAAATAGTTAAAATTTTACTTTGAAGTCAGTCAGCCTGAACTACTGCTTGCCTATGTGACACTATGTGTCTAAACTGTCTAACAATATACAGTACAATAACTTGTAACTTTGATAAGTCGTGGTAAAAAATGTGGTAATAATTTCATAGAGACAGAATGAGCGAACTATTATATAAGCCATGAATGCACTTTGACAGGGAACTGTGGACAAACTGCTGATCAAAGCCAACACTTCACTGGTCGTAGGCACATCTTCCTGGAGGGAACAGTTTGTAGAGGCTGTCAGCGTCAGCGCAGGTAAATGTCCCTACATAATCTCCCCTCTCTCTCTCTCTCTCTCTCTCTCTCTCTCTCTCTCTGTGTGTGTCTCTCTCTCTCTCACTGACTCTAAAAGCGTTAGATATTGTCATGATCGGATACTACACTCTCTCTCTCTCTCAATCCACTGTCTATTGGCAGGTCCATGATATATACTCTGCTTATGACAAGGTTTGTCCTCCTATGCCTTCCTCAACTTTGACTAACATTTACTAGGCAGGGGCGTCATTCCCTGAGAAAACAATCTATTACACTATGATGCTCATTTATGTTGATATTTTACAGGTGACGATGACGATGAAGATGAAAATGGAGAGAAGAAGGAGAAGAAACCATCGATAGGAGATTACGTCATGCATTCTCTTTCCATTTTCTGGAAAATTCTCTTCGCCTTCGTTCCTCCTACAGGTTACAAGTGTTTTCTCCTTAGAATTATTTATTTATTTCTTTGGAACGCCGAAGCTCCAGAAATAGCTATAAAAATTTAAACGAATGGAAAAGTCTCAAATAGGGGATTGACTAATGGATGATATGATGTAGGACAGAGAGGACTTGAGACAGTCTATTCGTATCTATCCCGACCATAGTTAAACCGGGATTCAAGGGAAGACGATGATGATTTGCAATATACAAATTTGATTTTTGCTATCCAGTACATTTCACTGATTTCTGGATTTTCAGCCGTTTTCTGACCCTTTTTTGATCGTCGGCTTCGATTTGATTCAATAATATTGGATGTTGTCATAGACGACTGTGATTTTTATTGTTTTTTTAATACTGCAAGCTCCAGTTGACTTGTACTTGACCGCTGATAGGATTTAGTGTAAACTATATACTAGGCCTATATACTATATATATATATATATATATATATATATATATATATATATATATATATATATATATATATATATATACATACATACATGTAGTATATACTATATAGTATACTCGGAGGATGAGTTATGTGGAACCTGACTAGATACAAATTCTAGTATTCTTTTAATTATTTTTAAAATTCTTTCTCTATTTTGTTAATTTTTAAAATTAATTTAAAGTAAATCTAATGTTCCCTTGCCACTACTCGTAGATTACCTGGGAGGTTGGGCGGCGTTCACCGTGTCCATCATCATCATCGGATTTCTGACCGCCATCATCGGCGATGTTGCCTCTCACTTCGGCTGCACAGTGGGTCTAGCCGACACCGTAACGGCTCTCAGCTTTGTGGCTCTCGGCACAAGCATACCAGGTATGTTGAGGAAAAACGTAAACACTCATTATAGTAAAATGATCAACTATGTCGATATCTATCACTTTTAAATACCACATGTTTAATCCGTTAGGCAATTTAGACCATTTTCCGTATAACCAGTCCAGTGAATGTCCGAGATTTTACTCTCAGGTCAGCGCGGCTGGGATTCGAGCCCGCGAGAGTTCAATTCACCTCAGGATCTGTCATTTAAAATTTCATGACGTTACCCCTACGCTATTGAGTCATTCAGTAGCAGAGGAACTGTTGATCTAGGTACAAATAAAGCAGTTATGTTCAGTATCTGTTGATCTAGGTACAAGTAAACCAGGTATGTTCAGTATCTGTTGATCTAGGTACAAGTAAACCAGGTATGTTCAGTATCTGTTGATCTAGGTACAAGTAAACCAGGTATGTTCAGTATCTGTTGATCTAGGTACAAGTAAACCAGGTATGTTCAGTATCTGTTGATCTAGGTACAAGTAAACCAGGTATGTTCAGTATCTGTTGATCTAGGTACAAGTAAACCAGGTATGTTCAGTATCTGTTGATCTAGGTACAAGTATATGAAACATACAGATAGTGAAACCTTTCTAGATAGTTTTAATTTATGAGTAGATCGCTGGCGTCTTCTATTAGAAGTAAATATACGACTGACCAAATAACTTTCAAGCCTTGGGACTCTCGATGTCTCGGATATCTATAACACTGCCTCAAGTATTATTTATTAAAAAATTAAATAGATGTAATAAATAGTGGATAGTTAAAGTTTGACTAATCCAATTATAGCATAAATTTGATTTTAGAAGATTGCGAATCTGCAGATGCGAACATCAAAATGCCCGCTCGTATCTAACATTATTTAATTAATTAAATAAATTATTTATTTATTTATTCTATTCTATTCGTATGTTGGAGAGAAAATTAGTTTATGTGAGTTTATGAGATTTTAGTTTATGAGAATTTGTTCAGAGAGTTTATGATAAAATTTTGCATTATCCTCCGTCTTACTATCTGTCTTATTCTCTGACTGGAGCCAGTGGCGATGTCGGTAAGATATTCGACTGCGGATCAGTAGGTGCGAGTTCAAATCCTGATCTCGCCCGTCACTGACATCGCTTTCGAGTGAGGAAACTGACGTTAACATTAGCTTTACCAACTTTATTTTTACTATGCTCTTGTACGTATATTTGATAGACACATTTGCCAGTAAGGTTGCCGCACTTCACGACGAATACGCCGACTCTTCTGTTGGTAACGTCACTGGCAGCAACGCCGTCAACGTCTTCCTCGGCATCGGTATCGCTTGGACTATCGCCGCCGTCTATCACGCCGCCAACGGCAATGAATTCAACGTCGACGCCGGCTCTCTGGGATTCTCCGTCACTATCTTCTGCTGCTGCAGTCTGCTGTGTATCGCTATCCTGCTGCTGCGTCGTCTAAAGCCGGTTCACGGGGAGTTGGGCGGCCCTACTGGAATCAAATACGCCACGGCTGTTACGTTGTTTGGGCTTTGGATCTTCTACGTGCTCATGTCGTCCATGTTAACCTACTGTCATATTGAAGGGTTTTAGAGGAGATCTGGAGTGGCTGAAGAGTTTAACGGAAATGGATTTGTTGATCGGATTATGGATTGACAGCAGTTCACGACAGCATCAAATACTGTTTGCTAGTGTCTTAATGGTTTCGTCAATCTAGTTCTCTGTAGGCTCAATTTGGTAACGATGACATAGGAGTTTGAGCTGTCGAAATACGAGCCTGATATGAGTTTGTCATGTAGTCTGGAGGACTTGTTATTAACTTTAAATCGTTAATTGTTTATACTCTGTTGCTTGACGCTACCGAATTTCAATTGCAGAATCCGGTTTTATTTGGTCGACTTGAAATGTTGAACCTGACATTTTGTACGTGAGTTTGGGATATACAAGTAGAATATACATTTTGTCTGGTTTGGTTACAGCGAACTAGAGAATCTGACTTTGTAATCCGTCTATATTCCTCTATTAATCCTTGTCTTAATTTTAGCCTTATTTTTATTTCTAATTTTTTTACTTCATTAAATATTATTCTCATATTATTTATGATTTATTGTAATCCTTTATTAATCCTTCGGTTTCGTTGCTTTAAAATATTTGTAATTTAATGTCCCCTTTGTCCATTCATGAATATTGCTTACAATGTTAGGATAATGTTTGTTTTACCATACATTTTGGTATATGTACTTCAGCTAGTTAGTTAGATAGTTAACTAGCTAGTTAGCGCGTTAATCATAAAGTTAGTTATAAAGTCAAGCGCTTACGATAGTGAAATAGTCATCTGTCATTATATCTATCACCTTTAGTGTCAATTGTTTAACTCTTAGGCAGTTTAGTCAATTATTTATATTACCAGTCCAGTGAATGTCCAAGATTTTGCTCTCTGATCAGACATATCCGGAATTGATCCCAGGATCTCGGGAGCAGTCTTCTAAAACTTCATGCCGTTAACTATTGCACTTACACAATGTGCGGGGTGCAAATCCTGGGCTCGTCCGTCGCTGACATCGCTTTCGAGTGAGGAAACTGAAGTTAAAATTAGTTTTACCAGCTTTTTAAAGAGTAAGATATTGAATAAAATGGAACGGCCAGTAGTGCATATAATTATTTAAATTATTTAATTAACCTGTAAAATAGTTGGTACTAAAAGTGCCAGATATCATTTTGGATCCTCAGTTCGCTATCACATTTGACTATCCTCTAATGTGACGCATGTAACACTGATGTGCGTGACCATTGCTTCTGTTTGTTATTTTATTATTAAATTAGTGTTTAAATATATCTTCGGCAAGCAGAGGTGATTTTATAAATTTATCGACTTCAGATGAACGCTAATTTGGGCTAGAACCAGTAGTTTACACCTAAATTAAAAAACTGTAACAATTTTCAGAAATTTGATTCTGATTCATATATTTTCGATGTAGCAAATTATTTATTTAAAGATTTATATACTTGCATAGTATTTTAACATTGTTGATGGGTTTGAATAATTTATTGAAGAGGTTGTTATTAAAGTACTAAGATCCAACCAACGTCAGAAAAGGCAATCGGTTGATGAGCGCCTAGGCTCCAGAAATTGCTAGAAAATTTTACAAAGCGATTAGAAAAGAGTATAGCGGATTGACTGATGGTATGGGATAGGAATGCAGAAGGTAGGCCTATAGTTATTACGACTCCAGTTAAACTGGGATTAAAGAGGAGAAGATGACGATGATAATGATAATAATGATAAAAATTATGATTATAATGTTGTCAGCTAGATAACACTCGATTGACGATTGACTTGATTATTGATCTTAATTTTGATCTGTTGTTTAAAATATTATCTTTTAATTTATTGGGGCCTATACCTAATCGATTTGTAAAACTTTCTGCCGGATCGACAGTTGAATTTCGAATTCAAAATAGGAATTGTAGACGCTGAATTCGACTAAACTTAGTTTAGCTACTGTTAATTTAATCTCTCTGACGGTAGCTCGACTGTGTGGATTGAGTCGTCTTGAAGGGGAGACTTATGATTCTGAACCATGGCGTTAAGTACAATTCAACCTGCATTATGTTGGAATAAAACGCTAGCAGGATATGATTTTAATTTACGACTATTCTAAGATGTACCTGTAGGTAACTAGCAAAAATAGACTTTCGAACAATTACTACAGCTTGATTAACTAACGCAGCGGAATGCAACATAACACAAAGAATAATAAAATGTGTTTGATGTGTATATTTAAAAATGCACGAATGTTTATATTAGAAACGCTTTAGTTTTGTTTGTCCCTCCGTTGATTGATTTTATAAGCGATTGAACTAAATGTTCTACCGCTATTTCCAGTGTTGTGTTTGAAAAATAAAATGTTTTGTGTTTCTTCTTATTATTACTGATTAAATTCCGATACGACAACAACAACCACAACAACACGATTAGAGTGCCATTGTTGTCCATGACAACATCGAGCACAATGGAACCAAATCAAAACCGATGAGCAGAGTGGCGGGTCCATGAATTATTTCTAAAGCGTGTTCTGCAAATATTAAGAAATAAATATGAATATGTATTAGTTAGCATCAAATGGGCTTTATATAAAATACACGTACACATATGATTGAATAATCACAACTTTCATTGTGAAATTTCCAACGAATTTCCAATTTCTAGAATATAGAGATATAAGAACTGCATGTATCACGTCTAATTGTAATTATAAGCTTAACATTTATTTTAACAAAATGATTTATATATAGTTTCTATTTTAACATACTAACTTAAGTTCTAGGGTACGCATAGAAAATGTCACAAAACAGCTTTTGTAAATACGGCTTGAAGCAGATTTATAGTGTAGAAGCCCTTGAGTATAACGAGTTACATTAACAATAAGCACCTAATATTTAATAATTTCAATTCAAATACTGTTTATCAAAACTTCAGAAAATATTAGTTTGCCTTAATTCCTCAATGACTGAAGGAAGCCACAGCAAAAGCCTTGCGGGCATTGAATGATTGCAGCTACACAGCTGCTGAGGCAAGACGTTAGCTGCTGGGCTGCTGATGAGAGGTCCTGGTAAACAGCTGTTGGGGCAGCTGTTGAAAGTAAGCAATGGCAGCTGAGTAGATGAGAAAAGATTAAGTCTTGTCAGCTATGCTACCGCCATTCTCGACAATTGCAGTGCTACTGTCACCCGTGACAAGATCGAGCACTATTGAGTCAAATCCATACATCTGAGTAAAAAAGATCCAAAGCGATGCAAATTCGAAAACCCAGAAAACCAGTCCAAAAAGTTATGGACACTAACATATATTAGATTGGCCTTTATTTTAAGATATTTTCAACTATTTGTAACTTATGTAGAAATTGATTTCAGTCAATTGCCAATGAATATGTAATTGTTATAAAATATATATCTACATATAAGTTATAGTTGAACTTATAACCATATTTCAAGAGCTATTTAACTTGATTTTAATTATTATGATAACATATTTCGTAACAATATATTAGGCCTAGATCGAGATCGATATGTGCTTTGGATATAAATTTACTAGACTAGCATAATTGCATAATTGCATCTCACAGTTTGACCACGGCTATAGTCACTACAGTCAAAACTCTTTTTTCATCCGCTATAGCTGATATTTTCTAGCTGATGCTGGATAAATCTACAGCTGCAGGACAGCTACTTCAGCTGCTGGTCAGCTGCTTCAGTTGCTGTATTATAAATATCGCGTGGGCGTTTCTTGAATGAACAGTGAAGCATTAACCTCGCAGGACTGGTATCCCAAAATGTTCCTCTAGGGAGGTAGCTTCCAATTTACAATTTTTCCCAACTCAGTAAACACTCAGTAGGTGTGGTTTGGAGAGATGTTGCGCAATATCCGCAGACAGCTGCGCAGCTAGCATTGACGTAATATTAGAATCCAAGATGTCTACGCTATTGCACTGTTCTATGGTTAAATTTCTTAAGTTACTCTCTACGCTAATTTGTCCGTCTGAAGTTAAAATCTTATTACTGTTAGATTATTATTAAGACTTAATGTGAACATTTAGAAAAGTATAGTAACTAGAATTAAGAAATAGGATTTAGACACTGATCGACACCCATATAATTGCATTCATTCAACACATATATAACAACAGACTTAACAAGTTATCAAGATCAAAGCTCTTAGTTGAGTAACTCAATCGTTGTGTTGGTAGCTCGAGTGTGTCGGGTCGTCTTGGAGAGAAACCTGGTGCTGCTGAACGCTGAACACACTGCAACATATAGAATATTGATTAGGATTGTTCTGTATATTAGTATTATGATCTGAATCTGATAATGTATTAGGTATCAACTATCTCTGTAAAGCTACTTTTTACGATAGTTTCCTTGCTACTGTAGTAAGCTTATACTGCCAGAGTCGACCTGGTTAGGATTCGAACCAAAGCGGGTTTCATAGGTAGACCTAAGGATTACGTAATCGTAAATTAATAGATTTCAGGACTGTACGTATAATTTCAGGCCATTGCGCAATCTTTTGAAGTAAATCATTTCTTAAATAAAGGTGTTCCCAATAACTCAAATAAATTGATTAAGTATGAACTCGTTCATTAATTAATAGCTATTATTAAATCCTTTTATTTATTAACTCCATTACACGGTAAATTGGACCGCAAAAGAAGACTACTAAGTGCAGTAAATTTCGTATAAGATTCAATAATTTACTGCATTAAAAGGAAAATGACCTGAGAACTTGTCAGGGGCGTCCGCACAATGTTAACAACGACGCAAGTTCTTACTGTTATCTCGCTGTCTAGTGATTTTCAACGTGGCAAGTCCAAGGTATATAATTATACAGATTTCTATTAACAGTCAGATGTCACGCTCCAGTAAGAGCACACCATAGATCTGAAGGTTTATCCTTTCATAAAGACCGTGTCTTCAATGTAGCCAATAGCTTAAAAGTAATGGCTAAATTCTGAGGTGGTTTCCTTTTGCCTGCCATAGTTCTTTCTTAGTCGACTCTTACAACACAAGCATGTTACAGTTTAACCGTTCTACAGTAGTCCAGACACGATACAGGAAGTTATAGGGCATTCGGTTAATTAAAACTGGCAAACTGTCAGAAGAGTAAAATATCCATGATTATATTGTGCAACGTGATATGCTACACGCGCTAGTAAAGAATTGCTCTATTATCTCATTATATTGGGCCAACCATAGGGTCTATAACTTCTTCTTCAGTGCACTGCCAAGTGGCAGGTTCAATGTACATATTCATACTCAAAGTCTGCTTTCTCACTCCATAAAAGCACTCCTTAGATCAACAAGTTAATCCCTTCACAAAGTCTATACCTTATCCATACCTTATGTAGCCTATAGCTTGAGAAAAATATGGCTCCTGAGGTGGTTTCCTGTTGCCTTTCTCAGTAGATGGATTAATTACTATTTAATCCCGGGGAAAATATTTCATGGTGATGTGGGTCCCCTCTTGCCATCCTCAGCTCCTGCTTTAGTCGCCTCTTTCGTACACGCAGCAGACTATTTGCGTTTGCCCTATTCTGCAGTGGTCCAACCACACCCGAACACAACACGGTCTATAACTACACACTGAAAATGTTCATAAATATATATTTCAAAACTTACTTTCAGAGTTCAAATTTCAAGTCAATCTAGAGTCTATTGTTAATTACAATTTCATAACGGGATTTCATGACTCCATAAGAAACACGAGAGTGGGATAAACAGAGACGAGAAGATGCATGAACAGGAGGAGGTACACTGTCTCAAGACCACCATTCCCAGCATGAGCGGCCTGCGTCGTGCCCGAGCCTTCTTCCACGACCTGCCCAACCGTTCCTTCAGCGCCACGGGCCAACGAGTCTCCTTCGTTACCCGGGAAAACGTCGAGAGAAGCTTCATGCTTCTCCGAGAGGGTCATCAGCTAGATAGATCCGAACTACAGCATCTCCAAACGTTAGTAAATCGCTGTCCACGCTCTGACAACATACTTGAAGTCCTCGACGATAACGGCTGGAACATCGTTCAGAGAGTTATCATCTGTAATCAGCCGCAGGTAGTGTCTATGCTCATCGCTCATGGTTGTGATCTCAACGCAGGGCTCTGCAGTCTGCCGCTTCACCTAGCCTGCAAGCTGGGGCACGCTCAGATCGTTCAGATGTTGCTCGACCACGGCGCCAAGGCGGATCTTCCTCGAAGAGTTTGCTTCCCCGTCGCGCACCATCTCAAACCGGCTGCCGGCGGTAAACCGGCGAAATTTCAGTGCCGCGTGGCTTTGCGGGCGCCATCACAGCCGATAGCCTACGCAATCCCCAGCGATAGGCACGAGGTTGTGAAAGTGCTTCTGACGCATCGGAGTTCTTGGGACGTGATCAAGAAGGATTTCCTCCTTCACGAGGCTTGCAAGTTCAGAGCGAAGCGCTGTCTGAAGCTGTTGGTGGATATGTTACCGGAGCAAGTGAATCTAAGAGACCGGAAGGGATTCACACCACTGCAGCATGCCCTGCACAGTCCCAGGAATAGAGAGTGTGCGGTGATACTACTGGAGAGCGATGCTTACTTCGACTTCGAGATCTTCGAAACTGAGCACGGTGCGGTGTAGTGGATTTGTTTAATTTATGTCTCTATCTCATTCTGTATGTAAAGTGTATGTACGGTATATATATATATATATATATATATATATATATATATATATATATATATATATATACATGTATATATATATATATATATATATATATATATATATATGCATGTATATATATACATGTATATATATAGCCGTACTATATAGATAGATAAAAACGTCATCATTAGAATGCTACGTAAGGACTCTTATTAAATTTTTCTACATTGTACATGTGTTTATTGCTTTCTGTTTTGCTATTTGTATATGTAAGCTTTCTGCCGTATGTCAGATTTCATGTAATAAAGGAATATATATATATATATATATATATATATATATATATATATATATATTATATATATATATATATGTATATTTATTTATATATTTAAAAGTATGTAAAAATATACTTTTACATTCTAAAAATAGATCTTCACAGTTCATCGATTTATAAGTCGACCTATCTGACCGGTTGGTTATTACCAAGCCGTACTATAAAGCCTTTTTGAAAGGAATAAATATAATTGGTTAATTTTAAACAACCAATTGCTGTGATTGACTGAAAACTTGGGAATTGACTCACGATATGGTTTGGGACAGGAAGGACTGAAGACAGTCTGTTCGTATCCCGACCCTGGTTAAACTGGGATTTAAGGGAAGATGATGATGATTTGCTGAGATTTACTAATTGATTGACTAATTGATAAACTTATTATTTGCAGATTGACACACCGCTTGCTAGATTGTTTGCTCTGTTTATCGGACCATTGATTGATTGATTAACCGATTAATTGATTGATTGTTGGCTTGATGGATTGATTGCTTGATTGATTCATTGATTGCTTGATTGACATATCGATTGCTAGATTGATTGCTCTGTTTATCGGACGATTAACTGACTGATTGATTGATTGCTTGATTGATTGCTCTGTTTATCGGACGATTGATTGATTTCTTGATTGATGATTGATTGATTGATTGACTGACAGGGACGCTATTGCGCGAGATGTACGTGTCAGATGATTGATGATTGCTTGATTGATTGATTGACTGATTGATTGATCTATTGATTGATTGACTGATTGACAGGGACGCTACTGCACGAGATGTACGTGTCAGATGACACTAGTTTTCTGCTCAGACTCACGGAGCTGATGCTCGAGAAAGGGCCCCCTGACCTAGCTGTGCTCATCACCAAGGCTGACGGTGACACTCTACTCAACAAGTTGCTCAAGTACTATGGCAGTGCCACCCCACGGGATAGGGACCTCTATGTGGAGGAGGTGCGCCAGTGCATCAGACTGCTCGTTCAACACGGCTGTGACCCCAACCAGGTTAAATCTTCAGCAGAAATTCTATTAATATAGCAGAAATTCAGTTAATTAAGCAGAAATTCTATTAATAAAGCATTAATTCTATTAATAAATCAGAAATTCTCTTAATAAATCAGAAGTGTAATTAATAAAGCAGAAATTCAATTAATAAATCAGAAATTCTATAAATAAATCAGAAGTGTAATTAATAAATCAGAAATTCAATTAATAAAGCTGTAAAAGTGGAACTTTAAACATTTATCCAGAAATTAGAATTACGTTAAGTATTGATGTAATTTATTTATTTACTTAAAAATAATATTTTGCCTTAGAATTATCTTTTATTTCGTAGTTTTAGATAGAGTCACTTAGTCACTTACCCTAATTCACTCATGTTACCGTTGTTGACTTTATTTAAGGTTAATAAGAAGGGAGAGGGGGCTCTTCACTGTTTATTCGCCCATCATGGTGGTCGACCTCTCTTTTACATGAGAGATCGATTCGGCGTAGCCCCCGGTTACCTCACGCCGCTTTTAGAAAACATGGTAACGCTGATGGAAGAATTGTTCAAGCATGGTAGCAGTGCCAATCTGATGTGTCCACCTAATTGTGTCTCAGCGCTGTATTATCTGATGAGAGTTGTGTGCAGCATGTCCCCCCAACTGTTAGGTGCAACCCACGAACAAGTCAAAGCTTGCATCAATATGGTAAGCATTCATTCTAGCAATCGGATCAATTAATCAATTAATCTCACTCACTCACTCGCTCACACACTCGCTCACTCACTCACTCACTTTTTAACTGATTGTTTGATTATCATAATGCTTTATTTAAATATTAATTAACTATTAACTAATTGATTCATCTTGCCTGATTTACATTACTTTGGACTGATTTTCTGGATTTTGGAATTTTTCACCGCTTTGGACCTTCATTTTGCTCCTTCGCTTGATTTTGTCTCAGTAGTGCTCGATATTGTCATTGATGACTGTAGCACTCTAATTGTTGTTATTATTATTGCTATTATTATTTAACCACGCAGTTATGTAAGAACGGAGCCGACCCCAACGTCATCAACGCAGTGGGCGACAACTCCATGACGATGCTTCTCACGTCACTCAGCCGCTGGCTCTACCATGCCTCAGACGACGCCAAGCGGCTCGACGTCCTACTCAACTTCACCGAGGAAACCCTCGCCCTATTCCTGGTCCACGGCCTTGACCCACAGACCGTCCTACGCCGCAACCTCAAGCAGTTCGTCATCATCTTCAACTCGACGATTCTCGACGCAGCGTTCATCCGTCGACTCAATCGACTTCTTCGCCTCGTCATTCGAGCGGGGGGAAACACGAATAGGATCAACCTGACCGAGCTACACGGGGTAGGGGCTAGTGGGGCAAGCTACGGGGGCGGGGCTAGAGTGGGCGTGACTAGGAAGTACACGGTGAGTTACTACCTAGCGAGAGGTCTTTACATACATGCGCGCTACCACAACGAGGCCGCTTTTGAGATTCTTGACTTATTCCGAGATACGCTGTGTCAGAGGCACTTGACGATGTGTGTGGAGGGGATATGCGCGAATCTGGAGGATGATTTTGAGAAGGGAGGGAGAAGCGAAGAGATACAGGCGAGGGTTAGAAGGATTAGCGAGAGTCCGAGACAGTTGCGACAGTTGTGTAGGATTTCCGTTTGCTGCGCAATAAATTGGCGCATAGAGCAGTTTGCGCATTCCCTGCCACTACCGGCTGCGCTCAGAGATTATATCTATAATCTAGAGTAGGTCTGTGTGGCCTGCTCGTTAATAGATTAGCCTATCTACAACCTAGAGTAGGTCAGTGTGGCCTGCTTGTCAATAGATCAGCCTATCTACAACCTAGAGTAGGTCTGTGTGGCCTGCTTGTCGATAGATCAGCCTATCTACAACCTAGAGTAGGTCTGTGTGGCCTGCCTGTCGATAGATCAGCCTATCTATAATCTAGAGTAGGTCTGCGTGGCCTGCTTGTCAATAAATCAGCCTATCTACAACCTAGAGTAGGTCTGTGTGGCCTGCCTGTCGATAGATCAGCCTATCTACAACCTAGAGTAGGTTAGTGTGGCCTGCTTGTCAATAGATCAGCCTATCTAAAACCTAGAGTAAGTATGTGTGGCCTGCTTGTCAATATATCAGCCTATCTACAATCTAGAGTAGTCTGTGTGGCCTACTTGTCACTACTGTTGATAGATCAGCAAAACATGGCATAGGTAGATAAATAGATAAATACAAAGTAAATCAGTTAATCATGGCATAGGTTGATAAATAAATAGATAGCTAATATCAAGTAAATTAGCTAATCAAGGCTCTCTCTTAGTGCACTGCCTACTGGCAGGTCCATGGTATATAACGCCTCCACTCTTCTCTGTCTTCCGCCTTCCTTTTCATTTCCACATATGAGTGGGTCTTTAAATCATCTAACATACCTAATCTCGGCCTACCCCTGCCTCTTTTTCCTTCCATGACCTCTTTTAATAGACCTTCCCCCCTTAGAATGTGTCCTATCCATCTCTTCTTCCTATTTCTTAAGATATTTATCAACTGTCTATCTGTGCCAACTCTCTCCAGGACTTCCTGGAGAGAGTTGGCATAGATGGCCTAATCAAGGTATAGTTACAGAAATAAATAAATAGATGGCTAAATATCAAGTAAATTAGCTAATCAAGGCAAATGTAGATCAATAAATAAATAGATAGCTAAATATCAAGTAAATCAGCTAATCAAGGCATAGGTAAATAAATCAATAAACAAGTAGATAAATAAATAGAGAAGTATCAAGTAAATCAGCAAATCAAGACTTAAGTAAGTAAATTAATTAATAAATATATAGGGCCTAAGTAGCAAGTAAATCATTCAATCAAGGCATTAGTAAATATACATGTATAAATAAAATTTAATAAATAAATGGCGAAGTATCCAGTAATTTAGCTACGTTCGAAGTCTATGTATAATTGGCCAAACAATCGACTTATCTATCTCTAAGTCAGTGTCTAAAATAAATAAAAATTAACTAACTATAATTTTGTTAGATTAAAATTGTATGTAAAATTAAAAAATAAGCTAATGTTAACGTCAGTTTCCTCACTGAAAGCGATGTCAGAGTCGGGTGACCCCAGGATTTAAACCCCGCACATACTGATATGCGGTCGAGTATCTTACCGACATCGCCACTGGCTCCAGCCAGTGTTTAGCGATTGAATAGTGTTTCATTGGTTCGCGGTCCAACACTTTAGATCTCTTGGTATCGATATTTGTATTTGTATTAGTTAGCCGTAATTCTTGTATTGTTATGTATTTCTATGTACTAGTCGTAGTTAGTGTTCAAATGGCATAGTGTATTACACTCTAGTGCAGAACTTTTGTAATACGTCTACAATAAAATGTTAATAAATAATATTAGAATCGAGTAAATATATACGTGAAATTGTACATGTGTAGATTTAAAGGTGTAAATTGCTTCTTTTGTATGCTTTAGCCTATTTGCATGTTCTAGTCTATTGATATGTGCTAACCTCTTGTGTGTGCTAGCCTATTTGTATATGCTAGTCTTTTGTATGATTACCCATTGTATATTACATGTACTAACCTCTGTATGATAGCCAATCTTGCGAACTAGTTAGATTAGTTCAATGTGAGGTAGCTTACTTTAAGTAGAATTGGCCAAACAAAACTCGCACGTGTCATTTAAAGGTAGACTGTATAACTCTGATATTTCGTACGTCTACCTCATAATTTTAAAGCTGAATGGTCAAGCAGAATGGTCAAAATGAAGGGTCAACCTTAATGATCAACCTGAAAGGTCAACCTGAATGGTCAAGCTGAATGGTCAAGCTAAATGATCAACTGAATGGTCAAGCTAAATGATCAAGCTGAATGATCAACTGAATGGTCAAGCTCATTGATCAAGCTGATTGGTCAAGCTGAATGGTCAAGCTAAATGATCAAGCTGAATGGTCAAGCTAAATGATCAAGCTGATTTGTCAAGCTGAATGGTCAAGCTGATTGGTCAAGCTGAATGGTCAAGCTGATTGGTCAAGCTGATTGGTTATGCTGATTGATCAAGCTGAATGGTCAAGCTGAATGGTCAAGCTGAATGATTGAGCTAATTGGTCAAGCTGATTGGTCAAGCTGAATGATCAAGCTGATTGGTCAAGCTGATTGGTCAAGCTGAACTGTCTGGTTGATGCTTCTACTTCCTTAGTTGAATGTTTCATTGAACGTGTGAATAAGATGCTTGCGATGAAATTAGCTTATTTTTATGACTCAATCCCGAATTTGAGTAGGGATGAGAATAGTTCCTTCCTCAGCAAGAAAGTCCAGTGATGATGGACTGATAGTGAGTGAAAGAGAGAGAGAGAGAGAGAGAGAGACAGAGAGAGAGAGAGACAGACAGACAGACAGACGGAGATAAATAGAGAGTTATTTGAGCGTTTTTCTCTGTCTATTTCTATTTATCTGCGTCTTAAGCGGTTAGTGATAGGTCAGTAGTTTTATTATTGTTATCAGTGCTGTGCTAAATATTGCCATTAATACAAGTACATGTATAATATTTATTTTGTTAGAAACAATTGTGTTTTTATAATGCTTGCATTATAAAATCTATGATCCTTTCTCTGTTCTTCGTTTCTATCCTGCTATACACACACACACACACACACACACAAACTCACACACACACACACACACACACACACACATATATATATAATATATATACATACATATATATATATAATATATATATATATATATATATATATATATATATATATATATATATATATATATATATATATACATATTTAATTATCTGCTCATGAGCATACTGCCAAATGCTTCACTCGCCATAGTGTCTACTGATTTGCGCCGACTCTACTCTCTCTTTCTCTCTCTCTCTCTCTCTCTAGCTAATCCACGCCTGAACGGTAGGCTATTACTGTACGTTGTACGTTTTCGTTTCTTAGATTCAGTTTTGGATCTCATATTGTTTTTGCTTCAACTGTTTTCCCATTGGTTCTCAAGCGAAAAGTCGGTGGCGTAGATAATGTGTTGCATTTGTGCTGACTATACAAAAGTAATAATCTATTAATGATAATGTAAAGGATAAATGGCTCAGGCCAATGTTTAACGTCAGTTCCATCCCTCTAAAGAGATCTCAAATGACGGACGAGCCCAGGATTTTAACCCCGCACATGCTGATCCACAGTCTACCGATCTTACCGACATCGCCACTGGCCCCTGGCTCCCAGTTACAATCTGTTAATGATAGTCCATTATATACTGAGATGAGATGACATAGGAAAGTCTGTTTTGTAGTATGGAGATATATGCCGGTCTTACCCTACTAATGCATGGTCAATTAGAATGTTGTTGCTGTAACAATCGCTAGACAATCAAGCTCTTAGCCTTGAACAATCGATAGTGAACACCACACAGTACCACACTGACGGAGAACCGGGGTCAAAAAACCGATCAATGTTTGATCCATAAATTGATCCAGTTATAGAGATTTTTGACAAGCGATGAAACGGACTGTAACTAAAATTCCAATGAATACTTTGAGAAAGACTCAAGCGCGACGACTTAAATTTCAATGAGTTAATCTAAAGTCTTTCGGTTTATAATAATTATAATGTTTTCTCATATGTACAGTGTTTTAGGTTTGTTGATGTGAGAGTTTGTCGTGTGAGTATATGATATAGCGCTTTGCGTATACATGTATAATGAAGTTTTACATAAATGTTTTTGCCATTGTTAGATCTGAAGTCACAATTAAACTGTCTCGATTGATCTCTTCTTATAAACCAGCCGGTCTGGATTAAACTAGTTCGAACTTGACAATTCCAGTTTAAACTAGTTTTAATTTTGTTAACGTTATCTAAACTTATTCATTTCTGCTAATTCTAACAGAAAGAGGATTATGTTTTCTATAACTAATTAAAATTAACTAGGTAATAATACTGTAATTTGGCGCATGCACATATGTGTTTTTAACTATCGCACATTGTTGTTACTTCTTGTTACGAATTTCAAGTGATAATCTGTAATCAAATCAACCTTTTAACATAGGCCTACTTAGTTCCTGACGACAGCTAAGATATGCATTTTATGCAAGATGAAAACGTAGCACAAAATCTCTACCGAGTGATGTATATTATTGTAATTGTGGTAATTAACTCGGTAAATAAAGCGTATCGTAACGTCATTAGTAATATATAAATTTTAATTTCTTAATGTATTAGCATGAATGCATTGTTATTATCTTTTTTCGTTTAGTATTGAATATTTATTTTATTTTGTTTTACACACTCTCAGTGCTGCAGCTTTCTTGAAGTCTAGTTGGTTTCATGAATTTGTAAAAATGTATTTTTTCTTAAAATTTGTAATATTGCGAGTCTTGTAAATACAGAGCTAAACTTTGTTATTATTTATTAGGCCTGTATTAATTATTAGTTAATATTTATTTTATTGTGTTTTGTAAGATGCATAACGCTTTGATCTGTGGTAATGTGTGTAGATTGCTTATAAAGTCTAGTTTATATATTTATCTCAGCTGTATCGTTTGACTGGCCTACTTGAAAGAGCACTCTCTTCAGTACACTGCCAAGTGGCAGACATATAACACAAACACGGTACATATTCACACTCAAAGTCTGCTTTCTCGCTCCATAAGAGCACTCCTTAGATCAGCAAGTTAATCCCTTCATAAAGTCTATGCCTTATCCATACCTTATGTAGCCTATAGCTTGGGAAAAGTAAGGTTGCTGAGGTGGATTCTTGTTGCCTTCCTCATGAAGGAGCACTAACTTGATGATATTAAAATCAGGAAATTCTGGATTTGAATTTTATCAGTAGGCCTAACGGCGCTACAATTTTCTTACGATATTCCAAGGCAGACTTTAATAGCATTTTAGCGTGATATAATTTATTTTAGCGTTATTTTTTGAGAAATAGTAAAACACATTTCTTCAAAACAAGACGCCATAGCTTCAAATCCTCTCAAACCGATTACAGATAAGCAACCTGCATTCAAGCACTAGATACTATCACTGATGACAGTCTAGTATAATGACAATTTAACGCTCGACTTCAAAATCAGCCGTCAGGAAATGTAACTGGATGTTTTTAGATGCATGTTTAATGTTTCCCTTTCTCTAGTATTTTTTTGTACAAAATCTTTCAATAGTATTTCTATATCTTATCTAGTCAGACCTAGCAACACTTGCAGTAACTGTACGATATCTATTCCGCCCATTGTGTTTGCTGTTTGTACATGTATAATACAGCTTTCTATTGGTTGTGTGTTCGGCGTGACTTGAACAATAAATTGTTCATGTTTCTCACTAAATATTCATGTTTCACTACTAAATATTCATGTTTAACTAATAAATATTCAAGTTTAACTAATAAAGATTCGTGTTTCACTAGTAAATATTCATGTTTCGCTAATAAATATTCATGTCTAACTAATAAATATTCATGTTTAACTAATAAATATTCATGCTTCACTAGTAAATATTAAAGTCATCAATAAAATGGTCCCGTGTTCACTCATAAATTATGAACAATTTCACGCTCCCTGTGAAAATGGTGAACTAAGTTTTCATATTCATTGCCGTACCAGTACGGCTAATCCAATCATTAAAAACAATTGGCAAACTATTAAATAGATTCATATCCTGAAAGGTGCTGATCTGGTGTCAAAAGAATCAGTAGGTTTGTATTTAGGGAGAAAAATCTGCATCCTAAACCTTCCAATAGACGTGGAAGCAGTACAAGAGCACACGAGGCTGAATTATGTGCAGTGGACCAAGAGAACAGAGAGAGAGAGAGAGCGAGAGAGAGAACTATGTTTAATTCAATATGCTGAAAATATACACTGACATACACAAACAAGGCCGTCAAATAAGTCACAAGTAACCTATCTAGTTGACAACCCGATGAGAACGTCAGTCGATGTAGTGACTCGAAAAGGCATTAGAGTTCTAAATTAATATTAAACGCATTGCTTTGCGTGAAGGGATTCGTTTATTAGTCGATTGAGAGCTATTTTTACGGATAGAAACCAGAATATGAGTAGGATTGTGTACCTTGAACCTGCCACTTGACAGAACATTACAGACAGAGTGAATGAAAGAGACTAATGTTGAATTATTCCAAATCATCATCATCATCTTCCCTTAAATCCCAGTTTAACCAGGGTCGGGAGTACGAATAGACCTTCTCTAATCCTCCCTGTCCCACACCATATCATCAGTAAATCCCGTATTTTTCGTGGCCTTCTTATTTACGCATCCCACGTCAATTGTGGTCTACCTCTCTCTAGCTTAACATCCGGCTCTTCCCTCCAAACTCTCTTTACTACATCCTCTTCTGCCTTTCTCATAATATGCCCATACCATCTCAATCTCGACTGAGCCAACCTATTCCCGATCCCCTCAACATGCACATTCATCCTCACATTCATTTTTCCATTCTGTGCTTCCTAGTTCTTCCGCACATTAGACGCAACATTCTCATTTCTGCAACATGCAAACTCTGCAAATGTTCCATTTTTAGTGCCCAACATTCCGTACCATCCATCATTACTGGCCTTACCACAGAGCCATAAAATTTACCTTTCAGTCTTAGTGGGATTCTCCTATCACACAACACCCCACTAGCTGCCGTCCACTTTACCCACCCAGCCTGTATTCTACTAGTAACCTCCTTTTCCAAATTCCCCATTATCCTCTATTACAGACCCCAAATACTTAAAATCTATTACCTTCTTTAACTCCACACCCTGACTTATTATCTCCGTTTATCTGCTCACCCTTCCATCTACTCTCCAAATGCTCCGTTTTTTCCTTATTCACCCTCAGTCCTTTATTTTCCACTGCCTCTCTCGCGTTCTCCAACATCTTGCTTACTTTCTCCACAGTGTCTACTACTATCACCAGATCCAGATCAAATAGCATACACCATGGGGCCTCCCATAGAATAAAGAAAAGTGTAGAAGTGTCAAAGGTAATCTCAGTAATCTTTTGTAAACTTTGAGTTCAAGAATTTCAGTAATGCCAACAACTTATTTTGCTAGTCAGAGGTAAACAATATCAGCTGATCATTATTTAAAGGCACAAAATAATGCAGTTTTTGAACATTTGCAAAGCTTTTGAACGATAATGAAACACTTTAATAGCACATTTATCGTCACATCTATCCAATATATCGTCATGACAAAAAAATTTTGGAACGAATTCCTATTAAGTGGATGTATATTTTTATAATACAAAATGCAAACACATTCTATTTCAAATCTCTTAAAGGATATTCCCCGTTCTTTAGTTTCCGGATTTCTGGAATTTGTAAACCCAAACGCGCAATAATACATCATCTTAAAACCGTTTAGAGGCCGAATATCATGAAATAAATCCGAAATTAAAAAAATTACTAGTAAATACACATATGACAATGGGGCATTGTTTACCCTCACGATTAAATGAATCATGCTGGAAATCAAGACGCTCTTGCTACAAAACTGGTATCGCTGAAACAACAGTCATGCCATATCTACTTATTTTAAAGATCTTTGGGTAGGAGTCACTACTAAATAATCATCTTCACTAATAAATACTCATGTTAAACTAATTATTCATGTTTCACTAGTAAATATTCATGTTAAACTAATAAATATTCATGTTTTACTAATAAATATTTATGTTTCACTACTAAATATTCATGTTTCACTAATAAATATTTATGTTTCACTAGTAAATATTCAGGTTTCACTACTAAATATTTAGTCATCAATAAAATGGTCACGCGTTCACTCATAATTTATGAACAATTTTCAAGTTTCCTGTGACAATGTTGTACTAATTTTTCATATTCATTGCCGTACCCGAACGGCAAGTCCAATTACTAAATATCAATTTGCAAACATTAACATTAAAAAGATTCATATCCTAAAAGCTGCTGATCTGGTGTCAAAAGAATCAGTAGATTAGTATTTACCGAGAAAAACTTGCATCTTGAGCCTTCCAATTGACGTGGAAGCAGTTCAAGAGCACAAGAGGCCGAACTCCGTGCAGAGGACCAGGAGAAAGGATGAGAACGTCAGTCGATGCAGTGACTTGAGAATATATTAATAGATATTTTATAGAAATTCTTAATTACTAATACAACGCATTGCTCTGTGTGATGGGATTAACTTGTTAGTCGATGGAGTGCTCTTTATAGAGAGGGAGAGAAACCAGAATATGAGTAGGAACGTGTACATTGGACTTGCCACTTGACAGAACATTAGAGATAGAGAGTGGATGAGAGAGAACCAAATCTAAATTTTGAAATGTATTATTATAAATATATTATTATTTTAATTATGAATTTACGCCACACAGCAAGTCAGTATGCCTTATTTCCTACATCTCACAATTACCCTGACAGTTCTATCAGATAAGTTATAGAGCACGTAACTTTTTATTGACTTTTTATTAATTTTTTTTTAATAGAAACTAAAAATCGATCAGCTAGACGTAAAAATATTACAAACAATGTATTCAAAACAATTACTGTCAGATCAGACAATTAGCATTTGTCATTCACTTCACACACTGCTATTAAATTAAGAGTTTTTTTTAATCCACTCAACTGCTGATAAGCAATGCACACTGAGAATCTTTTTATTGTAAAACAGTAGAGAAAATCTCTCAATCACAGAACATGACCTGTCAATCAAAGCACATGACTTGTCAATCACAGAATATCACCTGATACTCATAGAACGTGACCTGTCAATCACAGAGCATGACCTATCAATCACAGAACATGACCTGTCAATCACAGAACATGACTTTCCAATCACAGACCATGACCTGTCAATCACAGAATATGACCTGTGCATCACACTTCATGACTAGTCATTCATTGAACATGACTTGCGGATCACAGAACATGGTCGGGTGATTCTTAGCGCATAAACAGTCAATCATAATCTGTTAATTATAAATGACGCTGCATAGAGGACATTGCTGAGATAAGTTAGCGACAACGAGCAGCCTGTAGCATCCATCTTGTTCAACCACAGCCAGCACTTAGGTGTAGATACATAAATCTAGCAGCCATCTTGTTCAACCACAGCCAGCACTTAGGTGTAGATACATAAAACTAGCAGCCATCTTGTTCAACCACAGCCAGCACTTAGGTGTAGTTACATAAAACTAGCAGTCATCTTGTTCAACCACAGCCAGCACTTATGTGTAGTTACATAAAACTAGCAGCCATCTTGTCCAACCACAGCCAGCACTTAGATGTAGATACATAAAACTAGATCAACATCATCAGTGCAACGAGGGAGAGTTGAAAATATGCATAGCTGTGGAAAATCATATCAGTAAATGTTGCTAGTGTTACTGCTGGATGATTTAATAACTAACTCATGTTAATATGATGAGCAACCCAAAAGATAGAAATATGTGAAGTAGTTATATGCTTATGCTATGGACCTGCCTATAGGCAGTGCAGTAAGAGATAGGCAGCGCACTAAGAGAGAGAGTGTGTTACGCCTGTGTGTTATGCAGACGTTCCATATTTTGCAAGTCATGCTTCAAACTAATAAACTTTACCAACAAAATGAATACTTAACAAAGAGAGAATCAATCATTCAACAACACTAGCAAAACCATCATACAGTAATAGTCTTTGTTTATCCTACAAGTGCTAAACAGTCACCCACGACCCACTGGCACGTCCCATGAAGACTGACGTCCAGGATGTTATCTAGCACTGTGCGGCAGGCAGCCTAGCAGGGTCTGTTGTCTGCGTGGCGCTGACGAGGAGCGGCGCGCAGGATGTTGTCCACACGAAGGATCATCTCGGCTGCCTCTGAGCCACTGACCAGAACCTGCTGCTTGACCTTGTATGACTCCATGATGCCCAGCTCTCTCATGTCACCCACCTCTCCTGCCTGCATGTCTGCAGTCAATCAATCAATCTAATCAATCAATCCATCTAATCAATCAATCACTTTAATCACTGGCTGGAGCCAGTGGCATTGTTGGTAAGATACTCGACCGCGGATCAGTATGTGCGGGTTCAAATCCTGGGCTCGCCCGTCACTGACGTCGCTTTCGAGTGAGGGAACTGACATTAACATTAGCTTTATTTACCATCAACATACATCAAATTGATTGTACGGCCTGTAGGCGTGTAGCAATGATTTGTATATGTAAGAACATTAGACAATTCAATTAGTATATCGACTTAAAAAAACAATTAATTAACTTTACTAATCCATCACTCAACAGACCTAGACCATAGGAAGTCTTGTTCTCAGTGTGATAGGCACGAAGCTTGGACACCAGATCAGCGCTGTCGTATCCTCCGTTGTCGGCTATTATCGTCGGCAACTGAAATATCACAACAACAGCAAAAACGAGTGAGTTAATATCGTCAATCACAACATCGAGCATTATCAAACCAAATCCAAGCCAAAGAGAAAAAACAGAATTGTTCAAAAGCAGTTACTGATCTAAAATACCGGGTCAACTATAGGAAATTTTAAAAAAGGAAGTAAACGTGCTGGTCGTAACGCACAGACACTGGATGGAAAACATTAGAATACAAGGAGGGTTTAGCCGTTCTGTTGATTTCTGTGCTAGGCTATATTCAGACATCCAACCTTCGCATATGCCGGAACCCATATGCAAATGTAAAAATTCATTCCAGTCGAATACCACAACATATTTATAACATATTTAATTAATCTGTGACATTAATACTTCACGAACAAGAGCTTAGCAACCAGATAATAGATTCATGATAAACAGAGACCGCTAGTTAGAAATAACTGGCTTAACTTTGACAAACTAACCATTCGGAGAGCCTTGGCAAAAGCCTCAATGGCTACAGCCTCCTTGCCGGGAGTGTGGACTGCTAGCTGCGATACAGCATTCGCCATCAGCATCTCAGACGCTCCTAAATACATACAATGTCGTACATAAATGATTAGAAAATACAGGAATATTCGCCTATCTGACGCTGCTAAATACATACAATGTCGTACATAAATGATTAAAAAATAGAGGAACATTCGCCTATCTGTCGCTGCTAAATATATACAGAATAATGCCGGGGTTAAATGCTGAAAAATACCAGTATATTTGTCTATCAGACGCTGCTATATACATACACAACAGTGCTACACTTAAAAGAAAACAACTTGCAGGAACAGTAACAAGTTGAAGACACTGACTAATAATTTTATAAGTAATACCTATAAATTTGAAGGTATAAAGATCAAAGAAACTGACTAATACCTTAGTAAGCTAATACTAATAATTTTGAAGATATACAGATGTAAAGACGCATGTTAAAATATATACAGAGTTGTTGGTACAAAAATGTAACCCTACTGGCGTTGTATTAACCAATAACTGGTACCGTGACAAGACTCAGATCAACTCTGCCCAGTTTGAACATTAGCATCAATCATTTCACGACCTATTAAATGTCCATGAAATGATGGATGTCAAGGTTCAAGGGGGGGCCCGTCACAAAACTGGCTACTAGGTTAATACAACGCCAGTCCAGTTAAACTAGGGTCGTTAGAATCAGGTAGATATAAACGTGGATTGTATTTTCACTTTAGTATACAATCTGCTTTAGCACATATTAGTGAAAAAAACCAGACAGAGATAGTGAATGAGACACAGAAGCAAACGCACGCATAAAACCATCAACAACATTAAAAACATTAACCATTATCAGGTGACAGTCCGAGACTTTCACACCAACACTGCCTTGCTTGAACCTTAGGATGAGTCATTTCATGAAGATCTAATAAGAAAGTAAACAAGAAGTAACACACAGAGAGATAGTGAATGAGACATAGAAGAGACATAGACACAGACAGAGAGAGATAGTGAATGAGACAGAGAGATAGTGAATGAGACATAGAAGCAGACTCAGACATACCTCCTCCGCACACTGTGCGTGTCTCTTTAACAGTCTGAGAGAGAACACAGAGAGCATCGTGCAGCGACCTCTCTGCTTCATCTAAGATCTGCTGTGTGGCACCTCGTAGCACTATAGTGCACGCTTCACCCAGAGTAACTCCTTCAATCAATCAATCAATCAATTGATCGATCAATCATAATAATAATTATAATAATAAAGGTTTAACGTTCATTTCCTCATACAAGGATGATGTCAGGGACGTCATCAATCAATTAATCAATGGTCAGACCTCCAACCAAATGCTCAGTTAGCCTAATTAGTCAATCTAACATACCTTGTCACATCTAACTCAAACTGGCACAACTATTAAAACAGGCATTTGTTAATAAACAGAAAATAAGTTGAAAAGCACTCTATCAACCCTATCAAGTGAATCCTTTATAGCAAATCTCATGAATCTATCATATTAATATTATCCAGTCAATCATATCAATCCTGGGCTCGCACGTCACTGACATTACTTTCGAGTGAGGAAACTGATATTAACCATAGCTTTATCAACCTGATTAACCAATTCTATCAAGCCAATCTTTGATTGACACAAGCATGATTAATCACAGCTCCAAGAAACCAACAGAATATAAACAACTAAACATAGTTTAAATCATCTCGTAATCAGTACCCGAGAACTTGATGAGTTTGTCCTCTCCAATCATGATCTCCTCAATCAGGTCACAGTGACCTAGTTTAACAGCCTCCGGCATGTCAAAGGTTGATACAATCTCTCCTCCTACCAGATATGATAATATAAACATGCAATATATATAAACATGCGTTAAATATACGATCATATGCATAAACATACAGAAAAATTTAAATAAACTAGAATAATTATAACACATTGAATATATAGAACAGAGAATGGAGAATAAGACAGTTTGAGAAATTGAAATTTGAAAACAAGTTACAGACCTAAATATTTCTTCTTATTCTAACTTAAGAGCAAGTAATGCAATTTTATTTTTACATCCATTATATATCTATGCCAACAATTAACTTTTCATATTTAACTTGCTAAAATTGTTCTGTAAATATAATGACAAAAATAAATTTATAAATATTCTAAAATAATAGAGTTAGCAACAACATCTAGATCCAGGAAAGAAAATGTTTTTGCAAATTATGGACTACAAACCAGTAACAAGAGCAAGACGTTCGACTCCCTCGAAGTCTGCGTGCTCTATGGCCATGACACCAGCGTCTGAGAAAAGCTGCTCTGGGTAGTTGTATATCAGTTGCCTGTATGCACATAAACACATAGGTACAACATACATACACATACCTACAGGGAAGAATTTCAACATATGCATACATACACACACACGCACAAGTATGTAAACACATGACACATGCATACATAAGAATGCACATACAATTACATACACACATACGTACACATATAATCAAACATACCTATACACACACACACACATATATGTGTGTATAAATGTATGTACTTGTACATACGCGTTCAACCGTTAGTATCAGAGAAAAGTGTCATCTGTCATCACATCTACTAAATAATTCAACAATACACTAACATAACAACTCCTAAGAAGTAAAACATTAGAAGTATAGGGCTTCCATACAAACACGTGCATTTAGATCATTAGGAAGCAATACTGGTTATTAGTACAAAAATCATAAAACAAATGAACTAGTTGTTAATGTTTAATTCATACCTATTGATGAAGACGTTGCAGCCATGCTTTAAGATTTTCTCCACCTTATCCTTCATCTTTTCCTTCTCCGCTGCCTCCAGATCTGCTACCTTAGATACAGCATCGACTCTCACCCTGGCGGCATAGATCTGAATACAAGTACAGATGTGATCACGTTAACATTTAACATGATATGCATATATCTGAATACAAGCACAGGTGTGACTACATTAACATTTAACATGATATGCATAGATCTGAATACAAGCACAGATGTGAACACGTTAACATTTAACATGATATGCATAGATCTGAATGCAAGTACAGAAGTGACCACGTTAACATTTAACATGATATGCATAGATCTGAATAAAAGTACAGATGTGATCACATTAACATTTAACACGATATGCATAGACATGACAAATGCAGGCATATTATGTTCATTGATCCAATCCAAGCATGAACAAATACTAGAAGTAATATACAAGTACTTCAGGGTATAATAATAATAATAATAATAATAATAATAATAATAAAGGATTTGTCTGCTTTCTCATACAAGGATAAATTGAATAATATATATTACAGTTTTACATTTTTATACTGTTCTCAAAATGAAAGCATTTTTTATATAAAATGATAAGTGAATCACAGCTTATTTGTAAAACTTGAAAGTTACAATAGGGTCTGTTCCTTCTTCTCCAGCAGAAAGCCAACTGTGTTCAACAGAAGATTATGTATGATTATTAAATGATATTATGTAAGTTATTAGCAGGTATAAGGTTATCCTGTCATTGGTCATCCTATGGCTGGTTACACAAAACATTTCAACTACTCATTGTCTGCAACCAACGTTGCCTTAGGACATATGACTTCTGACCTGGTATTCACAGCTTTCATCAGTATCTACAGTACCCTTATCTAACGAAAAACTACCAGTTATCAGTTGATCAGTTTTCAAGTCTTGGATGACTGGTGAGCGAAGAGATACATAAAATTAACGTTCAGCTGTAAATATTTACAGTTTTACATTTTTATGCGGTTCTCAAAATGAAAGCATTTTTTATATAAAATGATAAATGAATCACAGCTTATTTGTAAAACTTGAAAGTTACAATAGGGTCTGTTCCTTCTTAATAACATAATAACCTACCTTAATCTTGTCGGCGTCCATTGGGGTGTTGGCGATCAATATCTTAGCGTTCTCCACTCTCTTCGGCTGGTTCAATCCGATTTTCTTATTCAGCAGAAATCCTGAATTTTATTTCAATTGTTTAGTCAATCAAATAATCAAAATAGCAACTGTAGATGAGGCGACAGCATGATGATAGAGCAATAAATGCTGATTAATTAAAAGATACACGGAAACAAAACAGGTTTATATACTACAAACATTCCAAAATTGTACTTCGTAGGAGTCATCTACAAGGATAATATTGTCAAGAATACAATTATCTCTCTCTCTTCAGTGCACTGCCAAGTGGCAGGTTCAAGGTACATATTTATACTCAAAGTCTGCTTTCTCGCTCCAAAAGAGCACTCATTAGATCAACAAGTTAATCCCTTCACAAAGTCTATGCCTTATGTCCAAACCTTATGTAGCTTATAGCTTGGGGAAAGTATGGCTTCTGAGGTGGTTTCCCGTTGTCTTCCTCAGTTAGATGGATTAATTACCATTTTATCCTGGGGGAAAAATTTTTCATACAATTCTATAGTATTATATTCTATAAGCTAAACTGAACCAAAGGCTACACTTGCTCATTCGAGTCATTCACAGAGGATATGTTCTTATTCTACAAGCTAATTACTTCCTACTTGAGGTAGAGGCATTCGAGAGATTGCAATAAAATAAAATTAGTAAATTGAGCTCAGATAAAATTTATTAAAAATAAATTTGTACGCAATAAGTTAACTAGATAGGGTACATGCACATTCTTTGATGACCTATAGGCGTTTTTCATATTTCTTCATGTATATGCTGTATGAACTAATTTATTATTAAAATAAACATATTTCTCTGGAACAACTCTTTGGTTAGAGCATTAGAAGATGATAAATACACAACAATAGGGACCTGCCATTAGTCAGAACATTAGAGAGCAACAAAAATTTAAATTAAGATTTCAAATGAATACCTTCATCAAGATATGAGTCGTTCAGGCCACCTCCTAGCTTCTTCATGATCTGAATGGCGTCCAAGTTACCACTTCCCTAATAAAATAAATTTTCATTTTCCACATAGCCATTAAAAATTCAGAACTATTAAAAACTGCCATAATGTAATAACTATCTTAACCCTTGAATGAATTAGACAGTTACTGTTTCTTTCCTTGTAATAATAATAATAATAATAAAATAATAGAGGTTTAACGTCCGTTTCCTCATACAAAGATGATGTCAGGGATGTAATAGAAAATTCCTTGACAACTGTTTCTAGTAAATAAATGCAGCACTGACACCCATCATGCTTGTACACAGAAAAAGTTTATTGTTTGTTTTACTACCACAGGAGTACTGTCAGACGTGATCTCATAGGGTTTCAAACCAGCAACTGCTTACTTATTGGACAAGTGTACTACCCACTGGACCACCAGTGAACTATAATTTGAACAATATAATTTGAATCTTGAAAATTAATAAATTTAACAAAAGATCTAAATTGTTAAATAATTTATTTCCAATATTTTATCTTTCCCTAGACATAGGAGTTACAGAGCTAGCATATAAGTGGTAGTAGTATGCACTTCTGCGCACCGATGTGTGCAAGCAACACTTGCAATCTTAGGTATGGGAAAAGAAGGCAGCACACTAGTCCCAATCCATAAGACATAAAGCGTTACAGAGCAAGCCTAAACGGTACACCGATTATACAGCATACTTGTATTACGATGTCCCTGACACATCATTGTATGAGGAAATGAGTGTTAAACCTCTACTGCTATTATTACAATCCACGTAAGATTAAAGGACAAACAATACTGTTAATATTTAATGTTTAATATTTGTTAATATATTTAATGTAGGATTTAAGGAAGATGTACCTTGAGCCTGAGCACAGCGTCGACGGCTAGGTTAGAGAAGTAGTCTCTGTGCTGAGTGAGAATCTTAGAGCTGAGCGTAGTGCGGGCAATGTTCATCAGGTCCTCACGAAACTTCACTGGGTCACTCCTACGTGCATGCAAACACGTTACATAGGTGAACACAGACATGTTACACACGTGCACTGAAGCACACTACATTTAGTTTGGACTGATTATCTGGATTTTGGAATTTGCACTGTTTTTGGCCCTTCCTTTTGCTCGCCGGCTTGATTTTGCCTCAATAGTGCTCGATGTTGTCATTGATGACTGTAGCACTCTAATTGTTATTATTATGTGCACACAAACAATTTACACACATGCGCACAAATGCGTTACATACATGCAAACAAATGTTACGCAAGTGCACTCAAACAAGTTACATATAAGCACACAAACACGCTATGTGCACATAGACACGTTATGCGCACACAAACACGGTACATACGTGCACACAAAAACGTTACATACATGCACATAAACACGTCATATACATCCACAAGAACATGTTATGTGCACACAAACACGTTGTGTGCACACAAACGCGTTACATACATGAACACAGACACTATACATAGCTGTACATAAACACATCACATCTATGCATAAAAACGTGTTAAATACATACCCACAAATACGTTACATACAATAATATGCATGCACACATACACGTTTTTAATTTATGTGTAAAAACAACAAAACCATTTTTGATTTCATACTACGTTGTATTTCTGTTTGGAAAACACTTGATCCTGAACACTTTTACATCATCACCACAACAAGTTTAGTGCAATTCTGAAACAAGTTCACTGCTTGGCAGGCAGTTAGTTTTAAATATTAAAAACAATAAACTGATGCAGCATAAATATTCGACAATAAATCCTCTGATCTACAAGCACTAGTGAATCAATATTATAACACTGCCTGTCACTGAGAGAAGCTCTTAGAGAGCACTGAGCGGTTAGTGAGAGCTTCTCACTTCAAAGAGCAGCTCTTAGAGAGCACTGAGCTGTTAGTGAGAGCTGCACACTTCAAAGAACCGCTCTTAGAGAGCACTGAGCTGTTAATGAGAGCTGCTCACTTCAAAGAGCAGCTCTTAGAGTGCACTGAGCTGTTAGTGAGAGCTGCACACTTCAAAGAGCCGCTCTTAGTGAGTCGAAAGAACACTAAGCGACAAACTCTACTACAAACCCATGGTCGACGGCAGATTTCTCTAGGGCAGCCCTCGCCTCAGCCGTGGCCTTCCTCCAGCCGGCTATGATCGTCTGTGGGTGGAGCTTCTGAGCAATAAGTAACTCTGCCTCCTGTCAATCAATCCATTCATCCATCACAAATCAATTCCTTGCTCAGTACATTATTCCGTTATTAATAAATCAATAAAAGGATGGTTTAGTCATTAATCGTTATTTTAATGAGTAAGCAAATCGTTAGCTCCAACAGCAACAATCCATGTATCAATTAATCACTAACAATGATACTGCCTCTGCCTCCAATCAATCAGACAACCAATCAACCAGCTGGTTAATTAACTTTAGTTGAATCCATAGTCAAATAGTACTAAGCATATGCTTACAGACATACAGACTACAGTTACATAATTATATAGAACTTTGCCATTAGAAATGGAAAACTATCCGCAATTAAGGGTTCACTCAATTAATCGATTAAACTATCATTTATTAAATAATGTATAAATATATTATCTAAACTATGACATTTTGAAGGAAGAATGAAATTATCTAGAAGATACTGTTTGGAGCAACTATATATATATAGATCTATTTAGAAAAAAGGAATACTGCTGTAAGAAAGGAATATACTGGCATGTTTCACTACTTTATTCAGAAGTTTTTCTGAGATTAGAGTAAATAGGATAGTTTTCTCAAGGAATGACGTCCCTGCCCAGTAAATGTTAGTCACAGCAGAGGAAGGCATAGGGGGCCCACCTCGTCAAAAGCATATCCCTCAAGAAAAGAATGCTATTGGAGCAGTATGAACTCTAAAAACAAGTGATATGAGGACGACATAATTGAAGCGATACCTTGAGTAGTTCACAGGCAAGCACAACGACTGAGGTAGTGCCGTCTCCCACCTCATCGTCCTGCACTCTAGAGATGTCGACGAGCACTTTAGCCGCAGGATTGTCCACTCCAATAGACTTGAGTATAGTGGCGCCATCGTTGGTCACCTGGATGCCTTCACCTCGCTCTGTATACTGAAGCACCTTATCCTGCGTGCATTAATGATAGTAATAATAGTAATAAAGATTTAACGTCCATTTCCTCATCCAGGAATGATGTCAGGGACGTCCCCACAGCACACATCTCACTACAGATCAGTTCACACAAACCAATCTGCCAAAGAAATGTGCTGAGGAGAAATTAATGATCTATCAATCACTTGAGTGTCCTTGTGACGTCATTAGGATACTGAAGCACCTTGTGTAGTGTGCGTTAACAATCTAACAGTAAAGCGAAGCTCTATGCAAAATACCATGAGCTTGATGGTATTAGAAGATAGATGGGGCTATATCATCCTAACTATATATATATATACCTACTAAAGAACTGCAACAAGATGAGCCATATTGTAGCAAGTCTATGAAATAAAGACCCTAAAATTTCTTTTAAAATGACAGCATCTTTGTCAAAAATTTTTAAATTAGTATCTACAAGTATAAAATTATTCATTTAGAATTGAAAAATTGGCTATTTTTGTTACAAATGCATTATAAATGAGTAAGAGGAACATTCTGCGAGTTAAGTGAGTTTAAAGTAACCTAAACCATACACTGAAACTGTTAAAGTACACATTAAATATGTGACAGATAAGATGGTCAATCAAAATAGAGAAGTCGTACCATTCCTTTAGGCCCCAGTGTGCTTCTGATCAGATCACCAATAGCTATGGCTCCAACAAATGATGACTGAAATCACAAACACATCGTTAGCTGGCACTTCAGACGTCAGCGTTTTAAACAAAAGACACCCGATCAACATAATATTATAATCAACAATAATAAGAATGTTCATTTCCCTATACTATGTAATGCCAGGGACGTACCAAACAACAATTTCGCTACAAATCAATTCCCTCAAGCCAGTTGAAAGAAGATTTATTGAAGAAGGAAAAGGAGGTCTTAAAGGCTGCCAGTACAGTGATCAAATTCAGTTAGGTAAAATAATTTTCATTTACGGTGGACATTAAAATTATTTGAATCTTAAAATCTTAAACATATCTATGTTGGAGACATGTTTCAATATAGTACAGAAAAAAAAGAGGAAGTAGCAGAAAGGCTTAATTGATTAGTATTTTATTAGTAATTTAATGTTTTAGTGTCTTTACACTACAGATAACCTTCATGTTAATTATTCATCTTTATTAACCTTCACAAAGAAAGGATAATAAAGATAAATTTAATACATTTTATTTTAAGTCACACAAATGTACTGTACTAGATGCTCAATCTGGGATTTGAATCAATGATCTCTGGTTTATCAGGCAAACAAGACTCTAACTCACTCAACTAACCTTCGGCAATTGTATGACATATAAATATTATTCAGACTTCCATATCATATTTTAATATTTTATTTAACATAATATTACAATTTTCCTCTACCGAGGCAAATGATATTAAAATGCTCTAAAATATACAAGAATCCAGATCATAAAAATACCCTACAAATAACATCACAATAAATGATACACTGTCATAAGTCAATATGTTTAATAACTGTATAGCATTGCCAAAATGTCTGCATTAAATGTAAAAATAGAAATTAAATCTACATATATTTAATTGTTACCATGCGAGCTATTTCACCCTTTTCTTCTTCTGCGCCATAACTCAGGACTTGAACAGGATTAAGTGATAGAGCCTAAACAATAAATCAATTCAATAGAAAAATTAGAATCCATCAGATCTTAGAATCAAGTCAATATTAATTTTTAACCAAGATTTACTTTATTTTGTCTGTTTCAATCTTGCTGTTGTTTTGTTTATTTTTTACCTTCAAACATTTTCTGTTTATCTTGTCACAATAGTAGCAAATACAAGCATACTAGCTAACAAATAAAAAAATAATCAAGGAGATGATTATTAAAAAAACAGCCTAAGCCCTGTGGTCTTGTTCAGTGCAATATGTGTTTATATATTACATCTGTATAACCCATTTGTTAAAATAAAATGATATTACTAATTTATATAATAACACCCATTATAGTGAAATTGCCAACCGTGCTGATATCTACCGTGCTGATATCTATTGCGATGATATCTATCACTTTTAAGAGCACATATTTAAACATGCTACACTGCAGAAAATATGGGCGAAATTATAATTCTAATCCTTCAAAATTCGGTGGTTCTAGATTAATTACTCCAGATCAAAGACAAAGGACAAAATCATTGGGTATTAAGGTTACTAAGAACATATTTTTATAAATTGCAATACTTAATTACTACAGGATTATTTTTGCTACTGTTATACAAATATCGGTAACTAAATGTCTCTACTTTTATCATAATTTGGATCAGATTAATAAAAAGGCAAGATTTTAGGCAATAATCACATTGAGCGATATTAGAGTGAATGCAGATTACCATAATTATTCCGTAAGAATTAGAGTATCTTCAAGCAGCAATGAGATGTTTGGAAAGGTAATTCTTCGTCCTCTAAATGTGGTATACTATTGATGATTAGATTATCGATTATGGAGTATCGATGATTTGATTATCGAAGATTTGTATAATTAAGAATAAGCACAATCATCTAGAACATGCTGAGGCACGTCGCTACCATACACAAACAAAAATCGCTGCTTAATCTTAATGTTGACAGCTTTGATTAATTTATTAATTTTGGTAACAACAACAACAAGTTAAAGCAAAAAACATAAATACATTAAAGTCAGAATTAAGACTTGCACCTAAGCATTGTAGTTGCAGTCAAATAGTATTCAAGACTAAAACCCTCAGACTAAGACAAATACCAGACCCTTCGAGACCAAGGCAAAAGATCAGACCCTTTGAGACCCGACTAGAATTTGAAGACAACATATATTTAGCTGATATATATATATATATATATATATATATATATATATATATATATATATATATATATATATATATATATTCTAAATGCAAATATTGCAGTGTTTTTGATATTACAATCAATTGAATTTCCAATACATGTGCTTATAATAAAGATTTTAAAATATCTACTCTATTATAGTTATAATTATCAGTATAAGTTTAAAATTATGTTTCTCTGTTTAGGACTTATTTTAAGTTTTTTAAAGTCCGTACATCGCAAGCAAAATATACCACATACAGACTAACAGCTGACTCGACAATTTTTTTCCGTAGACCTATACAACAATCGATCCTCAAAAAAGATATTAATACACGCAATTAAGGAGTTTCCTCGAAATTTCAAAATTCAAAGGTATTTTTAAAATTACGAATGTGACAGGCATTATTTAAATTGCACAAAACCTGCAACATTGTCCAGCTGGCAGCTACAATATCGTTTACTTGAGCCAGAATATCTGTCCAAAAAATTAAACTCGCAATATAGTGAAAATCTATCACTTTTTAACATAAAATGTTTAATCCGTTAGTGCATTTTTCCGTGCAACCAGTTCAGTGAATGTCCGTGATTTTTCTCTCAGATCAGCGCGGCTTGGATTCGAACCCATGAAGGTTCAGTTCACTTCAGGGTCTGTCATTTAAACTACCTTTTATGTGCTTACTTACACTAGCTGCCTCTTTTATTTTTGATATTTGACTTAGACTATAATTGAATTTTACTGTTCTAAGTAATAAGAATACGAAGTATTTGTCATTAGCTTTCCCCCCCCCCCCCCCCACAATAATATGTTCAGTACTGATCTGATATAGGCTTACTCTTTCAGTGACCTGATTACGACAATTGAAGACAATCTATTAATTCCATGGCTAAACAAGTACAATATAGGTGGTTGACTTTCATATCCGCGATGCTGATCGTTACTCGCATAGTGACCTTAATTATTCAAGTTATGCATAAATATGCTCACTCCTTCCATCTTCTGTCCATCTGTAAATCGATTTTTTACTTCTGCCTGTCTCCACATGCACATCAGTCGTGCTTGATTTCTGAAGGTCCCACATGGATGTTATATATTCCATCTTCCTGATTTCCAGTAAAACTATCACACACTATCGTGGCTGTTGAAGCGATGGTCGAGCTCTTTTATAATGGAATTCGGCCGACAGTTAGGTTCTATTCTGCTGACAATATTCATGTTAAAGTTAGGCTGAGTACGTCGTGAGTTATGTACGTTGAACCTGTGCTCTGGGTACCCAAGGGCTTTCTCACTCAAAGCTGTCAACACTCGGTTTTCCAAGGTGATCACCCAGTCGTGTACTAAGCGATCTCGACGTAGCTTAACTAGTTTTGCTTAAAAGCTAGCTGAACTATTTCTAGTTTAGTTGACGAGCTGCTAATCTTGCTACGAATAATATCTACGCCGTTTTAGGCCTTTAAGTCCAAATATGGCGGCCAGCAGATACCCGGCGGTATTAAATATCCTTGGCGCAGGTCTACGGTTAGGACCTTGAAAGTAAGTTTGCTTTCTGACAAATCAAGTTAGGAAATCATAGGAATTACTTTCATAATGCATCGCTCTCCACTCATTTCGTAATTCCTCCTTCATTTCTTCCGCCACTCAAATATAATCAATCACTTCCCCCAGTAAAATTCCTTATACTCTTCGTCCCCGTCAACATTTCCCTCAGAAATATTGCTTCTTTTCTCCGCTTCGGCTCTTCTCTCTTTCTCTCGCTCTCTTTTTCTTTTACTTTTATTCGTTTTATCCACTCTTCTCTCTCAGTTTGTTCCGTCCTCTCTCTTTCTTTCTCTCTCTCTCATTTTCTTCCTTCCTTTCTATCTCTCTTCTCTCCTTTATTCTTTCTCTCTTTCTCGTTATTTTTACTTTATCTTTATCTTTTTCTTACTGTTTATCTTCCTTTCTCGATTTTTAGGTTAGTTATCTATTGCTGCTCCAGAGAGGCAGCATGTTCATTTAATAATCCTACTTACTCCTCTTTCTCTCCAATTAAATCAATCAAGCACTAAATTCCATCAAAGCCAATCGATGGCTTTACAAAAATGTGAAAACGTATCAAGGTTAGTATTGAAAGAAAGTAACTGTAGTAGGCCTACATACAGTAAATGTAGCCTACTTATAATATATATACTTCCACTAAATTTCTGAGCAGAAGTTGTAGTCCAATTTAAGGACGTCCAAGACTAAATCTAACGCGTTTTTTAAATGTCAAACGAAATGGCTAACAAGGTTAGCGTGTTAAAGGGCTAAAGGTTTAAGGATAAGAGTTAAGAAGGTTAAATTTACCGTCAGTTTTCCTGACTCTATCTAAATCGTAGTTACGCGTAAAAACTGCAAAGTTCTACCGGAGCTACTGAGTCATTCCGTCAACAAGGGATTAAAATCCTAACCCTACTGATCCGCAGTCGAGCACCTAACCTATTATGCTACGGTTTTCCACCGACTCAGCCAGCTATATATTTAAAGAAAACGACTACAAATATAACATAATGTGAGTTGAAATAAGGCTGTGAAACCGTAGTAATAAAGTATTTACAAAATGTACCTGATTTTTCGCAAATGGAAATAAAATACGGAAGTTTACATCTCAAATCCTATTCGTGATCTTATAGCCAGAAGGTAGTTAGAAAATTCAGAAATAATTTGAAATAAAATTGACGTTGAGTGAAGCAAGTAACTAGCGACATCAGACGATAAAAGTTTATATCTAGAATAACCCGAGGTCAACGACCTGAGGAACGACGGGGGGGGGGCTGAGGGGGTGAAGAATGGATAACTTCAGAGAGACAGGGAACCCCTCTCCGATCTGGAAAATAATATCTCCCAAAATATCTCCTAGAAAAGAATACTTCCAAAATCCAAAGTATGAGAGCTGATTTACACTTTTAGTTGATTTGAAGATTTACTTGGAATTTGGTTAATTTTCCCATATCTCTACGGCTGATTTGCCGTCCTCCGACTAAAAGAGCTATAAAAAATTTAACGTCTCTTTCCCGTCACGTACCAACCGGCAAAGATGGTCCGACTTAGAAACCCAGTGGCACTTGTTTCTCAGGCAAACGGTCAAACATCTAGAATACTATCGATGTCGTATAGACAGATGAGCCGTGAAATATTTTTCATAATATTATATTAGACGGATATCTTTCAATGTATTACTTGCATATGTAATAGAGAAATCAGAGAAACTATGGAACCAAAAATATTCTCTCCTCTAGAGATGTCTATCTCTATCTCTAGCGCTCTTTCAAGTGGAAGGTTCATGGTATTCATTCCTACTCACATTCTGCATTCATTCTCCACAATGAGCACTCCATCGATTTACGTTTTAATCTATCCATAAAAAACTATACCCTTACCCGTAATCTTAGTGCAGCCTATAGCTTAGGGAAAATATCAAATCTGTTTTGATAATCTTAACAACAAATTTGAATCCAGCATCTACTTAATCTGATACTTAACCATCCACGCCACTGGCTCAGCCACTTCTGCATTCAAGAAAGTACCAACCATTTTATAAAAAAATCGTGGCTCAATCAATCAATCAATAGATCAATCAATCAATAAGAATTTAACGTCCGATTGCTCGCCATTTGGCAATGTCAGGGACGTCTCTTGCAGACTCTACACAAACAGGCACCAAAGCACCACACGATGACGACTGAGTACACAGAAATCACAAAAGAAAGCGAGATCAAAACAATACAAGTCCAAGATCCAAGGCAAGCGAGTCAAAATTTAGACCTATGGTGGAAAGAGATGGGTTTTTAGATTGCCAAGGAAAGTACCAATACAATTACAAAATCGAAGATCTTGTGGCACAGAGTATGGCTCTTACTTTAGGCGACTTCAAGACACTGCTATAGCTGGAGTGGAATGGACGAAGTGGAATGGGCGCGTGTTTTGTTTAAGCAGCGGTTAGAGACGGGCACTAGACATCGTCCTACTGACATATACCATATAACAAGTCACATGTGGGATGATACTCTCCTATACTCGCATTCCTGCTGTTAGAGCTTCTTACTCTTCTTATCTATCGCTTATTCACTCTCTCTCGATCTCTTTCGCTTTATATCTATCTCTCTTTCGCTTTCTCTCTATCATCTATCATCTGGCTCTATCATCTCTGTCACATACTGCTTTTCATACTCTCTTTTTTATTCTTTCTCTCCCTCTCTCTCTCAATCTCTTTCTTTCTCTCTCTTTCTCTCTCTCTCTCTCTCTCTCTCTCTCTCTCTCTCTCTCTTTATCTCTCTCACTGTATGTCACACTCCTTTTTTCGTATACTCTCTCTCTCTCTCTGTCTCTCTCCTGCTCTCTCTTACTCTGTTATCGCTCACATTATATCATTCACACTTCCTTCTTTTCTCTTATTCTCATATCTCTCATTCGTCGTTTAAAATGGATAAAGAGAGAAACTATTAACTCCTAATTATAATGATTAACTCCTTATTTCTCTCTTTATCCCTCTTTGTCTCGCTCTCCTCTCTCTCTCTCTCTCTCTCTTTCTCTCTCTATCTTTCTTCCTCTCTCTCTCTCTTTTTCTCTCTCTCTCCCAATCTTGCTTTTTCTATCGGGGTTTTGTCATAGTATCACTGCAGCTCTTGAAGATGGCGGATTCTCCATTCTCAACAGTTACTCTGTATAGTATCAGTACTGTTTCCCTGCACCACAAACACGAGGGCTAGACTGCTGTAACCCTGTCTCTTTTCTAATTACTGCACGTTTGTCGCTCTCTCTCTTGCTATCTCACTCTCTCCATCCATCCATCCATCCATCCATCCATCCATCCATCCATCCATCCATCCATCCATTCATCCTTCCTTGCTTCCATCTCTCTCTCTCTCTCTCTCTCTCTTTCTCTCTATCTCTATCTTCCTTCTCGTATACCTCTCTTTGTATCGCTCTGTTATCTTTTTAAAGTTGTTTACTACGACTGTCTCACTCACGCTATTCTAAAAGTGACTTAATTAATACAGAAGACTCCAGGAATGACAGATCAGGCAGAGAATCAAGTGTTCCCATGGTTTCTTGGTCCATTTCTGATTCTGCATTCTGCGAGATGAAACAACAACAGAAACTTTCAGCAAAACTAATCATCTTGCGCTATTAATTTATTTTATTTATTTATTTATTTATGCTATGCAAGATGCGTAGGTAAGTTTTTATTTTATTGTGTGTGGGTCTCAAACAAGCAGTTGTGCTTTCTGACCTAGTGTCGTTATGTTATGTTATGCTATTTTATTTCAATTAACGTTATTGAAGTAATTTCCGTTATTCGATATCAAGTATATTTTTAGAACTACAAATTATTTAGTTGTAATTACAAATAATTTACTTCAATATCAGGATTTCCCGCTATATCGCAAATTAGTATCGCCTTAGTTTTACATAATTAATGTGTCTTTTTCTACTACTTTGTGCTTTCAAATAAACGATCACATATACACATTTCTATACGTGTATATAGGCCTACATATGTATTCGATGGTATATATATATATATATATATATATATATATATATATATATATATATATATATATATATATATATATATATAATATTGTCTATTTCTTACGACAATGATCACCTCTTTAGGTTTACTAGAAGTATATTAATATGATATATTATTGAACGATACATCATCAATTAATTATAACTTTATTTAACTTATAATCTCTAGATGGTTGAATTTTAAAAGCCTTTATGATGCTACGATTTTTTTCCAAATACACTCAACGATTTAATTTAATTACGACCGGACTTTTGATTGACAACCGAGTCAAAACACTGACATCGATGACGAGTTTAATAAATCTTGCGAGATCATTTGATTTCTATATTTTGGCTAAATGGCATAATGAATTTTATTAAAGAGAAAAAGAAACTGAAAAGTGTTTAATTCCTATGATTTAAAAATCGTTCCTGGTTTATTATTAATATTATTTTGAGATCTATGCATGTTTTACTTCATGTCTTCATTTCAGTTTTAGGATTGTTACTTGATTTCACTTATATAGAACGATCGTAATCATCCTGATATCGTCCCGTGCGGTGGCTGGGCCACTGAAGAATGGATCAAACGCAAACTGCACGTACCGTTAGAGTCGTCAAAATACCAACCGAGCAGACAAAGGGAATTCGCCATTGAAGCCATATTTTTGAGGTATGAAGATATGTATATGTATATATATATATATATATATATATATATATACTAACTATGGATAGAAATTTCACAAAAATGATCATTTAGCATTTTTTACAGCTGGGTTCACGGTTATTACGTTAATCAGTCAATAATTATCATCAATAGGTGTATTTAGTATGCTTCTCTCTATGATGAAAGCAACAGTAGAGCTAAAAAGTAAACACGCACCATAGTGAAATGTTCAACCACGTTGATATCTATCACTTTTAATACCACATATTTAAACCGTGAGGCAATGTAGTTCATTTTCCGTATAACCAGTTCAGTGAATATCTGAGATTTTACTGTCAGATCAGCGCGGCTGGGATTCGAACCCACGAGGGTTCAATTCACCTCAGGATCTGTCATTTAGAACTTCATGACGTTACCCCTACTCTATTGAGACATGCTAAATGGAATGAGCAAGTATCCCGATGGTATGAGGAAACGATGAGATCTGGATCCTGGTTGTACAGGATCGGCCAGGACTGAGATCCAGTAAAACCCTTTGTAGAACTCGGTCAATTCCTACTACTTCTAATATTGAAAGAGTCCCCTACGGCAGAATTTAACTAGGTCATGTTTCACCATCTGTCAGGCATTGCTACTTCTAAAACTTTCTCTTATAGAATTAAGATCAAGAGCAACTAGGGTTCTGCCGTCAATGTAAGACTAAAGTTGAGTTTAAAGCCTTTAAATATAGCCTTTATCTTGGGAAAATATTCGCTTTTGAGATGGTTTCCCGTTTCATTCTTCAATGTTTTCTTAGTTGTCTCTTACCATAGCGCAGTGTACCGTTGATCTCTTCTCCAATGGCCCGGACACAACACGAGGAGATCCTATAAAGGTAAAGTCAAATCTGTCAAATTACAAACTTCGCTCATGATAACTTGCAATATTGATGCGATTGCTAAGTTACTTCTACATGCATACCCATAGAATAAAGAAAAACTATAGAAGTGTCAAAGGCAATCTCAACCATCGTAAACATTGAGTTCAAGAAGTGCACAGATGCCAACAACAAATTTTGGTAGACGGAGTTAAACAATATCAGCTGATCGTTATTTAAAGGCATAAAATAATGTAGGTTTTGAACATTTTAAAATCTTTTGAACCATAATGAAACACTTTAGGAGCACATCTGTAGTCACTTCTATCCAACATATCGTCATGACAAAAAATTATTTGAAACGAATTCCTAATAATTGGATGTATATTTTTATAATACAAAATGCAAACAAATTCTATTTCAAATCTCTTAAAGGATATTCCCCGCTCTTTAGTTTTCGGATTTCTGGAATTTGTATACCAAAATGCGCAACAATACATCATCTTAAAGCCGTTTAGAGACCGAATATTATGAAATAAATCTGAAAATACAGAAATTACAACTAAATGCACATATGTCAAAGGGGCTTTGTTTACCCTTTCGATTAAGTGGAGAATGCTTGAAATCAAGTCGCTCTTGTTACAAAACTGGTATCGTTGAAACAACAGTCATGCCATATCTACCTATTTTAAAGATTTTTGTGCATACCTAACAAGAAATTCGTACTTTCAGCTACACAGGTAGATAGCCTATTGAAATCGACATTTACGCTATGAAAAGTGTTTTAACTGTCAACATGTCTGTCTGCCTTTCTGTCTGCTCGGTGTATGCAATCAGTCTGTCTGTCAATCAGCTGTGTGGCCGGTTCAGTTCATCATCTACCTTTGTTGTATTTATATCTTCATGAAGCGAAAAATGTTCAATGTGTATCTACATGAAGCAAAATGTGATAATTTTGTATCTGCATGAAGCAAACCATGATCAATTTGTATCTGCATGAAATAAAACCTGATCAATTTGTATCTTCATGAAGCAAAAACATGATCAATATGTTTCCACATGAAGTAAAACATGATCAATTTGTATCCACATGAAGTAAAACATGATCAATTTGTATCTTCATGAAGTAAAATGTGATAATTTTGTATCTGCATGAAACAAACCATGATCAATTTGTATCTTCATGAAGCAAAACCATGATCACTTTGTATCCACATGAAGTAAAACATGATGATCAATTTGTATCTTCAAGAAGCAACACATGATCAATTTGTATCTATATGAAGCAAAACATGATTAACTTGTATCTTTAAGAAGCAAAACATGATCAATTTTCTGCAAAAATGTTGCTAGCAGCTTATTTTGTCCAAAGCCTAGTTAGGAGTTAGGATCAACAGTTGCATTGGTCGGGTGCAACATTTGCACTGGTTAAGTGCAACAGTTGCACAGATTAGGTGCAACAGTTGCACTGGTTAGATTGCAACAGTTGCACAGGTTAGGTTACAACAATTGCAATGGTTAGGTGCAACAGATGTCCTATTACGCTAAGTTGCCGCCTAAAGTCACACATTGGTGTCCGCAGCTTAATCGCATCGGCTATGTCACTGCAACTGTGTCGCAAGAGCTATATCATACCAGCTGTATATCGCAGCAGCTATATCACAGCAGCTACATCACACCAGCTGTATATCACACCAGCTACATCACACCAGCTGCATATCACACCAGCTACACCACAGCAACTATATCATACCAGCTGTATATCACAGCAGCTGTATATCATAGCAGCTACATCACAGCACCTACATCACAGCACCTACATCACAGCAGCTATATCACAACTGCTTTGTCACAAGAAAACTATCACAACAGCTGCATATATCGCACCAGCTGTATATCCAAGCAGCTAAATCACAGCAGCTTTATTACAGCAGCTATATCATATCTTACTATATATATATATATATCTCTATATATATATATATATTAGATATATAGATATATATAATATATATATATATATATATATATATATATATATATATATATATATATATATATATATATATACATTCTCCTGCTGTAACTCTTTTGCTTACAGTCAGCAGCTCGAGTAACAGCTGCATATCTAACGCAATCTGCAAAGAGCTACAAGCAGCTGGGTTAAAGCTGCCAGTGTACAGCTGCTAACAGCTTGGTTAGACTTTCTAGCAGCTGTTAGAGATGATGCTATAGCAACTATCTACTGAATTATAGCTTCTTGTACAGCTGGGTTATAGCTTCTGGTACAGGTGGTTAGAGCTTCTGGTACAGCTGGGTTACAGCTGCTGGTACAGCTGGGTTATAGCTGTTGATACAGCTGAGTTATATCTGCTGATACAGCTGGGTTAGAGCTGCTGGTACAGCTGGGTTAAAGCTGCTGATACAGCTGGGTTATAGCTACTAGTACAGCTGGGTTAGAGCTGCTGGTACAGCTGGGTTATAGCTACTGGTACAGCTGGGTTAGAGCTGCTGATACAGCTGGGTTATAGCTACTAGTACAGCTGGGTTAGAGCTGCTGGTACAGCTGGGTTATAGCTACTGGTACAGCTGGGTTAGAGCTACTGGTACAGCTAGTGAGAGCTGCTGATACAGCTGGGTTATAGCTGCTGGTACAGCTGGTTAGAGCTGCTAGTACAGCTGGTTAGAGCTGCTGTTATTGCTTAGAGCTGGTCTGTCCACGGCCGAAGATAGGCAGAGTTCTTTTTACTACATATACTGACCACCCCTTCAGTGATTGTCCCCCACCACTCAATATCCCACCCTCCTCCGCTCTTTACTGTCACATCAGATCTCTCTCTCTCTCTCTCTCTATCTATCTCACTCTGTCTCTCTATTTTATCTTTCTATCTCTCTCTCTCTCTCATCTATCTCTCTCTCTCTCTCTCTCTTTATCTTTCTTTCTCTTTCTCTGTTTTCTTCTATCTTTCTCTTTCTCTCTCTCTCTCTCTCTCTTTCTTTTTCTTTCTCTCCCTGTCTCTCTCTTTCTCACTATTTCTTTCTCTCTCCCTCCCTCTCTCTATCTCTTTCTGGCTCTCTGTCTCTCTCTCACTCTCTCTCTCATTTTCTCTCTCAGTCGCTCTGTTTCATAGCGCCGAAGTTCTTGTTAGTCTCATTGGTTAGTAGTATATTGGCAGAGGCGATTCTGAAATTATTGAGGGGTTGGAGTGGGGCGACTTTAACTAAGATGTGGACAACAGACTGCAGGGGAAGACCGAGACTTGAAGCGTTGAATGAGTTGATAAAGCGTTCATATCTGGACATGCGATTGTCAAGTGTGAACACATAAGAACAATAAAAATGACTGGCTGGAGTCAGTGGCGATGTCGGTAAGATATTCGATCGCGGATCAGATGGTGCGGGGTTCAAATCCTGGGCTCGCCCGTCACTGACATCGCTTTCGAGTGAGAAAGCTGACGTTAACATTAGCTTTAATTTCATTTACACCATCTATACTATCCACACCTCGCTATGTCAGATTTCTAAGATGTGGACAACGGACTACTGGGAAAGACCGAGACTTGAAGTGTTGAGTGAGTTGATAAAGCGTTCATGTGTGTGGACCTGCGGTTGTCAAGTGTGAAATCATACAAATAAATAATAATAATAATATTTATATTATTTATGCTATCTACTCCTCGATGTGTCAGATACCGATCTTCTTCCTAGCAACAGTTGAGTGCTACTCTCGTCCATGACAACATCGAGCCCATCATTGTTGACTAGAGTTATAGCAAGATAGGACACGTCATAGCGGGTGGTGCTCGAGAATGCAATAGTAAGAGGAATAAGAGAAAGAAAGAGTTAGAGACAGACCGAGATAGGAGATTCTACGTGATTTAATAATACATTCATATCCAGATTTGAAACTGCAAGTCGAGTGTGGGATGATTAGAAAGCATTATGTCATGCAAATACCGTTAGTCTTTGTCCATATCATACATTGAGAGAGTAAGAGAGAGAGAGAGAGAGAGAGAGAGAGAGAGAGAGAGAGAGAGAGAGAGAGAGAGAGAGAGAGTTTGATAGAGAGAGTAAGATCATGTATATATATATATAGATATATAATATATATATATGTACAATATGTATATAATATATATATAATATATATATATATATATATATATATATATATATATATATATATATATATATATATATGCGTGTGTGTGTATGTGTGAGAGAGAGAGAGACAAAGAATGAGAGAGAGAGAGAGAGAGAGAGAGATAAAGTGAAAGATGAAAGTAAGAGAGTTTTCAGTACTAGGGGGTCCTGGTCGCCCACAGTCTCTAGAAATGATCGGAGGCTGAGGTTAGTGATGTCGCGCTGGTAGACAGCAAGCGAGCGCTCACTGATCACAGCGTCTGACTGTCCTACTAGCTTACTAACGTCCTCTAGCTCTCTCTCTCCCTCTCTCTCTCCCTCTATCCCTCTCATTATAATCGTTCTCGATAGAACACTCGAGTCAACGTTAGTACGTTAATATAGTTTCACAGATAGACTATTATATAGGTCGATCAGTTTGTCGATGTGGTTGATTTTGGAAGCTCTCGTATTTATGGATATCGCGGAAGGTCATTTGGAGGACAAATTCGAAGACGAAGAATCTTGCTGGAGCTAAACAATATGTCATGTACCGAAGTTGTGCTGGTAACAGTGAAGAGAGAGAAGACAGCAACAGGTTCGGCTGCCGCAGGGTCTGCAGCTGCTGCTTTGGAGCAACAACTACCACTATCGGTAGACCTGCAAAATTCACCAGTAGAAATACTAAATTTATTAGCAGCAGCTGCGCTACGGATTCAGTTTGTAGCTGTAGCAGAGAGTTCAGCAGCCGGAGTTTTAGCAGTGCCAGAGATTATATTAGATGTAGCAGAGCTAATCCAAGTTATCGTAATATTCAATCCGAGAAGTGCAATTATAGGGTGGTGTGGCGGAGGAAACAAAGGAAGGAAGATCATTCTCTTGCATATAGAGATAGAAGTATTGGAAGATTTCGTGTCTCGAGTTTTCAGTACAAAACGGATAAATCTGACAAAATTTCGAGCCATGGAGTGAAAGGATTTTCAGTGCCAAATTCTGATAACAATGTGGAATGGGAAATTGAGCGGTATTATGAAACAGACACTTTTATGCATTCCAACAAAGGAGACTATCTTGAAAAACGGATAGTAGATAGTTTATATAATTTTTCCGATACCGACGAAAGGTTTCAATATTTTAAGTATTTTAGTCATTCGAAAAAGTTACGAGTTTTGGCAAGCTATGATCGCAACACGTCTGTCTCGAGCCTCTACTCAAGAGATTCGCTAGAATATCGTCCAGTGGAACTAGTGAACAGCCTAACTTCAAATCTGTTGAAGGATAATTCAGAAGATCGATTTATAGAAATTAGGCGCGTACGCTCAGACGACGAAATTCGAAGAACACATTACTTAAAGTCGTGCCTGGGTAGATCCGTCAAGACGCCTTCATTTAAGTTCCTCTCATCTTCGACATTTAGATTGCCTGATTTTAGTTTAAATAAAAGTTTCACCGTATCGTCTAAGAACCGACAATCTCACAACATCGCAGTCTTCCTGTATAAGAGAGTTCTGAGGTACTTTCTCATTGTCATGCTCTTATCGAGTCAACTGGTCCAGGCGGCAGGTCGTTCCAATGCTAGGTCCAGTGTTCCTGGTCCCTTCTATGTCCCTCCAATAACCCCAGCAACAACCTGGTTGCCTCTAATTCCAGTCCATCCCACCACAATGGGGCAGAATTCAATGCAGTCATCTGCCGATCCAAGTTTCGATCATAGTATTGATCCCGGTGGGATATCTAATAGAAATTCCGAGTCGTTTAAAAAGCCAGAAGTATCTAAACTTACAGGAGAGAAGGCTGACGGGTTGTCTTCCACAGAATCGGCTAGTCTAGTTACGTCGGATAAGTATTTAGTCACGGAATCTCAAACAGCTTCTCATGAAAGTAACGCTCGAATAGAATATGCAAATAATATCGTTTTAGTAAATACACGGAGTCCTAGCCTCGCTAACCTAGACGATGTCGTTCACTCTGCCATTTCTTCTCTTAGCATGGAAACGACTCAGGTGGGATCAGAAATCTTAACTTCCTCTGAGACTCAAGAAGACTCGACAAGTCGTACTGCCTTCACATCCGACAGTCCACCTTTAACAATAAATTCCAGCGAGACAGGAGATTCTCTCACAACCAACCAGCCAAATTCAGTTCGTCCAGATGTACAGTGCCTTCAGAATGAATCCGTCGCAACCACATTCGGTCCCTCGCAGCGATCAAGAAGAGATGCAACAACCATCGCACCCTCGGTCGAGCCGTTTTCCAGTTTAGTCCCTGATTTATTTCCCGTCCAGTTTAATTTCTGTGATCACTTGAGTATTGTAGAGGCTCTGGAACCTTCCCTGACGACTTCGGAGGGCGTCAACTGCAGGAGATTGTTGCTGGATGGTGTAGGCAATTGGACGTCGTTTAATGAATGCGTGAAGGAGCTGATGGAACTGGATAGGAGAGTTGGAGAAAGTTTTAAACTTTTTGAGGTGATTTTGGACAGCAATGACTGTATAGAGGATTACTCTAATGCTTGGAACTGCAGCGACTGTAGGGTAGGTTTACTCTAGCTGTGGTTTCTTTCTTCTAATGATGTAATTTTCATAATTTTATATTTTAAAATCATTCTACTAGTTCTGCGTGATCAAATCATTCTAGCTGCTCTATTAGATTAAATCATTCTATCTGTTCTACAAGATCCAACCATTCAAGCTGTTCTACTTGATCTTTTTATGGCTTTTAATTTCTAGAACATTTAATATCTTTTCATTAATTTGATAGAATTATTATTTCTTAGATTTAACGAAATTCAAGAGTATTTCATGGCACTGATTGAAGTCTCATCATACTGGCAAAACAACCAAAAAAACTGAAGTTATTAGAATAAGTTTTAGAATGCAGTCATTAGCTCGACAAATAAAGCTTCTTACAAGCTTTCAAATTGTCCCAATCGCTCCTATACTGTGGCATCTTAGACACATGCAGTATAGGATCGCTCTATTCCGCTAGGATATGAAAATACGGATACGCTAGGACACTACTCGGGCTATAAATCGTCACGAGTTTCACATTTTTCGAGATATCTCGGATTGGAACGCCGCTGTAGTGGTCAACGTTACACATTAGCGGCCTTGGTGACGGCTGTCAAGAGTTTAATTGAAGCTAAATGCAACGCATTAATCTTAATACTTTCATAAAGAATACAGCAATGTCCACGACACAATTGTGTGCCGTGTGCATTGTGCAATGGTTGTATAATCAATAAATCATCACAGCCTTAACCAGACAAAAACTTTCTAAATATATAGCCTAAAAGCCTGATTCGTTTTCCAATCCGGCTAGTTTGCGGTTACTTGGCTTGATTGTTGTAAATTTTCTGAAATATTATTTTCGCTCTGTTAGCTTTTTATTGTTTCTTCACTCGCTCACTGACTCACTGACTCACTGACTTACTGACTCACTCACTCACTCACTCACTCATTCACTCAATCATTCACTCACTCACTCATATCTGTCACTACTTTTAGTAATCTTTTCCCCTGATCTCTAGCTATTTTTCGATCTTTTTTCCTCTTTCTTTCTCTCCTACTATTTACTTATTCTGCTGCTATGCAGTTCACTCTCTAAGGGTAAATCTAGCGTTATTTGATTGTGTCAAATAACGCTATAATACGCTTCTGTTTATATAATTCTATTTTAGTTTTGTCTATCTATCTCTCTTTCTCCCAATTATTCTCTTTCTGTCAATCTCTCTCTCTCTCTCTCTCTCTCTCTCTCTCTCTCTCTTTAATCCATCTTTACAACTTTATCACCTTTTTATCTTTATCTCTATATCTACCTCTATCTCTATCTGATACTCTCTCTATCTCTATCCCTAACTCTATATCTTTCTCTATCTCGGTCTCTATTTCTATCTCTATATCTCTCTGTCACTCTCTCAATCTCTACTTCTAACTCTCCTTCTGTCTCTATCTCTATCTCTACCTCTACTCTATATCTATCTCTATCTTTATCTCTGTTTCAGTCTCTTTCTCTATCTCTATCTCTATCTCAGTCTCTTTCTCTATCTCTATCTCGATCGCTATCTCTAGCTCTATCTCTGTCTCTGTCTCTATCTCTATCTCAACCTCTATCTCTACCCATACATCTACCTTTATCTCTATCTCTCTATCATTTTTCCCTCCCTCCCTCCCTCCCTCCCTCTCTCCCTCCCTCACTCCCTCCCTCTCTCTCTCTCACTCTCTCTCTGCCAGTCTCATTTAACAGCTCCTAGAAGCTACATCAGCTGCTGCATCAGCTGCTGCATCAGCTGTTACATCAACTGCTACATCAGCTGCTACATCAGCTGTAGTCTTCCAGACTACGGAGAGATGGTGGTATGCATTAAATACAGCAACCAATCTACGTTGTTACGTGATAGCCGTTCTAGGATTACAATTAATATATGACTTCATGGCCAGTCTCTATTACAGAATAGGCTCATTATTTTTTACTCTCCATACGCTTAGAGGTGTGTCTGTCTGCCCCTGTACGTAGGCCTAGTTATGTGCTTCATTAGAATTGTAGACGTGTTTATGAGTCACAAAGTTATTGTCTCTCTGACTGTAAATAAGTATACCTTACCGTGTTAATTGTTTTGAAGCTTCCTCTTTGGTTTTTATGGTTTTTGGTTTTTATGAGCATAATTAATTTTTTTGCCAGCGAGCTATCTATATTTTGACTGACAAGTATTGTTCCACGTTGTGTCTTGCCACTAAAGAATAGACAAACCGTAAACTGCATGTGTCGTATGAGGCGACTGAGCAAGAATTAAAGGCAAATGAAAACCACCTCAGAAGTAATATTATTTCCAATATATAAGCTATAATAAGGTGTGGGTAAGGAATAGACGTTCTTGAAGGGATTAACTCATTAATCAATAGTGTGCTCTTTGTGGAGCGTGAAAGTAGAATTTGAGTAGGAATATGTGCCTTGGACTTACCTCTTGACAGAACACTTGAGAGATTTGTCTTTATGTTATTGAATTGTGATAATGTAAAGTTCAGCTTAGCGAAAAGCAATCTTTTCACATGGATGTGGTTCATTCAGTCTTAAAGTAAATTATTTAACACAAGCTCATTAATTAACATGTAATAAATTATCTCCATGCATCAACACACTAGGGAAATGATGAATTATTTGTACATTATGCAACAATGTAAAATACAATATATATGTAATCATATATAATACCATCATATTCACACATTAGTGTGTCATGGGTATCATGGGTAAACAAGAGTGTTTTCTCAGGTAATGACGCCCCTGCCAAGTATATGTTAGTCGAAGCTGATGAAGGCATAGGGGGCCACCTCGTCATAAGCAGAATCCCCCAAGTATAATGGTATATCATGTTAGATGATTTTAAGAGAGTAGAATCGTTATATATCGTGGACCTTCCAGTAATCAGTGCATTGAGAGAGAGAGAGAGAGAGAGAGAGAGAGAGAGAGAGAGAGAGAGAGAGAGAGTGTGTGTGTGTGTATCACCTCTATAAACTACACGCAAAATAGAAAAAATAAACTGACAAAAGCTTCAGTGTTAAGAAAGCAGACACAGTAACACAGTTTTAAAATATTCTATATTTAAATCCAGCGTAGCTGATTGGCAGTGGAGCACCTAATTGAAGCGTATAACGACTCATCTCAAATCATATAACGTGGCACAATATTGCATTATCTATATTTAGCGCAATCTTGCAGTGACTTGAGGGGATTATGTTCGAATAGATTCAATAATTGTGATTGTTGAATTACGGAATTGCTAATAACGGTGACTATAAAAATTCAGCTTCCTGTCGCTAATGCTCTGACAAACAATCAAGAGTCGACAGGCGTCCGTGGTGAAATTCTAATCTAATTACTAGCATTGACTGATAGCCAATGTTTCGTGCGGCATAGTATCAATACGTATGTCGCTTATATTAGCTAATAGCACATTAGCTTCACTGACAATTATTCACTGTTTCGTGTGGCAGAGTATCAATACATAAGTCGCTAATATTAGCTAGTATCACTATTAGCATCACTGATGATGATTCGATATTTCTTGTGGCATAGTAGCAATGCATAAGTCGCTAATATTAGCTAGTATCACTATTAGCATCACTGATGATGATTCGATATTTCGTATGATATACTAGGCTGGAGCCAGTGGCAATGTAGGTAAGATATTCGACCGCGGATCAGTATGTGTGGGGTTCAAATCATGGAGCTCGCCTGTCAGTGTCACTGACATCGCTTTCGAGTTAGGAAACTGACGTAAACCTTAGCTTTTACCAGCTTAACCTTTACAATATCATACATAAGTCGCTAATATTATCTAATATCACACCTGCATCGTTGACTGATATTATATGTTTTGTGTGATACAGTATCAATACTTAAGTCGCTAGCATCACACATAGTATCACCGATTTATGCAATCAGTTCTAAGAGTCCTATCTTTTGGTCGGTTTCTTAGGTATACGGCTAAATTTAGAATGAGAATGCCGTCTGATTTATCAACTCGGAATAAAAGTCATTATCGTCAGATAAACCTTTCATACTCATTAATAATTATTGATATCTGAGTAAAATATGTTGGTTTTGAGGTATTTGTCGTTGCCTTCATTCGTATAATAGTTAGTCTGCTCTTAAGCTAAAGAAACGTCTACAGTGCTCTGTTTAGCTGTTCTTAATTAAACTTATAAACCCAACAAGGAAAATTCCGGCCTACAAACTCAATTAACTGAGTTTTGGAGAAAATCTAGAGTTTTAAATCGCCATTAGATAAGATTGCAGAATTATAACATATTTAATATAACCCCGAAATTACACGTATGAACAAAAACTGCTGCAACGGTATTTGGTATTGTCATGAACTACACTGCACTCACTCAACCTCGATTGGTAGAGAATAGATTCCGGTAAATTACGGTGTGAAGATATCATTTTTCACCGTTAATGTACGTAACTCGTGAGTTCAGATAGGCAAAGTTGTTCTATATTTTTATTTCGATTCTGAATCGAGGTCGGCTTCAACCTGCAGCTTCATGTATAATTGAATAATACTCTGCAAGAAAAATAGCATAAGATATATGTTATAGTCATGACGCCTTAACAAATTGTAAAAACTGTGTAGTGTCAACATCATCATCATCTTCCCTTTAATCCCATTTGAAATAGGGTCGGGATACGAGAAGACCTTATCTACTCCTCTCTGTCCCACGCTATATCACCAATCAATCCCATATACCCACTTAAATCTTGTAGCACTTTCTGACGTTGATTTGGATCTTGTTTTTATGTCACCTTCTACGACACGTGCATATTTACACGGTTGGTCTATTCATAAAACAACCCGGACACAACACAGGGAAAATTGCAATTTTTAGCAAGTCTCATATTTTATGAGTTATTCAATAAATATTCGACTCGACTAACAAATATGCAGAAGATAAATATTTGTCAAATTCGGAATCAAGAATATGTTCTCGGGTTGACTAATGAACCCAATTTCAAAGCTCGTATAAATTTTGCTCCAACATATCATCTTTAATTACGTAATGGAAAATTGGAAATTTGTATCAAAATTTTGTATCAATCGATTGGAAATATTCATCAAAACTTAACGTACAAAAATATTTCTGAAATTGCGAAAAGATGAATATCATTGGCTATTTGTATATGCTTAAACTTGAAAATGAAATTCAAATGCATTTCTTATATCTTAGATATGAAATATCCGCGCGCAGCTGAAATTGACACAATAATTGAGAAATGACGCTTGGGATCAAGCTGTTTTCAAATTAAAAACTCTCCATCTCTGCTCAATGGAAAGTCATTGTCTATCATATTAGCTAGAGATGGGAATTTCCTAAATTTCTGAGTTAAGGGTTAGGTTCGGTTTGGGTTCGGTTCTATTCTCATCTCTAATTTAATACTAAAAGCTGATAAAGCTAATGTTAACGTCAGCTTCCTCCCTTGGAAGCGATGTCAGTGACGGGTGAGCCTGGATTTGAACCCCGCACACACTGATCCGCAGTCGAACAATCTCAATCGCAACATTATGTTTGATATAATACGTAAAAAGTAAAAGCCAATTACGAAGCGAGAAATTGAACCTCTGACCAGAACCTAATTGATCTTGGTACTCTCTCTCTCTCTCTCTCTCTCTCTCTCTATCTCTCTATCTCTCTCGCTCTCTCTCGCTCGCTCTCTCTCTCTCTCTCTCTCTCTCTCTCTCTCTCTCTCTATATATATATATATATATATATATATATATATATATATATGTATGTATATATATACAGGCCCATATGTATACGTGTCCTGAAATCCTGGAGGAAGTCCTGGAGAGAGTTGGCACAGATAGACATTTGATAAGTGTATTAAAAAATAGGAAGAAGAGATGGATAGGACACATTCTAAGGGAGGAAGGTCTATTACAAGAGATCATAGAAGGTAGAATAGAAGGAAAAAGAGGCAGGGGCAGGCCGAGATTAGGTATGTTAGATGATTTAACGACCCACTCATATGTGGAAATGAAGAGGAAGGCGGAAGACAGAGTAGAGTGGAGGCGTTATGTACCATGGACCTGCCAGTAGGCAGTGCACTAAGAGATGTATACGTGTATATATATATATATATATATATATATACATGTATAGTACAATAATTATAATAAAAAATTATAATGTAATATAGTATGTTATAAACCTATGTCTTACTCTACGAGGTGCTCATTGGTTAGCTTAATAGCAGACTGTGTGTAAAACTAAGTAGATTGAATATGTGTTTGTTACCACAGATATGTTGAGAGTTTTTTGTATGCTGCAGTCAGTGGTTACAGTCATTTTGAGACATAGATGGAGGTGAATGAGGTGTAGTATGATTCGAACCTAGCAAACTATGCGAAGTGTATCGATCTGCTTGCTAACTCATAATTAGCTGCACACGAAGCAGAGTTGTGTCATGCGATGTGGTAATGGGTCTAATATATCACGCACATGCAGATCTATTGCATGAGCTTCAAATAATACTGTAGAAGTCGAAACCAAAGCAACGTATAACGATTGCTGATAGAATGTTATACGTGTACACTGTACGATGTGTACATGTATCAGATTGATTCACTTTTGTAAGAGATAGTAGATCTATTTCATGATACCCAACATGAAAAACAACATATTTACTTTATGCCGTCAATTTGGTAGCATAGTGCCCAATCAAGTTCAGAAATTTTTGACATACATACATATATGTACAGTGAATTAATGTGCCCGCAAGTCATCATCATCATCTTCCCTTAATCCTAGGTTAACCATGGCCCGAATATGAATAGCCTTTGTCCAATTCTCTCTGTCCCACACCATATCATCCCCTATTTTTCATGTCCTTCTTAATTACCGCATCCCACATCAATTGTGGTCTACCCCTCTCTAGCTTAACATCCAGTTCTTGCCTCCAAACTCTCTTTACAACATCCTCATCTGCCTTTCTCACAATATGCCCATACCATCTCAATCTCGACTGAGCCAACCTATCCCCGATCCCCTCAACATTCAAATTTATCCCCACTTTCATTTTCAATTCTGTCCTTCCTAGTTATTCCACACATTTGACACAATATTCTCATGTCTGCCAAATGCAAATGCTGTAAATTTTCCATTTTTAGTGCCTATGCAACATTCCGAACCATGCATCATTACTGGCCTTACCACAAAACTATAGAACTTGCCTTTTAGTCTTAGTGGTACTTTCCTATCACACAACACTCCACTAGCTGCACTTTTAATTTTGCCTACTCAGCCTGAATCCTAATAGTAACCACTTTTTTCAACTCCATACATGTAAATGTACGGAGTTAAAAGGTAATTAGATATTAACTGTCACATTACAGTTATCCTTTATACTTGGATCTTGACGTCCCTTACATTGCGTAATGGCGAGGAACTGGACGTTAAATTCTTATCGATTGATTGGTTGATATTAATGTATATTTTAAAACTTAATTCCACACCAAAAGTCTTGTTATTATAAAATAAATACTTTCTGAGATAACGACTTAATACGTTTTTTTATTGCATTCCATGTTCTGTCTCTACGATATATTTCGATGCGGAGTTCTGAATCAGTATGTCCGTGTAGAATTGAAGACAGCGATAGGGGGTCTGGTTAATTAGTAAATCTTGAAATGTGGGGAGGGGTGGGGGGTGGTGAGGATGGAATTAATTACACTCACGCATGATGGATTGGCCGTACACTCAGTGCAATTACGCTTCCATTAATGGGGAGCGGGTATCTTTACCTCGAAATTAAGGCTCTGCATTTTTAAGAATTGAAGTTTCGAGGGTGGGGTAAAAAGAGAGCATGGGTGAAAAGACTGAGCTTTGCGTTTTTGCACATGTTTGAATATAGCTCCACATTTCTTCCACGTTTTGATATTATTGAAATTGCAAAATAGACGCATAGATGATATGTCCCTGACATCATCCTTGTAGGAGGAAACGGACGTTAAACCTTTATTATTATTAACCTTTATTATAGATGTTGTTCGACGATTAACGGAAAAAAGAATATTGCTGAGGATCTGCACGTTGTGTAAAGTCATCCATATAAACATTGTAGAGTTTAGTCTGTAGTCACAGCATAGTGATAGATATAGGCCTCGATGTTGTCATTGATGACGGTAACACTTCAATTATTATGTTGTGTTGGCTTCATTATGGACAGAGGTAAAGAGACTAAGATAACGAGACTATGATAAAGGACTTAATAGAGACTATTATAAATAGACTATTATAAATAGACTATTATAAATAGACTATTATAAATAGACTATTATAAATAGACTATTATAAATAGACTTTTATAAATAGACTACTATAAATAGACTATTATAATAAGTCTATTATAAATAGACTATTATAAATAGACTATTATAAATAGACTATTATAAATAGACTATTATAAATAGACTATTATAAATAGACTACTATAAATAGACTATTATAATAAGTCTATTATAAATAGACTATTATAAATAGACTATTATAAATAGACTATTATAAATAGACTATTATAAATAGACTATTATAAATAGACTACTATAAATAGACTATTATAATAAGACTATTATAAATAGACTATTATAAATAGACTATTATAAATAGACTATTATAAATAGACTATTATAAATAGACTATTATAAATAGACTATTATAAATAGACTATTATAAATAGACTATTATAAATAGACTATTATAAATAGACTTTTATAAATAGGCTACTATAAATAGACTATTATAATAAGTCTATTTTAAATAGACTAAGATAAAGGGAATACCCCCGTGTTGTGCTCGGGTGTGGTTGGGACCACTGCAGAATAGGCCAATCGCAAACAATCTGCTGCGTGTATGTAAGAGGCGACTAAGTCAGGAGCTGAGTATGGCAAGAGGGTACTCACCTCACTATAAAATATTTTCCCCCAGAATTAAATGGTAAGTAATCCATCTAACTGAGGAAGGTAACGGGAAACCACCTTTGAAGCCATACTTTTCCCAAGCTATAGGCTACATAAGGTATGGATAAAATATAGACTTTGTGAAGGGATTAACTTGTTGATCTAAGGAGTGTTCTTATGGAGTGAGAGAGCAGACTTTGAGTATGCAAATGTATCTTGAACCTGCCACTTGGCAATGCTGAAGAGAAAGAGAGAAAGAGAATAAATGAAGTGAATTATGCAAAGAGATTAATGTGCAGCAGATAGCATCGTTGAAAAATAATATATAGGCCTTATTCATACGTATATATATATGTAATATATATATATATATATATATATATATATATATATATATATATATATATATATTACAATATGTAATATATACATTTATATAAACATGTGTACATATATATATATATATATATATATATATATATATATATATTTATATATATTACATATTGTGAATAAATACTGACTTCACATTAATAGTTATTTCTCGCAGAGTAGGCCTATAGAACAAAAATAGTAAAGAACTTGACATAATTGAGAATTTAGTATTTAACAAAAATTAAACCAGATGGATGCATAAAAAATTAGATAAATTAGAAAGAGTCAAGCTGAGCTACAGATTCTGTAAATTCTGAACGCTATTATATCTGTTTCACTAGCATTCCACCTCAGGCTGGTCCGATACATAAATTCATATGATCTGCTTATTTTCGAAACAACTGATATAGAATCTGTAAAGCCGATGTTAACGTCAATCTTCTCACTCGAAAACGATGTTAGTGACGGAAGAAATTTGACTTCTCGATGATTTGGAATGCCTCCCTTAGTATTACATAGATTATTCTTAGAACAAATTTAACACTTGGCTGGTCTATTCCTCAGTGACCCGAACTCAATAGGTCTAAAGGTGAAATAAGTTGGCAGTAAATTTACCTCCACATTTTTGCTGACATTTGTTAAATGGTTCTGATTTTAATTTTCAACAAAGCATACACTGTTCAATGACTCTAAAGAATAAAATTCGATGTCTACTTATTTAGTCAGTCACCAAAGTGCGAGACATCAGATTTTCACAAATTTTTTTTCGTAAATTATTAAGGGAATAAGAATTTCACGATTGTCTTTCAAGTTGCCTTCATTATTATCCTTTTATGAATAAATTTACTACGGCGATATTTTACAAGAAGTGACATATTGTGGCATTTATTCTATGTTATATAAAACTAATAATGTTAAAGCGCTTTGTGGCATTTGCTACCACACTATTTCATTCTCTGTTACAAATTGATTATACTGTGGAATTTTGCACATAAGTCATAGTATATAGTGGCACATCGTAACACATTTACATAATGTTCGACGCTCCTGGAATTAATGTTCGAACTCTTCGAAAATATATAAAATATAGGCCGTGACTACATGAAATAACACATATATTAATAACGAGGAAGATATAGCCTATTAGAGGGAAACTGAGGGATAGAGAAATAGAGAGAGAGAGAAAAAAAAATAAAGGGGTTGATTGAATTATTTTATTTGAGTTAGGGAAGGTGTACTCGTCTGTGATCATACATGTAGTGGCTACTAGTAAGCGATCATCTAACTCAGATTGAGCTTATTATATCTGAAACAACTCTGCCCCCTCCACAACTTTCATACTCACTCAATTCTAGGCAGCTGCTAGTAAATTCAAACAGCTACTGTTAATGAATTCAAATAGCTGCTACTAATGAATTCGAGCAGCTGCTGTTAATGAATTCAAGTAACTGTTACTAATAAATTCAAGCAACTGCTGCTTATTAATTAAAGCAGCTAATGCTATTATGAATACAGTGGATTTTACAAATGTAGCTGCTTTTAATTACAAGAAGTTCCGCTGTCACATTAGCTGTCAAATTAGCTACTATAATAGCTTTCACAATAGCTGTCACAAATCACTGTAAAAATGTCTGTCTTCTAGGATTATTGTCGATAGGTTTTGCAGACTACATGTGTAAAATATTTACTCAATGTATCGACAATACTTCCTTTCTACATAGTATGCATTTTTCGTTATTTAACAATAGAAAGAGCTAAAGTTAGAAAGTTAGATGTTAAACACATTATATATTTATAATAAAATGTAAATTACTGCAAAAAGAAGAGCAAGGAAAAGATGCTGACAAAATTTTTTTTGTAATTTAAACTGTGTAAGTTTCTTAGACACGTATAATCTTTCAAGCGGGTCTTTAGAATTACTTAAGAAATTCACTTTCAATTTAAAACGAAAATAGTTCTAGGAAAAATGCATCCACAATGACAAAAACCACTCACGTGCATTTAATAGAAATAGAAATAAATAAAATAATTAGAGCATTTTCCGGTAAAAACCGGTTATAGAGATATTTGTTTGAAAAATCTGCTATAGGCCTATATAAATAATCCCAGCTGTGCCTCCATGTGTATATATATATATATATATATATATATATATATATATATATATATATATATAATATATATATATATATTTTATATTATATATATATATATATATTATAAACATAAGCTGATAAAAGCTAATTTTAACGTTAGTTTCCTCACTCTAAAGCGATGTCAGTGACGGAAAAGCCCAAGATTTGAACCCCGCACTTACTGATCCGCGATCGAATGTCTTACCGGCATCGCCACTATGGCTGGAGCCATTGGCGATGTCTCAAGATGTCAGATGGATGTTGGTAAGATGTAAGATGTCCATGGCTTTTATACTCTGTATATATATATATATATATATATATATATATATTTATATATATACATGCATGTATGTATATGACTGAATAAGTAACTTATAAGGTGACATAGTGTGCCATACAAACGATGATAAAAGCATACTTCAGACCCAATGCTGTATTACCAGTATTAGAATCATTGCTTTATTTTCAATCTCATGCCTCAGCTTTTTTAAGAAACTCACAACGTCAGTAAATTCAATACCATTAAAATGCGTATAATACCTTTAGTGAGAATTCATTGCCATTAAACTTTAGAGTGAGTAATACAGTAATGCATATATGTATCTACATGTATAGATGTAATGTATTGAGTAATTAGTGTAGGACAGACCTATACGTGGCGCATTTAAACTTGGATGTAATGCGCTTAAAGTTAACGTTTCTCAAGATTATTAGACACACTCGAACTACCGTCACAGAGACGAATTCAAGATTGTATCAACGTTAAACTGCAAAGCGAGCAGTAAGGCTTGCAAACCTTTGATGATGTGAGCTTGTTAATTATAATAAGTGGTAGGTATACATCTGGTGATACCATGGTATCTAGAAACAAACACAAGACAATGTGATGGTAAAATAGAGTTATGAATTAATGAAATAAAGGTGTTTACCACTATTATAAGCAAGTTTAAAATAATGTAGGCTGTATCATCGTTTCTCTGCTCATCGTTTCTCTAAAATTTGGTTACACAGTGTTCAATGTTGTCGTGGACAACAGTAGCACTCAAATCCTATTGTTGTTGTTTTATTAAGGTCATTTGTCTCTATTAAGATTATTTTACTGAGGAGTTGAATTCTGAAGTATTTCTGGGGAAAGTTTGGGGCGGGGCAGGGGATATAATGTACGCAACTTTTTAAAATGGGAACTAAACTGCTCATGAGGGCAGTTATACATTTTTCACCTTTCGACTAATTATTCTTTCCTTTTTTATATTTATTTTCTGTGAAAATATTTTATAATGGCATTTTTTGCGAATATCTAACCAAAACATTATTTTAAATTGTTCTACTAAAAGGGACAATCACTGCAGGGGGGGGGGGCAAATTGCCCCTAAATAACATGTTAAAACATGCTATGCTTCACCTATGTATATATGCATGTATATATATATTATATATATATATATATACATATATATACTTAAATATTATATGTATATACACATGCATACAGTATGTCTACGCGTATATCGATATACAGCATATCAGCAGCAGGTATCTCTAATAGTGTAATTAGCAGTAGAGTGCAGTCAACTGATCGTGAGTAAGGCAAGCTATCACGTGTGTCAACGCTCTACAGACAAGTACAGATTTACTTTGGCTTAGTAACTTTATGCACAGCAACAGATATTTAAGCTTAATTGATTTCTTTCACAGTTTTCAATGGTAGCGTTCCCTGAGTAGTTAAGTTGTCGATGTTGGTTGGCTTAGCTGACAGCGTTATTTTCTGGTAAGCGAGATGTCATTGATATGAAGCTCAGTTAAGCTTTAATGTTTACATGCAAGGGAAACTGAATTTGACGTTAAATGCAGCTTTAGATCTTTATTTATGGTCACTATGATTACATTTCAATGCATAATAATACGCGAACAACTAGGGCCTATTGGTCGTACTACAGCTAAATTGTTTACAGTTATTCGTTACATAATGCTATTTACATGATCTAAAGCTGTGGCTGCTGGAAATATCCTATCTCCAGGATGATAACTGAAAAGAAGCTACAAAAGAAGATTCTCAAATCGGCAATTCTATCCCAGACAATTGGACGGATTGTGAAATCTAAACCCTGTTACAAGATACAATGACTTGACAATGCTGACAGGTCAGAAGTGGGAGGAATTTAGGTTTAAATTCTCCTCAAGAATCTGTTGTCGTACCCTGAAATTAAAAATGATGTCGTTTCTCTTACATTGTTTAAAGGCTTCTGACTGTCACTTTTGACGAGGTTTTCTCTCCCGCAGCTCTAAGGCACATATTCCTACTCAGAGTATACTGGTTTCTATCTAACAAAAGGGAATCATCGAATAACCAATTGATGCAGTCAGAGCTGAGATAGGCTACTCTTGTTAAATTATAATATCACTGTGAGAAGGTCTGTGTTGTTTGCTTTAATTAAGTTCCCTATTGTTCTCCTCTACGATATCTATATACAAATTTGAAATCAGAGCTTCAATTGTCACTCCACTTTCCCATTGTAAATTATATGATATTGTGTAGTTCGTGGAAGACCGAGACTTGGAATATTGGATGATTTGATAGCTAATTTATATGTTGATATGAAGAGAAAAGCTGACGATTGAAGTATATGTAGTAATTGTATGTCATGGACGAGTAAATATAAAGAGCTAATGTTAACGTCAGTTTCCTCACTCGAGAGTGATGTCAGTGACGGGCGAGCTCATGATTTTAACCCCGCACATACTGATCCGCGGTCGAATATCTTACCGACTTCGCCACTGGCTCCAGCCGTCATTACTGCTTATTATTAATATCAGCCGTCATTATTGCTTATTTGATTATTTTTATATTTGTAAGACTTGACCTGAATTTCAATGTAAGAGAAATAGATTGAAATGTGTTAAGCTCGTCTGTTACGAGTCCTCTATGATGAGTTTGTACATATTCCACTTCGAAATTGGTTATTATTGACTCTTTATTAAATAATTAACTATTGACTCCTAAAGTTGGCCATTTCATTCGAAGATTTGCTGTTAAACTTCTTCTTCTTCTTCACTTTAATTCCAGTTTAACTGGGGTCGGGATAAGAATGGACCTTCTCCACTCCTCTTTGTCCCATACCATATCAAAATCTCTTCCATTCGTTTTAGAAAATTTTGTAGCAATTTATGGAGCCTAGGCGCCTACCAACCGAATGCCCATTCTGCCGTTGGTTTGTATCTTAGTGTTTTAGTCACCTTCTATGACACGTGCAGTCAAAGGTTGGTCTATTTTTCAAACAACCGGGACACAACACAGGGAAATTTGTTGTTAAACTAAGAGCTTAAAAATTAGCGTTATCATTATTACTTGGATAAATTAACTTACTTCGTGTCACTGTGCTTATCCTTCTAACTTTTCTTTTGTGTAATTGTTGTAAACGATGTATTTGCACAGAATTATTCAACTCTTAGTTTTTGCATATGGTTCCACGATGGATTATTTGATTTATTTAAGGCGTTATATTTAGTTGGGGCACATGGTTCCGTGTTAGCTATTTGCCTTATTTAAAATATTATATTGTTTGTTATGTTGAAGTAAAAAAAACTAAAGCAGTGCACTGAGAGTGAAAGTGTAATTCTTGTAGATACATTAGGTAGGATGGTGAAGAAAGGAGGTCGGGAACTAGGTAGGGGTACGAGTTTGACGTACTATAGGACGGTGAGGAACGCGTGATAGGATGACTTTTGTTAAGAGGGGTAAACGTTACAAAATCAATAAAATCTCGTCTTGACGGCGCTACTTTTGCGCTCAGATACTTCAGTCAGACATTTAGCTTTCTAAGTGAATAAACGCTCTGTAAACTTATATGACTAAGAAAAGATGGTGAATAAACAACTATAAATATACAAAAAATATAAGCACAAACAACAAAATGAACAAGAGAATGTGAATTAAAAGTTGTTTTTAACAGAGTAGAAGGTTTTACTGATATATATATATATATATATATATATATATATATATATATATACACGTTTTACGGTATATTTATATGTTATGTTAACGGTTGGTCTATTCTTCAGTGCCCCGAAAGAATATATATATATATATATATATATATATATATATACATGTATATATATACATATATATAATTATATATAGTATATATATAAATATATATATACATGTATATATATATATATATATATATATATATATATATATATATATCTATATATATTTAGTATAAACATAATTTGTTGCATAAGCAATGTTCATATGAAAGAATCCATACTGCTTGTGTCATAACTTTTATACCAAAGAAATAGGCGGTACGCAATTTCGCTTGGTGCAATAGAATAACTTGAAGATGTTTTAATTTATTTAACGTAAACATTAGAGGATTATGTGACTGACTCGTGTGAGACGATGGACTAGTTAGATGGAAACAGACGTTTCTTGCTTTGTTTGTAGGGTAATGTTTATGGGTTGAAAGGATAGTATTCTCAGGGATTGACGCCCTTGTCCAGTATATGTTAGTCGAAGCTTAAGAAGGCTTAGGGGATAACCTCTAGCAGAATCCCCCAAGAACAATAGTTTATAAAAGGAATGTTATAGTTGATTGAAAGATCAATTCGTATGTGGAAGTGAAGAGGAAAGTGGAGGACAGAGAAGCGTGGAGGCGTTATATACCGTGGACTTGCCAATAGGCAGGTCCACGGTATACCACTTGGATGGAACCAGTGGCGATGTCGGTAAGATATTCGACGGTGGATCAGTATGTGCAGGATTCAAATCCTGGGCTCGCCCGTCACTGACATCGCTTTCGAGTAAGGAAACTGACGATAGCATTAGTTTTACCTTTTTAGGCAGTGCACTAAGAGAGAGACAAAAACAGCTGCTAAAAAAGGAAACTTTGTACCACATGCGGTATTTCATGTGTGTAACTATAAAGAAAAAAAGAAGAAAAACAGTGTTTGGGCTCTTGATTGCCTGTAAAATGACCTCTTTTAGTAGACCTTCCCCCCCTTAGAATGTGTCGTAAGAATCAGGCTGAACTGAAGACTAAACTGGAATTCCATTGGAAAGAGCGAAGCAATTCCAGTTCCGCATGTCTTTGCACAACACTTCCTGTCCCTTACCTCAGCGTCATTCCAGTAGTGAAGATCCTCCAGAAGGATATTCGAAGCGGACATCTGGTGAGAATTATTGTTCATCTATTCTCAGAAAATTATCTGACCGCCTTCCAGCCAACGACGATATTATAATAGTAGCGTTGATACCGTCCTCCATGATTGAGGCAAGGGTTTGGATGGTCTAGTGATCGTTTGAGTGTATCTAAGTAGATCAGGTTGTGTCGACCAGAGGCGCATTGGTTACTGGAAGGGCCGGGATTTGTTAGATATCTTTAAAAACTGTATATCAACTCGTGACCCATAATTGTCAAGGCAAATTTACGATTATCAGTGATATGCAGTGGCGGTTCTGAGGGGTGGCCTGGGGTGGCCACGGCCACCCCAAATGAAGGGCTGGCCACCCCAGTGGCCACCCCAATAATGGTCAACAAAAAATATTGATTTTTATTGCTGATTATTATAACATAACAGTGCTCGATCAAGAGCATCAAATGCTCATTTAAGACGATGCTTGTTTAAGATTCTTGATTAAAGTGTGATGCACTTTAATAGCGACAATCGAAGAGTGAATTTAAGGCAAACCGTCAGAACCCGACATCAGTGATATGATATCATATTACTTACGTGCAGACTCGCACTCTGCCCGAGTCCACTCACTATATAGAAGGGCCGCTGACCTAGAACTTAGAAGTTTTTCGTAGACCTTCATAATGAGCTTCTTTAGTTTAGTCGAATGTTGCAACGCAACGAAGCTAAGATCGAATAGATCACACTTTCACATACTTATCAATCTGCTTGATTTAAAATTGTTTTTTGGAACCAATTACAGAAGCGTTATATGAGACTTTTAGATTATCAAAGATTGCAGCAGTCCTCCTTGCAAGTTTTGCCTAGTGCAAGAGGAGCAAGAGGAGCAAGATAAAGGAAATTAAAGAAAAAGAGGCTTGCGTTCTGGTCGCAACTCATAGTCAATGGATGGAAAAAAAGAGACGGAAAAGATGGGTCTTAAACTGCCTATGGAACTGCTCATAGGAAAGCGGAGGCCGATGTCACCAATGTGATTCAAATGAAGACTTCCAAGCAGTAGATGAAAGAGAATTCCTTATCTGCGGTGCAGCATAGGAGTAGGGTGAGGAAGTCAAGTAAAAGTTTAATTGAGACACCGGCAGAACAACGAATCGGTTGTAGTAGTTTCAGTGCAAATTGTCTAATTGTTTTACGATGCTGCTTCCATCGAATTATAAAGCTATTTGATTTTACTAAAGAGTCCCGCAGTCAACTCTCCAACGCTAGTAAAGCATCCTAACATTATATAGCTGAGTACAAAGTCTCCCGGTACGAATCTGAAAGCTGTTTAGACTTTAATTTGTTACACTGCAATTGAATCCATATAATGCATATTACGGTCATCGACGTTAACTTGAAGTCTAACTTAGGTCGACTTCACAGGATGTGATAAGACAATGAACTCATTTATTAGCACGTAATTAAGCGCTCTCGCTATCTGGCTGGGAGTCTTTGAGTCGGTAAATGGTTCATTCTACTTCTCATTCAGTTTTGGGCTTCATCTGAATGAACCATAGTCGCTAGATTGCTTTCGAAGTTTTAGCAATACAGCTAAGATATAATTTTCTGTATTTCTTGCATTTAAGTCTAAAGTACGCAACGAAAATATAGATGTAATTCATATATTAAGTAGGCTATTTAATGAAGGTTTCGTTCAATTTATGTTTGCTGTATGTCATGATTTGGGAAAATTGCAAATGTTTCCTTTTAATGCGAATTTAAAACGTTAAAGTTTACAAATTTCTAGGTTAATTGTTTTAGCTATTTGTTTAGTAAAATGTACAAAACATCATATTTGGATGCGGCCAGGGACTGCTTGCGTTCAAGATTTTTTATGCTTATTTAGACAGATGTCATGATGATGAAGATGATATATAATAGAAAAGATCTATTAATGGTAAATTCCAAAAGTAAAATAATCCCTTATAGTTATAATAAGATGCTCAGGAAATATACGGTTTCATGACTATATTTTTTTTAAAAATTTCCCCTTCGGGGAGAGGGTTTAATAGCGCCCTCCCCGAAAAATGCCTCATATGTGCCCCCCTAAATTTTGCTTTGCCACCACTCTGGCCACCCCACTTTGCATAAGCCAGAACCGCCCCTGGTGATATGATTACTGTTGCGGTTGTTTCGTTACGTAAGAACATGAAAAACTACCCCAGAGACCATATTGCATGAAATTGAAGTAATGCAGAGGGTTGATAAAAGCGTAACCTTCTTTGTTGTTGAGTTTTTAGCAGGCTATGAGTAGGAATATATAGGGCCTACCTTTGACCTTTAATCGGTAGTACACCAAAGAGCAATATATATATATATATATATATATATATATATATATATAGAGAGAGAGAGAGAGAGAGAGAGAGAGAGAGAAAGAGAGAGAGAGATAGAGAAATATATATATAGAGAGAGAGAGAAGGAGAGAGATAGAGAGATAGAGAAAGTGACCAAGAGAGAAAGAGACAGATAGAGACAGGGAGAGAGAGAGAGAGGGAGAGAGTGAGAGAGAGAGAGAGAAAGTGATGCATGATGAAAGCTAAATGTATCATATCTATTTACCGCATTATTAGCTAGTGCGATTTTAGTCTCATAGTTTTTTTGTTTTGAACGTGCTGATTGACAAAGCACCATACATGTAGATGCAATCTACATGACTTGGTGTTAATGTTAACTCATGGATATCTCATAATTCTTGAATAATATCATATTTTATTGAAAGTAAATACTGCTAACTTTTGGCGTGACCTAACTTATTTAAACGCAACATTATTTTATATCATACCTAATTCTTTGATTAAATAACATAATGATTCAATAATTTGAATATGATATAGTGAAGAAATAGAAAATTGTTTTCTATTTTCTAAGAAAATCTTCCAATCGATCGTACCTACATGTATATATTGCCAGCTTTAGTTAATTTACGGACGTCTGAATGATATTGGCTTCATTTGCATGAAGTATATCTAACCGTCTACTGCATTCCATTCTTCCAGCATCTGTGACGTCGTCTGTAATTTAATTCTACTATAAATTCTAGATTGAATTCACAAAGAAATATAAATGATATATCAAAACTAATGGCGTTCCTAAATTATTATTTTAAGCGAATGATTTGGGAAACTTGCACATTCTCTAATAAATTAACTTAGAAGTAATATTATGCTTTTTGAGAGGAGTTTACCGCTTTAAAACGAAGTTATGCATGGCTGGGTTCGGTTAGCACTTGGATGGGAGACCATCTTGAAAGATATAGTGCTGAAAAGTTTGAATAGAAACCTAAAGATGTTAAAAGGTATTTTTCCCACGCTCTGACTGAAATCAAGCAACTTTCACTGCACAGTGTAATACTACATATAATCGTGGTTAGAAGAAAGTAACGAAAAACCCAATAAAAACAGCAACTTCTGCAATAGACTCGATATTCAGACTCTGCCACTGTCCTAGGCCTATCTGGCTTCAATCACAGCTGATCCTGATATAGTAAAGTTGGTAAAGCTAATGTTAACGTCAGTTTCCTCACTCAAAAGCGATGTCAATGACGGGCGGGCCCAGGATTTGAAACCCACACATACTGATCCGCGGTCGGGTACCTTACCGACATCGCCACAGCCAGTGGCGATGTCGGTAGTGGCAACAACTATTGTTCCCCATCATCACCGTCGTTCTCAGAAACCAATGTTAAAAAAATCCAAAGCTCTTGATGTGACAGCACGTGTGTTTGTTGTGCGAGCAGCCAAAATAATAATAATATATAAATAAATAAATAATGAAGGTTTAACGTCCATTTCCTCATACAAGGAAGATGTCATGGACGTTCTCCATCACATGTCGCTACAAATCGATTCACCCGAAATGATTTTAAAAAACATGTGCTGAAGAGAAAATAAAAGATAATATATAGAATGTCGTTCTACTCAGTGGTTAGATAAGACACGGCGATGCATTAGTAACGAATACCATCACAAATACAAGATAGGTATATTACTGTCGTCTACGACAATATCGAGCAGAAGTACTTTACTATGTATGTCTTAATAGCGTAGGGGTTACGTCATGAAGTTTTAAATGACAGATCCTGAGGTTAATTGAACCCTTGTGGGTTCGAATCCTAGTCACGCTGATCTGAGAGTAAAGTCTCGGACATTCACTGGACTGGTTATACGGAAAATGGTCTAAATTGCCCAACGGTTTAAACATGTGGTATTAAAAGTGATAGATATCAACAGAGTTGATCATTTCACTATAGTGTGTGTTACTTTTTTACTTTTTATGTTAAATAAGATCTTAGAGCTCGTGAGATTTGCCACGGGTTGACACACCTGTAGAATATAGAGATTCGAGAATTTTGATACACGCTGAAATTCGCCTTTGACGGCTTCTAAACTAAATAGCGCTGCAGACTTTGAGTGACATGCCAATCCTGGATTTTACTTTATCGCATTCGCAACACTATAGAAATCTGATCATGAAATTTTAAGCTAGCGATTTGGCGAGGAAACTTGAATTAACTGAAGTTCAATTGCGATCACTTTTCAAGTAGTCTAATTAGAGTCTTCTTGTGAGGTCATTGGAATAAATTGTTCAGTTTCTATATGATGAAATCAGGGTCGTTAAAAACTGCATAGGAAACCCGCATCGGTTTAATCCTTAGAGGAAAGGCTTCTGGCTCGTGTCACAAGAAACTCTCAAGCAGGAAGTCAACGGAAAATTACATAAGAAGCTATTTTTCCCATACTAAGACTACAGTGGAATTTAATAAAGGTTAGGTTTTGCGATAAGATCAACTTGTTGATCGTTAGGCCTATGTCTGATCGTTATAGCTGACTTAGTGAATAGTTTATACATCCTGAACCTCCCACTGGTTAGAACACTTGATAGACATTTATTAACCCACTGGCGAGGAGGGGAGGCGGATTTCCAAGAAGGGGTCACGTTCTAAAATCCTCTCAATCTCTTATTTCATCCGGCTGTGTAACATTCGCAGACGACATGTAATGCTGGATGTTATGTTTTGTATCGCAGGAGGCGTACCGGGAATGGATATGCTCCATGCATATCCCACATTACGTCGACTCTCCTAGGCTCACTCAGCTACTGACCGGTCGGTCGCCGGACCAGCAGCTGCAGCAGCTGGGCGAAGGGCAGAGAGAGCAGCTGCAGCAGCTGGGCGAAGGGGAGGGAGAGCAGCTGCAGTTGAGCGAAGAGCAGAGAGAGCAGTTGCAGCAGCTGGGCGAGGGGCAGGACAAGCAGCTGGTGGGACCATGTCCGTACTACAGCAGTCTGGTCGTTAACCGATGTCCCTACCTCTCTCCCCACGAAATATCCCAGTATGCAGGGGAGCCCGCCTTCATCAGCACTCGTATGTGTATAGTGTACAGTATAATGTTCTACAGTGCAATGTGCAGTACAGTAGTAATAATGATGATGATGATGATGATGATGATGATGATAATAATAATAATAATAATAATAATAATAATAATACTAATAATAATATTTTTAATCGATTCATTTTTTAGATTTTAATTAGGCCCTAAATAAAGTATCTTCTGTGTAATTTTTTATCCCAGGGCCCAATACAGCTCAGGGCATTTGATAATGATTATGATTATGATAATAATAATTAATAATAATAATAATAATAACAATAATAATAAATATTAATTATATTACTGATAATAATTAATGTTAATATAATAAAAAATTTAATAATAATTATTATTTTAAATATTTATTTTTCATCTTTCTTTTATTTAAATGGAGTCTTTCTTTTATCTTATTTTTTAGCCCAGGTCCCTATACAGCCCAGGGCAAAAAAACAAAAAAAATCATCATAATAATCATCATAATAATCATCATAATAATCATCATAATAATCATCATAATAATCATCATAATAATCATCATAATAATCATCATAATAATCATCATAATAATCATCATAATAATCATCATAATAATCATCGTAATATTAATAGTTAAGGTTTGACTTCCGTTTCATCATTCAAGGATGATATCAGGGACGTCCCCACAGCACACATCATTACAAATTAAGTCACACAGATCAATCTGCAAAAGAAATGTGTTGAATAGGAGTAATATCCTAAATCATACCATTTCTGTACATCAGTAGTATGTACACAGTGTTTAAATGAGCTCAACTTAATCAGCTTAGTGTGCAGTCTGAACTAATGATTGAGTTAATTAAACACGTTTTTTGTAGTAGCCAATTAGTGCTGCTTAATTTAGATCTTAATACTAATAATTAATTACAAACGACTTTTTCTCTCTTCCGTGCACTGCCAAGTGGCAGGTTCATGGTACATATTCATACTCAATGTCTGCTTTCTCGATAACTTGTTGATAAAGTCTAAAAATCTTTAGAAAGTCTATGCCTTATCCATACCTTATGTAGCCTGTTGCTTAGGAAAAGTATGGCTTCTGAGGTGGTTTCCTGTTGCCTTCCAAAGTTACATGGATTAATTACCATTACAAACGACTATAGATTATATTTATTGTTTACATTGCATCAACAGCTATATTAAATTCATGTAACGCTATAAAAATGTATTTAAATTAATTTAAATTAATTTAAATTAATTTAAAATAATTTAAAAATTGTAATTAAAAACCGCTTACGCTAAGTAATTTAGCTGTAAACCGACAAAGTCTCTATCCAAGAGACCAGACGTGCTTAAAATTTTTTAGATTTTAAAATCGATTTAGCTATAATTTAATACATAGTAAGTCCAATTCACAATTTTTATTAATTTTATACCGTGAAATTTTATTTATGTCCAATTTAGGAAATGAAACAGTTTTAAATACATTGTATTTTAATTTCGGATCCAAAGACATTTTTACTAATTTTAAGCCTTGAAATTTTACTTATTTCTAATATAGGAAATAACATGGTTTAACAGGATAGTTTTCTCAGGGAATGACGACCCTTCCCAGTAAATGTCAGTCGAAGCTGAGGAAGGCATAGGGGGCCACCTCGTCAGAATCAAATTCCCCCAAGAATAATGGTAATCAAATAGAATGTTATAGGTGATTTTAAGATCCACTCGTAAGTGTACCTGAAGAGGAAAACGGAAGATAGAGAATAGTGGAGGCGGTGTAAACCATGAACCTGCCAGTTGGCAGTGCACTAAGAGAGAGAGAGAATATAGGAAATTTTACTCTTTTTATTAATTGTCATTTCAGATTCACAGACGGCCTATAACGAAGACGGAGAGGGGCAGGGTGAAGTAGCGATATCTAGCCCTAACAATATCTGTCATTATATGTGCAAATACGCGTCAGATCTAACCGCTCTCTTCCATCCTCTTTCGTTCCATCCCTTCCAGAGTTCTTCCTCCTCCTGGCATAATGAGACTTCAGCCAGTTCCGGTAATATCTGCCTCTTCCATATCCCAATTCCCAGCGACGATTCCACCTACGACGACGAGCAGAAGAGGCAGGATGAAGCAAACGTTCTCTCGACCACTGAGGAAACAAGAAGAGAACTGGACCGCAGAGAACTGAAAGAAGAACTGGGGCAGAAGTTTGAAAAGTCGGAGAGAGATCGATTGGATTTGAAGAGTTCGAATCATGTGAAGTTAGTAAATAGGTTACCTGGGTCATCGAACGGCTGCTGTGCATTGTTTGGCAACGTTAAATCATTGGAAGTGGTAGTTAGGATAGGGTTTTCTGTATTGGTAACGCTTACTATTATCAGGTCATTATTTGATAGAGTTCTCTGATTAATGCTGCAGTGGGGTAAGTATGGAAAACTTATATATGTCAGCGTCGGGTTGCCCATCTCTTCACTTCTTCACCTATCTCTACACTTCTTCACCTATCTCTACACTTCTTCACCTATCTCTACACTTCTTCACCTATCTCTACACTTCTTCACCTATCTCTACACTTCTTCACCTATCTCTACACTTCTTCACCTATCTCTACACTTCTTCACCTATCTCTACACTTCTTCACCTATCTCTACACTTCTTCACCTATCTCTACTAGCTCATTTTTCTTAATCTCGACATTCCTTAGACATACGTTATCAGATACGTTGAAATGCAACAACCTGTCCTTTATTCCCGCCGTGTAATTTAATCATTGGAAGTTGACTTTTAATTTAAAAATTGTTTATTCATATATGAAAAAACTAAGACTTACGCAATATAAATAATGAAAAGATATAATGACCTTGAATTTTAAATTAGACAAATATGTATATATTTATCCGGTGGCGCGCATCCAAGAATTTTATTTATAGGGGAGCTCGATAATTGTTTTTTGTTACTTCAGCCACATTTTTCCATTTTCTTTTCAAACTGAATGTTTTTCATTATCATGTTACCTTCACCAATAAAGTCTCGACCTTATTAGAAGTTGCTAAACTATCAGGCTGTGGGGATGATGAAACGGGGATGAAAGCCCCCAGGCCCATAGATCCGCTACTCTATCTATTTCTAGTACATTGTTTTAAATGTCGAATACCTGCTAAAGAGGATAATGAAACGTGTTTAATTTCTGATATTGCTGCTACATTTTAATACGTCAAATGATGTCATTTCATCGGCATAAAGATAGCATCACAGCAATGCACTCCAAATCATTCCGTCCCGTCTGTACCAACAGGTGTCACCGCTGGCATGATATTTTATTGGTAACGTACGTTTAAGCACTCTCGAAGTTCCGAAAAAGATTCTATAAGTTTAAAATAATTAAGTTTTCGTTTAACAAGTTCCAAAAACAAAAGTTCGCATTAATGTATGACGTACTACTACGTAATTCTGGCATATTTATGCATAAGATCGCAATAAACTTACGTAAATGCAGTAAACCTAACATTTTTAAACCATAAACTACATGTGTTATAATTAAAATATTTATTTATTTATAAATAGAGTAGGCCTACGCAAAGCGTGAAACATATACTCTGTCGCACTTTTCAAAATGAATTGGGAAACGATGAAAGGATGTTCGATATACGGTATTTTATGAATGCGGATCATAGATTAAATCTTTAACTAAATTAACTTAATAATGCTGGTATAGGAAGATCCCCGTGTTGTGTCCGGGTAGTTTGAATAAAAGTCCAAGCGGTGACTGTAGAAGGCCACTAAAGCACTAAGATCCAAACCAACGTTAGGGTCAAATTATGACGATTATCTAAAATCGTTATAATTTGAGTCTTGAAGAATCATATTTAGAAATCTGGTCATTCTTTACTCAGACTTTCCACTTATGTCATAATATATTATGAGACTATAACAGCAGTTTAATGTCTCTTTCCTAATCCAAAGCTAATGATAATGATGGTAATATGAGAAGACTTTGAGTATTAGTATTCCTTATGAAGATTCACGCATTTGTTATTGTTGTTAATAAAAGCATTTAATCTTCAATTGCTAATTGGATTCGAAATGACAACTAAATGAGAGTGTAGTATTAAGATTTACATACGCCTCTATTATTAATATGATAGTACAGCAATGCTAACATGCAGTAACTCATGTCCAGAAACAATTGATATTGTTCAATTCCCGATTTCCGAATCTTGAATTTCAGAATTCTCTCTCAGGATAAATGAAAGCATTTTAATCCTAACTCAGCCAGCGGATTTACAACTAGCGTCAGTTTTCTCAACTAATTTGTAGATGTATATTAACAATTACTGAAAACATTATTTAATATTGCACTAATGGACCCAGCAGTTTCATTATATTTTAAATTTGTACTAGAGAAAGCTTGAAATGTTTAGTCTTAAATCTTTTTAATATGAGATTTTCAGGATGCACAACAGATCGTTCAGTACGGTGTTTTGAAAATCACATATTGAAATGGTAAAGCTGGTAAAGCTAAGGTTTACGACAGTTTCCTCACTCGAAAGCGATGTCAGTGAAGGGCGAGCCCAGGATTTGAACCCTCACCATCTGATCAGCGGTCGAGTATCTTACCGACTTCGCCACTGGCTCCAGAAAATAATAAATTATATTCATTAAGTGTTAACCGGTGAGTGAACGACAATCGAAAGTTGTTATCTGTAACTTGACTTTAAGTAATAAAGTGTATTAATTAAGTGTGGATGACGTTATTTGAAGAATGTGGTTGATTGCCGGGAGAGCAACCGACTATATTGTACGAATTAAGAGGCGTTTAGATAGTTATTAATATATGCACATATACAAGCTAGTGACAATAACTAGCCATTTTGATATTTGTTATGCCGTGAAACAATGCAGACGAAATGCTATTGTTAATGTTTGTAATGATGTACATTGCTACAGTATGATGATTGTGGTATTGTTTACTGAAGCGTATTAAACGTTTTATATTCTACGGAGAAGTTTGTTCTTTTTAAATATTAATATTATTCGATTAAAATATCCCGCTGATATGTATTGTTATCATTCAGCCTGTGTAAAAAAATATTTAAAATATCTTCTAAGGTCCACACGAAGCTCACAGATCTTGAAGATGGAAGTGATGTACGAAAGCGTACATCAAACTTTTATTTTCCGGCTAGCCATTCCATTCTGATAACTATAGGCAATTTAATGCATATATGAAGCCTTAATAAATTTCAAGTCAATTACTTAATCATATACGTTCTATAAAGTCTGGTACGAGACAAGGTCGGGATTAATTTCGAATTCGTGCCCTATCAAAACTGTTAATCTAAGTTTAACGTTCGTCCCAGTATCACAAAGGACAGAGACGGTTCGGGTGAGAACCTTCGTTTTATGAGACAATCATGCTATCGACTCATCAAGTCGAAGTGGTCTCAAGTAATAGTAATAGTAATAGTAATAGAAATAGTAATAGTAATGGTAATAATGACAGTGATAGTAATAGTAATAGTGATAGAGATAGTGATAGTGATAGAGATAGTGATAGAGATAGTGATAGTGATAGAGATAGTGATAGTGATAGAGTTAGTGATAGTGATATAGATAGTGATAGTGATAGTGATAGAGATAGAGATAGAGATAGTGATAGTGGTAGAGATAGAGATAGTAATAGTGACAGTGATAGTGATACTAATAGTAATAGTGATAGTGATAGTGATAGTGATAGTAATAGTAATAGTGATAGAGATAGTAAAAGCAGTAAGTAGCAATAGTAGAAGCACTATCAACTCAAAGTTGAATATTAAGAAGCATGATTAAAATATAACATCATACGATAAAGAAAGATAATTTCACAATACCGTGTATATAAACATTCAAAGACAGGGTTTGCCTTAAATTTAAATCCAATTCATCACCTTATCAGACAAGCAAACTATTTACTCAGCCATAAAACAAAACGGTAATAGTTAAATATTAAGTAGCATATAATTCATGTATGATATTATACAAACTTTATCATTTCAAATAAGCATGTTTCAAATAATGTTGTGGTGGACTATTCTCACTATCGGTTTTATAGTTTTGATTTGTTTTGTCTGGCAGCTTCCATTCTGCATACTGAACGAAGATGAACCTCGTCAGGTCCATCTGCTATACGTAGCATGCGAGCATGGGCGTAGAATAGAGCCAATGGTCGGTCCGCGCTCACTCCTAGACCACCGTGAACCTAAACAACATTAAACAGTCAGCCAACCATCAATAAGTGGATGAATAACATCTCACAAATCAATAAATAAATAAGCTAATCAGTCAATTAAGTTATCCGTAAATTAATCAATAAATTATTACATTTTAAGACAGCAGTAAATCGGTCAGTTAGACAAGTAATCAAAATTTAAGCGATGAATATATCGATATAAAACGGATGGATATATCGATACTTCGGTAAGATACTTGACCGCGGATCAGTATGTGCAGGGTTCAAATCCTGGGCTCGCCCGTCACTGACATCGCTTTTGAGTGAGGAAACTGACATTAACCTTAGCTTTACCAGCTCTATATCTTATCTAGCAATCTATCAGTTAGTTAGCCAGTCAATCAGAGAATCAGTCTGTCGGTCAATCGTCAATCGATCGTCAATCAAAAATATCAATTACTCAATCAACGAAAAATCAGTCAGTCTGCCAGTCTTTCAGACAGTCAGTCCGTAAGTCAATCAGTGCGTCAGTCCGTCAGTCAGTCACTCAAACTAGCAAAGAACATTCGATCAATCAAGCAATCCACCAATCACTCAATTAATCAATTCATCTATCAATAATTCATTAAATCAAAAAATACACGTCATAAATACAATATTCAATTTCCTATTTTAGTTCTGGATGAATTCAGTACATCTTAAAATCATTTGAGCTCAAAATATTAATTTTTTTAAGTTTGGTATTGAAGTAAACATTTATTTAAAATCTGAATTTAATTGCATATAAAGAAGGAAAGATTTCAGATCGAAGAGGCTACATCTTCAGCGAATGTTTGGAGTATATCTAGAAGACAACTAAATTAATCAACGCTTGCTCACCTGTATCGCTCTATCAATAATATTACAGACCGCTGAGGGCACAGCAACTTTTATCATTGAAATGTACGCTGCAGCTGCCTACACAGAAACATATATTACACAAGTTTATAATAAAAAAATTATACCGCACGGTTAACGCATGTGATTAAATATTACACCGCAAATAGTAATAGGCATGAAGCTTGTTGATTAATTAATTAGTTTCATTCATTAATTAAAGAACCCGTGGTGTTTCCGGGTTGCTTGGAGAATAGACCGACCGTTTAAATATACGCGTGTCATAGAAGGCGGCGTAAAGCAAGATCCAAACCAACTTCAAAAAGGGCATTCGGTTAGTGAGCGCCTAGGCTCCATAAATTATACAAAAATTTAAACGAACGGAAAAAGGTAAAATATATTTACGATTGGAGAAGGTCTCTTTGTATCTCGACCCTAGTAACTTTACACTGGGGTTTAAGGGAAATGATGATGATGATGAATAATTCATTAACTAAAGTTCATGGTATTCGGCAATAATATATAATTTCCGCAAGGACGTCTTAGTTTGGCTAATAGAGATATCCGAAACATGTTAGATAGTTAAATATTATGATATCTAGTTTATATAAATTTCCAAAAATCTTCCAAACAGAAGGTGATAGCGTCGTCAAAAATATATATTCCGTCAATTATTGAGATCTCTTCACATTCTGACCATACTCTATTTATAGAAAGATGAGAGACCTGACGATAGTTAATTACTATCACTGGAGGCACTGGATTTGATCCATGTACTTATTAGTCAGCAGTCGGCCAACTGCCAGCATGCTACCGGCCCAGCCTTATTAGAGGCTAAGCACGAACATAATTGTTTCACACAAGCATAATAATTAATTACATTCTAAGAATTTTTGATTACGAAAAGGCACTTCTGAAGGGCCAGGGACGAAAAAAATTGGTAATTTAAAGATTAAAATCTACATGTAGTTTTTTATCACCTTAAGATGTAAGAGACGTCACACAATCTAGAATCACTTAAGTCTAGAATACCATTATGTCTCGGATAAATAAAAATATATTTTGTATTGAATTTCTTACACAATACTTCATTTTTGAGATGCATTAGACCTAATAACAAAGTTCTACCTTGTTGCCGACGATGTCAATAAGATGAGCGGCTTTGAGCACTAGTAGACGACACTGTTCTATCTCTATACGAGATCTCGCTATGTCCTGCTGTATACTGTTGTACTCTATCAGCGGCTTACCAAACGCTACTCTCTTCTGAACCTGTGCTCAGCAGAACAAATAGCATAGCAATAGACCATTCATCATCATCATCTTCTTCCCTTTACTCCAAGTTTAACCAGGTTCGGGATTATTATAAAAATTTATTTTTATATCTCGTTTGTTAGTAGCTGTTTGAAGTTCTGGAGAAAGTTGGTACAGAAGGACAGTTGATAAATGCATTATAGATAAAAGGAAGAGCTGGATATTACACATTCTACGGGGGAATGTCTAGTAAAATAGGTCATACAAAGCAGAATGGAAGGTAATATAGGCAGATTTAGGCCAAGATAAGAAATGTTAGATAATTTAAAGATCCACTCATATGTGGACATTAAGAAGAAAGCGGAAGACAGAGAAGAGTAGTAGCGGGTATACTGTGGACCTGCTAGTAGACAGTGCACTAAGAGAGAGTGAGAGTAGTTGTGAACGCCATATCAAATATAGTGCTTTATCGAAGGAAATGATATGAAGATTAGAACGCTCAAAAACTGTTACACGCTTTTTTATAAAACGTTGCTTTCTAAGAATTAATAATTAAACGCCAAAAGGCAGGTATATTGTTTATGTGTAACATTACTCTCTCACTATTGAAGATTCAAAGGTTTACGTTATTTTAGACTCACATTAGTGTGATATTTTAAACTAACTACGTGTGCATGTTAATGAATGGGTGTAACCAGTTTTAAGAATTAGATCTTGTAACATTAATTTAAATGAATTGCAAACTATACAAATACAAATGAAAAACCCACAAAAATTTGGTTTCAGAAACTCTCAGTTTTCTCTTCTAATGATCTTGGCACTCTAGCACTAGCACTAATACTAGCATTTTAAATCAGTATTAAGTAACGATTGAACATGGTTTTGATAGATTTATATTATCATTGAATCGTATTTATTAAACACAGATTAATTGATCGATTAACTGATTGGATGGAGCCAGTGGCGATGTCAATAAGATATTCGACCGCGGATCAGTATGTGCGAGGTTCAAAACTTGGGTTCGCCCGTCACTGACATAGTTTACGAGTGGGAAACTGACGTTAACATTAGCTTTATTATTTTTAGCTTTTTTCAATGGATTGAAGCCTTAATTGACCGACTTACTCCATACCGAATTTAATAGCTTATTCAGTTTGTGTAAATTGGTCTGTTGTGATGTGCACTAGAGTGAGGCCCTGACATAATACTTAGATGCTGAAATGGACGATAAAATTGTAATATTGTTAGTATTATTTTCCGTAATAAGTTCTGGAGTTCTCCCAGAAATCTTATGAATTAATCGAATGATTGATTGACTGCCAGATTACTAAATTGATTGATGGACTTACTCTGTCCACCATAAGTTCCAGTGCCCTTTCTGCACTACCAATCAGTCTCATGCAGTGATGGACTCTAGCGGGACCCAGACGACCTTGAGCTATCTCAAACCCTCGACCTTCACCCAGCAGAATATTTGAGGAGGGTACTCTAACGTTCTCAAATATCACCTCAGCGTGACCGTCTGCATGATATATACAATCATCATCATCGTCTTCCCTTGAATCCCTGTTTATCTAGGGCAGAGATTAAAATAGAAATATTAATAGAAATAATATTAAGAAAATTTTTGTGGCAATTTGTGGCAAGTGGAGCTTTGGCGCTCACCAACCGATTGCCCTTTCTGCCGTTGATTCGGATCTTAGTACTTTATCGCCTTTTTGGGTACGTTCGGTCCACGGATGTTATATTCTTCAACAATCCGGACACAATATAGGTAGGTATGACAAATACAAATCTTAAGTAAATTTCACACATGGTGAGAGATTAAGGTAAAGCAGAGTAAAAGAGACTGGAATTCTCAGGTTCTCAAAGATCACCTCAGCATGACTGTCTGCATGACATGAAGTAACACTAATCCGAGGGATCCATCTTACATACGTATTACATATGCAGACATATGTATCCATACTCTAGTAGCAAGATAGAAATAATCCACAAATCATATAAGTAAGCATAGAAATAGGGAAAATAAAATAAAATTGGAAAATTTGAGAAAAGATTGTAATTGGAGATAAGATGACACACTCTTTGACTCGCGAAGCATCAATAACACTGTTGGATATTGGATCGTTCCATCTGGCACGTGAATTTGCCGTAACAAATTAACAATAGTTCAATTAGTCCTTTGGGTAATTTTCTGTTCATTCATTTACAAAATATCACTTTTCAGATAATTTTATAAAATGCTCTCCAGGCCCTATACATGTACAACTGTACACCTACTGAACAAAAATTTGTAGTAGAGATTTTAGCTGTGAAATATTCTATAGTTTTTTTTCTTAAAGTATAAATGCTGGAATTAGTCGGAATTCTAGTTAAGTTTCTTACAATTCATTTTGTTTGTTTTATGATCCTATGTTTATGTGTGTATGTGTGTGTATATATTTATATGTGATGCATCTTGACCCTGTCTGTTTTTGACGAATAAAGAAATGAATATTAATTGCGTTACTACATTTGACTATTTGTTTAAAACCAATTGACGAACCGATGTCAGAAAATAATTTCCTACATAAGGTAATTAATTATACACATTTCAAATATTCTAGAAACCAATTAGTAGTTATACCTCTATAGATTTTAATTTTAATACGATCACATTTTCTATACCCTTTAAATCCAGATTTCGAAGTTATTACTTCGTGCTAGTATAGTAGCAATAGCACTGAACAGACAAAAGAAAACATACATGGAGCATCTTCATATCCGAACAAAGTTAGGGGACGCAGAATCCTTATTCCAAGTGAGTCCATAGGAACCAGGATCATACTCTGCTTTTGGTGCGGAGAACCTTTAGTACTCGTCTTGCCCATGAATATACAAACCTTGCAGCGAGGATCCATGGCACCTAACATTAATCATCAGTATTTCATGAGCACATGACAATGGAAAACCACTTGGGAACCATTATATTCCCATGCTAACTGTTACATTCACAATCTAGTATTATGCCAAGTGGCAAGTCCAAGGTTCATATTCCTACTCACATGCCGTTTTTCACATTCCATCGATCAACGAATTAATCCCTTCACAAAAAGTTATGCCTTATCCACACATTAAAGTTAGCCTTTAGCTTACTGTATAAGCTCATTTTAGAGCATATTAAGGAGAATGAAACAGCATATTGAAATTTAGTTGATTGAGACTGCAGTGATGAAGTCAGAGCAATGTTTTGGTCAAGTATAGCTAAGCTGGTAAAGCTAAGGTTAACGTAAGTTTCCTCACTCGAAAGAAATGTCAGTGACGGGCGAGCCCAGGATTTGAACCCCGCACATACTGATCCGCGGTCGAGTATCTAACCGACATCGCCACTGGCTCCAGCCAGTTGCTAAGTCGTTATTTTAATCAAAAACATTTCAGTACCGACAAAGATATGCATTAGAAAGGCTTATACACTACCGTTTTACGTACATATGTCAACTTACTTAGTGAATCCATTCTATAATTACAACTTTTTGTTATATCTGACAAATGCTGACAACATCAGTTAACAGTTGCAATGGGATAGAATACATAATGAAGATTGGTCATTAACGCAAAATGTGAAGTATATTGTCAACATACAGAGTTAGTAACAAACGTGTAGGTCTATTGTAAACATACCTGACGTCCACCATTTGTGACCGTTTATTAGGTAGCTGTCTCCATCTCTGACTATAGAAGCCTGAATGCTAGTGGCGTCTGACGAAGCGACCTACATGTATATTATATACATTGAATTGTCACCCTCTCACTCCACCTTATGTGTGTCTAGTGATTTATCAAGCTATAGGTTCAATGCATTCATTCGAATTTGCTTAGTAAGAACATTTTTTGACCAAAAATCTTGTTTCATCTCAAAGTAAAGATTTTTCCAATTCTTAATGTAATAGTTTTCCCGTGTTGAGTCCAGAACACTGGAGAATAGTCCAACCGTAAACTGGACGCGTCGTAAGACGCGACTGATAAATAACCAAAAGAGGCAACGAAAAACGACTTCAGAGGCCATGATATTCCCAAGCTATAGGCTAACATTAAGGTATGGATAAGGCATTGCCGTTTGTGAAGGATTAATTCGTTGATCTATGAAGTTTTCTATACATCTATAGAACGTGAAAAGCAGCATATAAGTAAGAATAAGTACCTCGAACTTGCTACTTCATAGAACACTAGAGAGCGAGACAATGTAAGAGTTAGCCTGGAAATATAATGCTTCCAAATTATTCTTCAATTCCATTTCTCTGTTCTTAATTAATAATCTTCTGCGATATTATATGCAGTTTATGGTTGGTAGGCACATTTTTGAAGCGTTTAGAGACAATAGAAACAAGCCGGTCAGTTAAATAGGTCGCATAATTTATACGCAATAAACTCACTTGAGAATCATAAAAGCGGTATTTGGCATACTTATAACACAGAACGGACAAATAATAAATAGGCTACATACGGCGGGTTCGGTCATTCCAAAACATGATCTTATGCTGCCGTTAAGCAGGGGTTTCAGCCATTTTTCTTTCTGCTCCTCGGTGCCATATTTAACCAAAACCTCAATATTAGGAGCATCCGGTGCCGAACAGTTGAAAGCCTTTAAAGCAAGAACACAACAACATAAATAACATTGAAATAGATTCCATCAGTATCATAAGAATTAGCGAAAAATAGAAAGGATCGAAAGCAGTACTTGAAAATGTTTGTAAAGAAACTAAATTCACAAAAATTATGTTTTTTTCAAATGTTCTTATACCATATACTGTTCAATATTTAAATTTCATATTTTCAATGAAAACCTTAATCATATATTATAACTTCTTAATTAGCGACATTAAAAAAGAATTATTCTTCGAGACCCATCTATGACATCTAATCTACATGCAAAGATAGTAAAACACTTTTAGGAGCAAATGCACAGAGTCCGTATGTTTTAAACTGAGTTTTTCATTTTTAGGTGCAAAAATATTTTCGAATAGCTAAACATTCGCACCGTCTTCGGTGTATCTTCTCTTTAATAAACCATTAACAAATTATTTTACATTAGTCATTATGTATGTAACACACAAGTGCTAAGCAAAATGTTTCAGTGATGCACAGATAATTCATTACATACAATAGTATTTGACATCTCTCTCGAATGTTTTTCAAAGTGGGTGGTTCGAGGTACATATTCATACTCAGAGACTGCATTCACACTCAAAAAAGAGCCCTTTTTGGAGTGTGAATGCAGATCAACAATTTAATCCCGTTCACCAATGCTATGCTTTATCCGCACGCTATGTAACCTATAGCTTGGTAAAAAGTATTTTTTAATGTTACGCAAAATATATTAACGTCACGTTTTGAAAGTAGAAGTAAACTAAGTGTGAAGAGAAAACTAAAGTAAATTCAAGTATTATTAACGAAGTCTCATACCTCTGATCCAGTCATGCATCTTCCCATTTCCTCAGCCAGGAAAGCATACTCCAAATTTGTGAGTCCAGCTCCGTATTTACCTTCTGGATCACTTTCCTTGGGTAGAAACAAATTCCACAGACCTTGCGACCTCGCTTTCTCCTGAAGAATTAAATATACGATCATCTCGAATATACCAGTAACGGTTTAAGATAAATGGAATAAAAACGGTTACAAGTCAGATTAACATATCAATAGATGGACCTAGATTATATTAATGTTTTAGGTTCACAGTGAGACTATTAGCCCATATCATCAATACAGCGAATATACTCAAAGGCATTGAAATGCGAACGTCATTCGTTTATAAGAATCATTTTTTATCAGAACCAATGGCCACCATATATATTCGAAAATAATAAAATGATGAAATGAAATTACTAATGGCAAATAATATATATATAATCGGCTTGCATGTTTTGCTGCAGTCACGAATTAGTTTAATGTAACATACCACTTGCCTAAAGTACCATGTAAAACTAAACAGTCAACCGAAAAAATTGAGGCCCATTTTATGACTATGTCTGACCCCAAATTTTTTTAACTTAGGGTCGAATCAGATTAAATAACAATTTTTACATGTTCGAATGCTAGCAATAATTCGAATGGCATTAAATAACCTTCAGCTGTTGAACCTTTGGATGAATCGTCCACTTAGTTTTAGGATCGCTGTGCCACTTGTGCAGTTCTTCTTCAAACGGTAGAATGTTCTCGCTGATGAAACTTTTCACTTTCCTGTGCAAGTCTTGAACTCTAGGTGACAGAGCGGAAACTGATAGAGGTAGGCTACCTACGTACAAGCAATCAATTCATAGACCAATTAATTATTCTGGCATCCAATCCGTCAATTCTTAGCCTAATCTACACATTCGAACGTTTTCTCTTAGTGCACTGCCTTCTGGCATGTCCATGGTTTATAACGCCTCCACTATTCTCTGTCATCCGCTTTCCTCTTCATTTCCACATATGAATGGATCTTTAAATCATCTAACATATCTAATCTCGGCCTGCCCTGCCTCTTTTTCCTTCCATTCTACCTTCTTTGACCTCTATTAATAGACCTTCCCTCCTTAGAACGTGTCCTATCCAACTCTTCTTCCTATTTCTTAATACATTTATCAGCTGTCTATCTGTACCAACTCTCTCCAGAACTTCCTCATTTTTAACCTTTTTAGTTCTGCTAATCCTCTCCATTCTTCTGCAAAGACACATGAGAACGTTATTAGACAATTAATCAGGCGTTGTTAAATGTAAGTTAAATGTTAAATGTTAAATGTTAATGTTAATGTTAAATGTAAGTTAATCGAATTCAAGTAATAAATTTGGTTCACAGTAACCAATGGACGTATTTGACAATTTGCCCTGGGCAAAATAACCTTCAAACAATTTAACAATTTGCAAGCTACATATAGTAATTCATGGAGCAACGGATCATCCACATGGTTGACTGGATGTTATAGTATAGGTACTGCTTGTCTTATTAGATTGTAAGGATTATTCCAAAATACATTCTATGAAATGAAATTTAACTAACCAATTTTGTCAGCAGGTTCTTTATATGAGCTCATAATGCAACTGTTTGCAGTGTGAACTAAGGAATTACAATCTCGATTCGAAGTACCTAAATAAAAATTAAAACAAGAACTTTTTAAAGCTGTTAAGCATTACACAGCCGATACTGTTGACTGTTTACGAATAATCGAAAACAACCCGGTCAATTCAAATCGCAGCAAGGAGTTTGACTTTCAGCGAGCCTAAATAGGCCTATAGCCTAGTTGTAAAGTCCGTTAGTAGCAAAACAATCTGATTTAGACCTGCATTTACTGTCTCTTATCTTATTAATAGTAGTACAACTTAGGCCTAGAGTAGTGGCATAATGTCTAAAGGTCCCCGGCTAAAACTATAGCACGTGTTATGTTGAAAACTACAATAAGCTGTGATAGGCAGGACCGCAATGACTATAACTTTAATAACAGATCACAAAATCTCGCACAAGAGAAATTAGCTCCAAGCCTAGGCACATGAAGCTCGTTATTCAACCCATATAAGTGTGATCAACCATTGATTCAACCCATGTAACGGTGGTCAATTCTTGATTCAACCCACGTAAGGATGGTCAACCTTTGATTCAATTCATGTAACGATGATCAACCTTTGGTTCAATCCATGTAAGGGCGATCAACCCTTTATTCAACCCATACAAGGGTGGTCAACCTTTGATTCAACCCATACAAGGGTGGTCAACCTTTGATTCAACCCATACAAGGGTGGTCAACCTTTGATTCAACCAAGGGTGGTCAACCTATTATTCTAACCCATGTAAGGGTGGTAAACCTTTGATTCGACCCATGTAAAGGTGATCAACCTTTGATTCAACACATGTAAGGGTAATCAACCTTTGATTCGACCCATGTTCAAAGCTCTCACATCTGACATAGCTGAGTCGCTTGCATTAATGTACAGTATATCGAAGTTTGAAATAAAATTAATAAACTTAATTATTATAACTTGCACTTGCCTCACAGAATATCCCCCTTACTTATTGATAAAATCAATTTAATACATGTCTATAATTTATACAGTCTTTAGTACAAGAAACTGATTTTCTTTATTATAGGCTACTGATGAGTCATGCATTTTCGGTTTGTTTCTTGCTTCCAATGTAGGCCTATTTGATAGATTTCTCTGACTATTGTTGTGGTGAAATTAAGTCTATATACAAACAAATATATTTCAGCCTCGGTTTCGATTCAATATTAGTATATAGTAACTTCCGGTTATAGGTTTGGCTTACAAAATGAATAAATACGGAATGTAGATAATGAAGTAAAGGTTTATACTTAGATTTTGCAGATATGTAAAAGCCATTTGCAATGCAACTTGAATAAGAATTGAGTTAGAACTTGAGTTGCATTCTTTTTCTGGTATATCAATTGTACAATTTTATTGAATAGTCTATGCCGCAACGAAATACATTAAGTCAATCCTATTCTCATATACTCCGAATAAATAATATTCTAATGGTACTTTTGGAAAGTTTTGTCATATAGAGTTTCTACCCCTTCGTTAGTGGTTATTTACTCAATTTGATATTTTTCCTATTGACTTCTACTATTTTTGTTAGAACAATAATTATAATATAGAATAAACACAAAATCAATCACGTATGTTTATATGGTCACATCAGGTTTTGCAAATATATACCATTATCTGAAATTAATCTCTTATAATTAGCAGAGGATAGTAGAGTGAGATGCGATAAAATTAAAACCGAAATAAAATTACCCAATTTCGGATTCAAAGTCAATACTGATTATACCAGGCAATTTCCATACATCGTGTAGGCTATATAAACATTCAGAGACATGGTATGACTTAAATGAAAATCCATATCCTCATCTTATTAGACAAGCGGGTTATATACTCGGCCATAAAACAAAACGGTAATAGTTAAATATTAAGTAGCATATAGTTCATGTATGATATTATACAAAATTGATAATTTCAAATACAAATGTTTCAAATAACTATGTGGGTGGACTATTCTCTCAATCAGTTTTATAGTTTTGATTTGTTTTGTCTGGCAGCTTCCATTCTGCACACTGAGCGAAGATGAACCTCATCAGGTCCGTCTGCTATACGTAGCATGCGAGCATGGGCGTAGAATAGAGCCAATGGTCGGTCCGCGCTCACTCCTAGACCACCGTGAACCTAAACAACATTAAACAGTCAGCCAACCACTAATCGATGGATGAACTATGTTTCATGACAGTCTCTTCGTATTGTTCTGTCAAATGGCAGGTCCATGGTACATCGGATATTTAAGCAACTTTAGAATATTGAAATACTTCTCTCTCTCTTACTGCACTGCCTACTGGCAGGTCCATGGTATATAACGCCTCCACTCTTCTCTGTTTTCCGCCCTTCTCTTCATTTCCACATATGAGTGGGTCTTTAAATCATCTAACATACCTAATCTCGGCCTGAAAGCTGCCTCTTTTTCCTTCCATTCTACCGTCAATGACCTCTTTTAATAGACCTTCCCCCTTAGAATGTGTCCTATCCATCTCTTCTTCCTATTTCTTAATACATTTATTAACTGTCTATCTGTGCGAACTCTCTCCAGGACTTCCTCATTTGTAACCTTTTGGGTCCAGCTAATCCTCTCCATTCTTCTCCAAATACACATTTCCAAAACCTCCAGTTTCATAATGTCTTCCTTCCTTAAGGTCCATGTCTCACATCCATACAATAGTGTGGTCCAAACCAAAGTTTTCACTATCTTTATCTTTGTGTCTTTCTTTAGACTTTTTGTTAATAGTTCTTTTTTATTACCAAAGACCGCTTTTGCTTGTGCAATCCTGCTGCGTATTTCCGTCATTGAAATAGTTAACAAGTGATTATTTCATAACCAATTACACGATATTTAGAAGAAAATCACAGAAATAATTTAAGACGAGAAGTCAGAGGTGCAATTTTCACTGATTGAGAGTCATATAATACAGACGAGACTGAGGCATATAATTTAGACCAGAATTAAATTAATCAACGTGTGCTCACCTGTATCGCTCTATCAATAATATTACAGACCGCTGAGGGCACAGCAACTTTTATCATTGAAATATACGCTGCAGCTGCCTACACACAAAAATATACTACATACGTTAAAACACTTTAAATTTTAAAATAATTAAATTATGTGAAAACTCTTAATAATATATAATTGCGGTAAGAAGATTGTAAACATAAGATTATCCATGACCTGTCAAACAGATTACATTATAAATAGTATGGTATCAATCCATCTACAATTTAATTTCGAAAGGGGGAAGGGAACGTCGTTCCTACTGAGATCTAAGAAATTCTAAGAGGTACGCCGTTACTATCAGAAAATAGGTAATGGAACGGAGTTCCAATAAGCTCCCGCAAAATTTCACCACTGCATGTAGCTCTTTTGGCATTAAGCAACTGGCTCAGTCAGCTAAGCACCTTAAATTTTTAGAAGTTGTTAAATGTATGCAGTTGCATTTTGCGTACAGGCATTTACAAAACATAGAAGACTTTCATTTAACTCTCAAATTACGAAATGTAACTTTGAATTAGGATGGAATGCAAGAATGCATTCACAATATATTTCACCTTGTTGCCAACAGTGTCCATGAGATGAGCGGCTTTGAGCACTAGTAGACGACACTGTTCTATCTCCATACGAGATCTCGCTATGTCCTGCTGTATACTGTTGTACTCTATCAGCGGCTTACCAAACGCTACTCTCTTCTGAACCTGTGCTCAGTAAAACAAACTTTAATAACAAGATCTCATTCAGTACACTAATCTCTTTTAATACACTAATTTATTTTAATACTTAACTTAAATACTAGTTGCTGCATGTAAGCAAACACCTGCTCAAAAGCAGTCTTGTGAAGAAACCAAGAAATATGAGATTGGAACGATCGTAAACTGCAGGTGTTCATTAAGAGATGGAGAGCATTATAAGCTATAACAAGACTACAAATATACGTGTAATTTTTACATGTAACATGCCGATCCATGCACGTAATTTCCCATGTTTAAACCACAAATAATAAGTTAAATAAAAATAATAAGTTATTGCAATAATTGTAAATGATAAATTGTAAATAATAAGTTATTATAAATTTAAAGGAAATATTTAATATGAAATATAAAATAATGAAACAGACGGAGGCACAGGCAATTTCGTAGCCTCTATCTAAATCTCACGTAGCAGAGACTTTTCTACTAAATTATTTCTTTAAAATGAGTGAATATCGTATAATTATACCTATTTTATAAAACCAATCTTATTAAATAATAAACGATTAAGTGAATGATTAATTGAAGGATAAATTAATTGACTTATTCTATACGTTAATTAACTCTCTTTTCACTATCAAGTATATTCATTAAGCAATTGATTGAGTGATTTAGTAATTGATTTATTAATTAATTGAGCTTTTGATAGACTTACTCTATCCACCACAAGTTTCAGTTCCCTCTTGTACTACCAATCAGACCTATTACGTGATTAATTGATTAATTTGATTTAGTTATTGATTGATGGGCTGACAATTAGATTGATTAACTTACTCTATCCACCATAAGTTCCAGTGCCCTTTCTGCACTACCAATCAGTCTCATACAGTGATGTATTCTACCAGGACCCAGACGACCTTGAGCTATCTCAAATCCTCGACCTTCCCCCAGCAGAATATTCGAGACAGGAACTCTAACGTTCTCAAATATCACCTCAGCGTGACCGTCTACATGATAAATACAATCATCATCATCGTCTTCCTTTGAATCCCAGTTTAACTACGGCAGAGATGATAAAATGTTGTACCAATTTCTGGAGCCAAGGTGATCACCAACCGAACGCCTCTTCTGAAGTTGGTTTGGACCTTAGTGCTTTGTCGCCTTTTTGCGGCACGTGAAGTTCATGATTGTTAACTTCTTCAGCAATATGGGTGGGTATGATAAACACAAATCTTTAACAAATTGCTCACATGGAGAGATATTATCGTAAACCAAAGCATTGTACAGCAGATAGGCCTTCCCGAACATTTACGAATTGGTGCAAAACTTTGACAATTTTGATATTAACCCAAAGATTAGAAATTTACAAGATATGTAAATTTAACTTTATATATAGTCAATTCAATGCCATGCTAAATTCTTTTTCTTAGCTTTAACGGTAACTCATTAAATCAAATTAGGAAACATAGTTTTGAATATCAGCCAGGCTGGTTGCTCTAGTATCCTAGTGAAAAGGTAGTACATGTTTAAAAAATAAATCATCTTCACATAGTTCTTTATTTTGAGCAATATCCTAAAAAATAACATCCGGAAAAGGCATACGAGGAGCATCTTCATATCCAAATAGACTGAGAGGACGCAGAATCCTTATTCCAGGTGAGTCCATTGGAACCAGGATCATACTCTGCTGTTGGTGCGGAGAACCTTTAGTACTCGTTTTGCCCATGAATATACAAACCTTGCAACGAGGATCCACGGCACCTTAATTTAACAGCAGTATTTCATAAATTTGCGTGAAGTATAATTACCGTATATAGTGCATAATATCAGAGCTTACGGTCATACACCCGAATAACATTTCAGGGAATAGATTATGGAATAAATCTATTCTAGCTCCCTAGTTTATCAAACTTGCTAAGTTTCATTCAACTCAAGGTTGAGTTTTCATAATTTCTGTTACGGTAGCTCGAGTGTGCCGAGTTGTCTTGATGAGAAGCCTTGTAATTTTGAATCTTTCTTCTTCGTTTAAGACTGGGTATCTGAAATCTGAGACGATATTTAGAATTTAAACTCTTAATTCAAATTATCAAATACCAACTTCGTAAATTTTAAAATTTCAATATAGGCCTACAAGAAATTTTATTCTAATTAGACCTGCACTACTACATAGAATACAGTCTTGGAAAAAGTAGCATTAAATCCATCAAAAACTGTATGTATTTTTAAAAGCTGATTAGTGCAAACTTTAGAAATGACAACAGATAGGCCCTATGCATGAAATATACGCTACAATGAAATATATGTATGCCAGGACAAATACACGTATGCTAGGACAAACACGTATGCAAGGACAAATACAAGTATGCCAGGACAAATACATGTAGGCTAGGCCTGATTACAAACATAAATGATAATTTAAAATTATCAAACTATAATAAATAAATGTATATATTGAAATAAAGTAAATACTGTACATGAGAAAAAATTGATCAATGTCTGCTTAAAAATTAAATTAACTAAAAAATAAATAAAATTTAGGCTCACCTGATGTCCACCATTTATGGCCGTTTATTATGTAGCTATTTCCATCCTTTACAATAGAGGCCTGAATGTTGGTAGCGTCTGACGAAGCGACCTACATCATATGCGCAAAATGGTTAAGTGGGGGGGGAGGAAACAGGAGATCTTAGTTTCACTAGCTCTTATTTTTTCTGAGGTGCTTTCCACTGCTAGGGTCCCATATTATATAAGTACTAGGAGACCTGTGATTAACATTACAAGGGGACCGAAATATTCTTAACGTTCCCCTATTGCTCTCAATTCTCACTTTTACTACTGCATATGCATATCATTAATTATCAGTAACATTTTATTTTTGTAACCAAACAACATGCTTATTGCTTAACAAGATTAAATATTTCCTGCATATTTTGACAAATTTCAATGACCCATCGATATTGGACACTAACAAAACTATAATATTGCGAAATCAGATTAATAATAATGATTTAACAACATCTGTTTTAAATCACCTCGACTTTACTCTTAGTAGAGCAATAGGCCTATGTAAGATTTTTAGGATTCGGAAACAAATTATATTACATTGTGTATGACTATGTTTGGAGTGCAGAGCTTCAGAGAGGGTTATATATAATATAAATGTAATTTGGTTATTAAGACTTGCAAAAACGAAAAACTGAACTATTAGTAATTAGAGTATAAATAATATCAAAAAAGAATTAACTAGCTTAAGTAGATATATAGGATATCATACTAGCTTATATTTAACTAGCTGACCCGGCGGACTTCGTACCGCCTATTAACAATGTCTGTCTGTCTGTCTGTCTATCTCTCTATCTCAAAGTCTAGTGCCTATAGCATTGAGCCATCGACACTTCCGGTTAGCGAATGTTAAATAGATGATGTCAACATATCGTAATAGAGAATTGTAATCTGTATATATAAGTCAATCGACAGATGGCTGCATGTTATAATTTTGATGAGTTTTTATTTATACCGTTTTTGGCCAAACCCCATTATTTTTTAAATATTTTATTGATTATTATGGTAGGGCTGCTTGAGACGAATCCAAAATGTCCAAGATCATTAAAATCTGTCCAGCCGTTCTTGAGTTATAAGCGCTCTTACTAACACAACTTTGTTTTATATATATATATATATATATATATATATATATATATATATATATATATATATATAGATTCAATGCAAGAGTGTTTTTTGCCGTTGTTAGTTTGTGTTCTATTGTTTGTAGCGCTACTACTTCTTGGTGGTGTAATAAAGATTCATACACACACATGCATATATATATATTATACAGTATATATATACAGTATATATAATATTATATATATATAATATCATATATATATATATATATATATATATCTTCCTTCCTTCCTTCGGCCGAGATTAGCTATTTTAGATGATTAAAAGACTCACTCATATGTGGACATGAAGATGAAAGCTGAAGACAGAGAAAAGTGGAGGCGCTATATACCGTGGACACTAATATATATATATATATATATATATATATATATATATATATATATATATATATATATATCGTTCAATTATTAAATCATTATCACAGGGATTTGATAATTGATGGATCATTATCACAGGATTCCTTATTCACTATTCACTTACAATTACAAGCGATGCTTAACATAAACGTACATGTCTGATTATTTATATAGTTATGCAATGAACCAATTTAACTAACATAAGAATCATCAAGGCGTTATTTGGCATATTTATAACTCAGAAAGGACAAATAATAAACAAGCTACATACCGCGGGTTCGGTCATTCCAAAGCAAGATCTTATGCTGCCGTTAAGCAGAGGTTTCAACCATTTTTCTTTCTGCTCCTCGGTGCCATATTTTACCAAAACCTCCATGTTTCCGGTGTCTGGGGCGGCACAGTTAAATGCCTTCAAAAGTGCGAACATATAACTTAACAAGAATAATGTTGGATTTTATGACATCATTATTATAAATATAGCAATATCTTAATATTATCCACTGCTATCTGGAAAATCTTATACGTAATATCATTCAGATGAGAAAAATATTTTTTCCTTTAATAAACCTTGCCTAAAGACATTCCTACACCGCGAACCTTTATTATTATTACGGTACACTTTCTTTTTAGTCAAAGTGGATGAAAATATTTACATAAAGATTATACGATTTTAGATTGACTGCTGTTTGTTTCATATACGCAGTAACCAGGGACATAATATAGTAAATTATTTATAAAGTACATGGTGATGGTATACACAACAAATGAAAATCTGTAGATTTTCTAATAGCTATTTTAAATCATAGACGTCCAAGTGCATTATGACAGAACCAAGAAAATCCTTTCAGAGCCAGTTCAAAATATGCGCAGATCTATAATTTTTTACAAAACATTGAGGCCGCCATCAGCTACATGCTTATAAAAGTAATTTAAGGAAAATAAGTTAGCTAGCAATTTTAGTGAATTCAGTCAGTGAGTCTAAATTAAAGTCCTTTATTTTAACGTTAGCTTACATTTAACAAAACATTTTAATTTTTAATTACAGAATATGTAAAGTTTGCTAACTCGCAGTGTAATACTAATTAAATACTATTGACGTCACTAGTTTCCACTTGTTTCTTACCTATATCTCTCCCGCTCTCAATACTAGGCTGTCCTTCTTGCATTATATTGACAACGGGATTGGCAATAACCATCTATGGGACAGACAAGGATAATCGGTGTACCACGACACACAACCAAAGCCATAACTCTACAATCGTAACGTTGCAAATTGTATTCTTTGCTGAAGTTCATATTTACAATCAGATCCATCTTAGAAATTGGCTATTACGATTAAAAAATATAAATTAAACCGAAGAGACTATAAGTAAATCGGATCATAGCTAATACTGTCTGAGACCTCAGATCCTAGTAAAGATCTACCCATTTCCTCAGCCAGGAAAGCATACTCCAGATTTGTGAGTCCAGCTCCGTATTTGCCATCATGATCGGTTTCCTTGGGAAGAAATAAGTTCCATAGACCTTGCGACTTAGCTTTCTCCTTTAAATATAAAAATAAATGATATCGATGTAAGACTAAAAATAAATTGATAAATAATTGTAATATAGGGAGTAGCAATAAAAGTTAAAATCCCATAATGGATCTTACGTAGGTCTATTAGGTTTCACCATCACGAACGGATTTCATAAATTGGTATTTTATCAATTCATAACACATGGCACTGACGGGCAAAAAACTTAAGACAATAAGTTTAAACTTAAACTTATTGTTTTATGAACAATTTTTAAGGAATATCCGTGTTGAGCCCGGGTGTGGTTGGGATCACTGCAGAGTAGGACAACTACAACTAAGCTACCGCTACCGCTTGTATGTAGGAGGCGACTAAGGCAGGACCTGAGGCAGGCAGAGTGGACCCATCTGACCATGAAATATTTTTCCGGAGGATTGAATGTCAGTTAAGATCCAAACCAAAGTCAGAAAGGGCATTTGGTTATTGAGCACCTAGGCTCCAGAAATTCCTACAAAATTCATAAAAAGAATGGAAAAGCTTAGCTTATCCCAACCCTGGCTAAACTGGATTCAAGGCAAGATGATGATGTTTTTATGGAATCCAACAGGCATTTGTACCAGAGAACAATATAATACTAGCAAATTAATAGCGTAATCAGCAATATCAATCAATCAATAAGAATTTAACGTCCGGTTCCTCGCCATAAGGCAATGTCAGGGACGTCAACATAATATATCTTAAATGCGCGCATTGAAAGCAATGGTCGTATACAATTTGCAAATAAGAGCTCATATGAGATGTAACCTTCAGCTGTTCCACTCTCGGATGAATCGTCCACTTAGTTTTAGGATCGCTGTGCCACTTGAGTAATTCTTCTTCAAATGGTAGAATGTTCTCGTTGACGAAACTTTTCACTTTCCTGTGCAAGTCTTGAACTCTAGGCGACAGAGCGGATACCGACAGAGGTAGGCTGCCTATACGAAACAGATTCATAAACTCTCAAATCAATCAATTAATTAGTCAACCAGTCCATAACAATTCATTAATTGCCGATAGTGGTGGTTTTAGTAAACTATCTCCTTTTTGACTTGGATGGGACACATTCTAATATTTTAAAGTCTACTAAGAGGTCATAGAAGGTAATATGGAAGAAAATAGATGCAGACAGACCGAGATCAAGAATGTTAGATGTCTTAAAGATCCACTCCTATGTGGGCATGAAAAGGAAAAGGGAAGACAGAGAAGTGTAGATACGTTATATACCTATAATCAGTCTGAACATTAGCTTACTTATACCCTAATATTATAATATCTTAACTATTTTATATTAACTTCAGTGAAATATTTTATGGTTAACAACGGTAACTTCAATGTCAATATTAACTTACCAAGTTCCGCAGCAGATGGTTTATGTGAACTCATATTGGACTTTCTAGAGAATCAAAGCCTTCATGAAAATTGATAGAATTTAACGCAATAATTAGTTTCCTTGAAACTGTATTTAATATTAAACTAACAACGTTTGCTGTAGTCTTTAAACTAGCTATTGCAGTTCAGTCTGATTTACTGCAGGCTTAATGTCGCTTAATAATTGTCTGATCTAGTCATCCTATGCAACTTTAGATCTTATAGGCATAATAAAATCTGCATAGACTAAAGGTTTGCAGATCAGTTCAAAAAACGGAACATGCAATGATGTAAATTACAGAGTCGCGGGCCTGTGCCAGTCTTGTGCCTTCACACGACAGCCTACAGGCTACTGGGCCTGGGCCGTAAGGGTTATCAACCTTTGAGTGGCTTTGTGGCTAATCAAGATTGATCAGAGATATGAGAAATACCAATTCATCATTATCATCTTCCCTTAAATTCCAGTTTAACCAGGGTCGGGATACGAATAGACTTTTTATCCATTCATTTAGGATTTTGTAGCAATTTCTGGAGCCTAGGCGCTCACCAACCGAATACCTTTTCTGACTTTGTTATGAGAAATACTAATTAAACAAAATTATCCTTAACTTGCAAATAATTATCTTATAATTATATCCATTTGTAATTATTAACTTATACATATAATTATACACAGTATGAAGTGAACTGCAATTGCTCAAAATTCTACAATTTTAATGATAATTGTTTTGAACGATGGAAGGGGGGCTTAAAAGTAAGAAATTAAAGAATTGTGAAACAATTAAAGTGTAGCATAGTATTACTCTATAGTGGGATGTTTTTCACATATTTTAACTCGAATGCCATTAATAAGACCACCTATACCGATTTGACGATTTAAACAATTTGCACTTGAATTTCTATAAATAAATAGTCTTCTATATTTTATTGAAATAGTATATTCTTTATGTTTATGTTAATTTTATGATTTTTCTCTATCCACGTAAATTTTATAATTAAATTCGTAAGATTGACGACCAGATATGATACTAAGCACTGATGCGTAGTGTTCCCTCCTTGACGGCCTATTGCGTTTCTATGATCCTATTTATCATGCTTGCTTTTGCGTGTTTAGATATTTGTAATATATATTTGGTATTAATTCGGCAATTGACCCTTTACATGTATATTTGCATGTGTAGGGCCTAATGTACATTTTATTAAATATGTTACTGCGTATGATCATATCAATGCATTCATTCTTCAGTTAAGAACTAAGAACGAACGTGAATTGTGTAGGCCTATAGTAAATATGAAATACACCGTACAGAAATAGTTGAAATAAATGTCAAATCCAATATCATAGAATGTTCAATATTAAATAAAGGCCTAGTATAAGAAATATTATTGAAAACAATAATCTCAAAAAGGACATGTTAATACTTTTTAAATTCTCGACGAACACAATAACATCAATTAATGGCATGTCAACCATAACATTAAATTAGCAAACATAGTAACGATAACATCAGTTAATTAGCAAATAGGCCTACAGAATCCATAACGTAAGAATCCATAACATAACGTAAGAATCCATAACATAACGTAAGAATCCATAACATAACGTAAGAATCCATAACATAACGTAAGAATCCATAACATGGCTATGCTATGTTGCTATAGGTCTACTATGGTAGACCTATAGCAACCATAGCTGATGAAAAATACAGATAACTTTAAAAGGTAGGCCCAATAGCTATGTATAGTTCTAAGGGAAAAATGAATTGAGAAGGGGAATACATCGAGAATAACGTGATACTATGAAAGAGTTGGATAACTCTGAGAGTAAGCATTATCAAATTTAATTTATAAAAATTAATTATAGACCAACTTAAAACATCACAAAAAGTATAATTTTATTATTTTCATTATCATTTTTGTCATTACCGACTTCGCTACTGGCTGGATGGCGAAGTCGGTAAGATACTCGACCGCGGATCAGTAGATGCGGGTTCAAATCCTGGGCTCGCCCGTCACTGACATCGCTTTCGAGTGAGGAAACTGACGTTAACCTTAGCTTTGTTTTGCTTTTTATGCATACTATAGTGTCACTAATACTATATTTTTGCTCTCTTTTCAAGGCGATTCTTAGTTCCAATAATCACACATTGAATGTTTGAGTTAAATGAACTAAGCTTATCGATGGACGTAAAGATAGCATAGCAAAGCATTTAATCTATATTCGAAGAGTGCATTACAACCAAAAAGATTAGAAATCATTGACAATTCTGCTTTAGCCGCACAGCATGGGTTGGCCAGCTCGTATATCACAGTGTAGACGCGTAGACTTAAATGTAGGCAAGTTACAAACATAGGTATTCTGATAGTAAGGTATAACCACGACTGTAGCTTTATCAGTTTCTTTTGCTACCCCCACCCATGTTGTGCTCGGGTGTGGTTGGACCACTGCAGAATATGGCAACCGCAAACAATCTGCTGCGAGTACGTAAGAGGCGACTAAAGCAGGAGCTGAGAATGGCAAGAGGGGACCCACCTCACCAAGAAATATTTCCCACAGGATTAAATGGTAATTAAACAATCTAACTGAGGAAAACAATGAAATCACATCAGAAGCCATACTTTTCTCAAACTCAAACTATAGGCTACATAAGATATGAAAAAGGCATAGATGTTGCGAAGGGATTAACTTGTTGATCTAAGGAGTGCTCTCATGGAGCGAGAAAGCAGCCTTTGAGTATGAATATGTATCATGAACCTGGCACTTGGCAGTGCACTGAAGAGAGAATGAGCATGTGCAATTACGCGCAATCTATATAAAACTATATAAATGTCGAAGTAAAAAGTATGTCTATTAGAAATTATATAAGAAGTAAATAGCGCCATTAATGATAGAGTTATTGCCTAACGATTAAGTATGGAAACGCTATATATTAATATGTTTAGTCTAATAAAATGAATGTTCAGTTAATTAATATGCATAGATATATTGGTAAAGCTTGCAGGAACTAAAGTATGATGTTTAACGTCCAGTGGCTCGACTGGGTACGATGACATGAAAGCTTCGAATTGAATACTAGACTGTAGGTCTACATACTGTGCAATAGAATAGGTTACTATCTGATCCCATAATGTCTATTTGTGGTTCAACCGGACATCAACCGCATATCTCCATGGGTTCGCGGTAAGGCCGTTAAAATTGAGCTCGTAGTATTTGACTACAGATATTAAGTTTAACGTAGGCCCTAATTAAGGCAATCATGAGATTTGATTGCTTTAATCATTAAGCTTGTCTAAATGTTTTAGTGAAGTCAAGCCCTGGTCTGAATTGTAAACAGCTAAAGTCAAAATTCGTGATATTATTCACGGGCTTCATCTTATTTATACTATACGTTAATACAGATAGCGGCCTCAGAAATCTGTATTTAGTTTAAGACAAGTAAAATAAAATCCGTGAATAATATCAAAAAACTTTGACATTGGCTGCTTGTACTTCCAGCCAGGGCTTAGGTCCGTAAATAACATCAAGAAGTTTAATAATTTACTCTCCGTTAAGTCAAAGCATTCGCTCGTTATCCTATAATAGATTTCAATCATTGGTTTCAATGATGTAGTGTTCAGTCAAATTTCGAAGATTCAATGCATTATTCGTCAGCGAATCACAGCGAGATTGCTCATATTCAAAACATTTTTCGTCTGTTCTCAATAGATGTAACTATTTCTCATTCCAGATATCTAACAGTTCGATAACCAAAGTCTGGTTGTATTACAAATTAAGTAAACATAGTCGAAGTCAATAATAATTTTATTTGTAAATTACAACAGTACTGTAGCAAGTGATTAGTGGTCGCCAATTTAAACAACTAACAGAAACATTTGATACATAATTCAGTCATAAAAAATATCGAATCGCAAAGCAAAATTAATGAAATAAATTTACACGGATCCTACAAATATTATGATACAGCACTGGAAGCATTTTCATATCATCTAGGATATTTTATATAGGCCGATTTCACGTTTTAATATAAATTTGGTTTAATACTATGCAAAATATATGTAAAATGCAGAAATAAGCAAAGAGCAAAGGTAAATCAGGGCATGAACAGAGAATAAAGAATGAAATTAAGACAGCAGATCACAAACTAACAACCAATCTTTAATGAAATAGATAAGATATGATGTCATCATCATAATCCGATCCATCTTACAAGTCTGTCGTTCACCATTTATCAGTGTAGCAAAACAATGGCCTTTTATTCCATCTCATTCATAGTATTGGAGGTTTACGTTGCCTCCCTTATGGGAATTAACGTAAAGTATAAGGATTGAAAAGTCACTAAATCTCACAAAGTCAAAACAATAGGTTTCACAGCTTCTAGTAAATGTTTAATTCTGAAGTCAAGCATCTATCTCGTATTACCGAACTAACTATATAAGCTTCGTCAGATATTCTTGCTGAATTCTGAAGACAGACTTTTCTTATAATAATAAAAAAATATTAACGTGTCTTCAAAGTTTGATTTGCATGTAACTGCAATAACATAACAGACAGCATATATTAATTATGATTTAATCACCGGTTGAAAAAAGAAAAGCATTGTCGATGACGACTCGAGAGTACTGTGAAATTGATATTGTAGTTTTACACACCAGCACGGATTGACGCCCTCTTCAAATAGAAAGCTAGAGCCTCATAGTTAACCCCGCTAGTTAGGGTTAAGAAATCTCGCTAACAGATCTAATTAACGGGAAAACATGAGCGTTTTCTACTATCAATAACGTCTTCAATCTACCAATCTATAACTTCTATTTATATCTAGAAAGGAATATGTAGGAACTTAGTTTATGATATATATATATATACATGTATATATATACATATATATATATATATATATATATATATATATATATATATATATATATATTATATATATATATGTATATATATTATATATATATTACATTTATATATATATATATACATATATATATATATTATATATATATATATATATATATATATATATATATATATATATATATATACATGTATACATATATATACATTCTATCAAGGTTATATATATATTTTAGGTCAATATATATTTATTCTAGAAAGGTTTCGAAGCAATGATTACAGTTTAGCCTTATTTTGATTCTTTGTCTCCATGCGGCAGATAGAGCGCAGGTGCACCTCATCAGGTCCATCAGCTAGACGCAGCATCCTAGCCTGAGCATAGAACAGTGCCAGAGGTCTGTCTGGACTCACTCCCATAGCTCCGTGTGCCTGCCAGCAATCAATCAGTCTATCAATCAGTCTATCAATCAATCAATTAATCATCAATCAATCAATCAATTAATCGATCTATCCATCAATCAATCAATCTATCAATCAATATTATTCTATTAATAAATCAATAAATCAATGAATCTATCAATCAATCAATCAATTAATCTATCGATCAATCAATCAATCAATCAATCAATCTATCAATCAATCAATTAATCTATCAATCAATATTAATCTAATAATAAATTAATGAATCTATCAATCAATCAATCAATCAATCAATCAGTGAATCAATCAATCTATCCATGCATCAATCAATCATCAATCAATCTATCAATCAATCCATATATGAATGAATAGATATAATAAACAATAAACTAGTGGTTCAGCGAGTCGAATGACTACTTCATCAATCAGTAATGATTCACCAATCAGACGGTGTCAGTGATTCAGTCAGAAATCAAGTAAGTAATTAAAATAGTCACCCCACGAGTCGGTTAATCAAATAACCAATCAATCAATAAATTAGTCAATCATCAAATCAACAGACAATCATTGTCAATCAGTTAGCTAGTCAGTAGCTATTAAATAATTCAATCAATGAAATAAATTATCATCAGTACGGGAGAGCGTTAGAGTCAGATCGTAGAATTAACAGATCATATCTGCCAAAGCCTTTCGACAATCTGTCAATCAAGCGACCAAGCAATCACTCAAGCAATCACTAAATCAATCATCAACCATTCACTTAATGAATCAGGCAAATCACTTAATATACGACTCAGCGGTTACTGCCAGCTCTACATTATAGTAAAGAAAGGCGGAGCAAATATTTATATGACGAGAATTTATTCTAATAAACAACAAAGAAACTGTTAAGGACGTCTTAGACTAATAAATTATTAATAAATGTTGTTGATGTATATCTCGAGGTACCTACTAGACACCCAGAACTAGGACTCTTTCATAACATCGGCAAACATCTATCAGAACTCATTGACAGAAGCTTTACTTACGTGTATGCCGATATAATTATGATTTAAAATGAATAATAGGACATAAACAAAAGTACATACGCATTAGAGTGAAATGATCAACTGTGTTGATATCTATCAATTTTAAAACGGCATGTTTAAATCCGTTAGGCAATTTAGTCCATTTTCCGCGTAACCAGTCCAGTGAATGTCCGAGATTTTACTATCAGATCAGCGCGGCTGGGATTCGAACCCACGAGGCTGATTGACGTTACCCCTACGCTATTGAGACATTCTATTAAGACACAACCTGAATGGATCTGTCTACAATTTTGCAGACAGCAGACGGTACGGCGACCTTTATCATAGCGATCTCTGCAGCAGCAGCCTACACATATACACACATACATACATACACAAATACATACATACACACATACAAATACACATACACACATAAATAAATACACATAGACACACACAGGCACACACACACACACTTATGAACAATAACAAATAGCCTAATAACAATTGTCCAATAACAAATAGCCTAATAACAATAGCCCAATAACAAATAGCCTAATAACAATTGTCCAATAACAAATAGCCTAATAACAATAGCCCAATAACAAATAGCCTAATAACAATTGTCCAATAACAAATAGCCTAATAACAATTGTCCAATAACAAATAGCCTAATAACAATTGTCCAATAACAAATAGCCTAATAACAATAGCCCAATAACAAATAGCCTAATAACAATTGTCCAATAACAAATAGCCTAATAACAATAGCCCAATAACAAATAGCCTAATAACAATTGTCCAATAACAAATAGCCTAATAACAATTGTCCAATAACAAATCCTAATAACAATTTCGGGCTCTGATGTCGAACAACACACCGAATGATTCACTTGTAGCTCTATATGTAACAGCTTCAATCAACTAAATACCTTTATTTAAAAAGTTGGTTAAATAGACCTATATATAGTAGCATTTTGCGTAAAAACATTTACATAAAAAAGGACTTTCTATTTAACTCTCATATTACGAAATTTAACTTCGAATTATGTCAGAATACAAGAATCCGTTCACAATGTTTTACCTTGTTGCCCACAATGTCCATGAGATGAGCGGCTTTGAGCACAAGTAGACGACACTGTTCTATCTCTATACGAGATCTCGCTATGTCTTGCTGTATACTGTTGTACTCTATCAGCGGCTTACCAAACGCTACTCTCTTCTGAACCTGTGCTCAGCAGAACAAACAAGTCAGAATATATTCAATGCAAATTAATAACGTCTCTGTTTTCGTCAACTTGTCACGCAATAGTTAGATTTCTAAGAAATAGTATTACAATTATGATTGTAAAGATCCTGTAGCGAAACTGTATATAAAATATGACGCCGTAAATGGTTATATGTTAACTTAAAATCTGGTTTTCTTTATAAATAACGTATCTCCAGTTCTTAAAATGTCTGACTGTTTGATTGATTGATTGATTGATTGATGGACTCGTTGACAGATTGACTTGTGCAGTCCACCACAAAATTCAGGGCCCAATCAGCATCGCTAATCAGCCCCAATATGTGACAATAATTGATTGATGGACTGATTGATTGATGGATTGATAGATGTATTAACTGATTAACTTACCCTATCCACCATAAGTTCCAGTGCCCTTTCTGCACTACCAATCAGTCTCATGCAGTGATGTATTCTACCAGGACCCAGACGACCTTGAGCTATCTCAAACCCTCGACCTTCACCCAGCAGAATATTTGAGACTGGTACTCTCACGTTCTCAAATATCACCTCAGCGTGACCGTCTGTGTGACATGATGAAAGATTGTTACAAGAATTTAAGTCATTTGTGTTAATTTTGAGATCTGTTTATACCTACATGTACATATATGCTTTATTAAATACAAACCATTATAACAAGGGGGCCCCTATGGCCGAAAAAGACCTTACTTCTCTTCAGCTCATTTCTTTGTAGATTGGTCTGGGTGAATTGATCTATAGTGATGTGTGCTATGGGGACGTCCCTGACATCATCCCTGGATGAGAAAACTGGACGTTAAACCTTTACTATTATTATTATTATTTATTATTATTATTATTAAAAGTGCCTCTCACTACAAATATAGCAGTGGAGAGATTAATAACAATGTGACAATTCCCAACATAATGGAAATGAACTGGTAGAATATATATAAGAGTTTCAGATGCTTTAAAATTTTCACCGTTTGGCCTAATCACACAAGACAATCATTCAGTAATCATTCATTAATTATCCATTAATCATTCATTAATCATTCATTAATCGTTCAGTAATCATTCATTAATCATTCATTAATCATTCAGTAATCATTCATTAATCATTCATTAATTATAATCGTTCAGTAATCATTCATTAATCAATCATTAATCATTCATTAATCGTTCAGTAATCATTCATTAAACATTCATTCCACATTTCGGTAGATTAATTAAAATTAGACGTTTGCAGAACATCTATTGTAATTCTAATCATTTACAATGTGCCGTATGTAAAATGACTCCATACCTCACCGTGAAACGTTCGCCTGCCAAAAGTCAGACCATAAATAGTACGATATCTGCTTGAATAAGGTATAGTAACACTTACTAGGAGCATCGTCATATCCAAGCATAGTCAAAGGTCGAACGACCTTTACTCCTGGCAAATCCATTGGAACCAGAATCATACTTTGCTGCAAATGAGTAGAAGCTTTAGTGCTGGTCTTCCCCATGAAAACACACAGCTTACAGCGTGGATCAGTAGCACCTGTAAACAGCACACAGCTTATAGCGTGGATCAGTGGCACCTATAAACAGCACATAGCTTATAGCGTGGATCAGAGGCACCTGCAAACAGCACACAGCTTACAGCGTGGATCAGTGACACCTATAAACAGCACACAGCTTATAGCGTGGATCAGTGGCACCTATAATCAGCACATAGGTTATAGCGTGGATCAGTGGCACCTATAAATAGCACACAGCTTATAGCGTGGATAAGTAGCACCTATAAACAGCACATAGGTTAAACAGCTTATGTTGCAGCAACGACCTATTGTCATTATTCTTTCTAATCTCGGATATGCATTAATCTCGACTGCTAGACAAATTGCGGACACTGACCACTGGTTTATCACATCCCTTTCATATTTATGAATTCGAGTAGATATTGTACACTAAATGCACGGAGTGATTTAGAAAAGTACATGTTGGTTGAAACACTTAATATACAAGTAAATTAATATACCCACCAGTCGTCCACCATTTGTGACCGTTTATTACGTAGCTGTCTCCATCTCTGACAATAGAGGCCTGAATGTTCGTGGCGTCTGACGAAGCCACCTAAAGGCACATCGACAAAAATGCAATCTATAGTTATTCTACATATTGAATTGTTACGTACGAATTTACTTAGATTGCTTTTAAAACATTGCAGTTAAAATTTAAAACATCAGGCCTAATGTTTAGCTACGTCTTTTATGGTAATATATTATTAATAATTAATCAACGCATTAAGTTGCTATAAAGTTACATGCCAGTAGCCTTATAAATAAGTTTTATTGGCAAAATATATGATGCTTAAATAATAAAAGATGCGACTCTAGTATGATTTTATTATTACGATATCAATTGTTCGATTAATTTGCTATGCGATATTTCTTTCTCTGAACTTAGTCCTAATATTAATATTTACTAACTGTTTACATAATCAACCTCAGAAACCTTACTGTTCCCATGCTCAAGGCTACGTTAACATGTGGACATAGGCATAGCCTTTTGCGAAGGGATTAACTTGCTAATGGATGGAGTGCTCTCTGCGGAGTGCAGAAGCAGAATGTGTGTAGAAATTTGTACCTTCAACCTGCCCAACTTGAAGAACACACCTACGCTCACACACATACACGCACGCACACACATATATGCAAGGAAAAAGAAGAAGCTCATGATGATATATAATATTAATCATATACTATGACCCTTCATATTTTGAATATTATGTCGTCCAATGGAAACCAAAAGAACATTTGATTCGAAAACAAATTCTTTTATAGAGCTGAAAAGAAAAGCTGAGGATATAATTGGTTGGAAGAGTTAAATGCCATGGACCTGTCGTTAGGCAGTGCACTAGAAGAATGTAATCCACTATCATCAGACGGCAATTAGAATACATACGGCGGGTTCGGTCATTCCAAAGCAAGATCTTATGCTGCCGTTAAGCAGAGGTTTCAACCATTTTTCTTTCTGCTCCTCGGTGCCATATTTAACCAATACCTCCATATTGCCGGTGTCTGGGGCGGAACAGTTAAACACCTGTATTACAGCAGAAAAAATACGTTAGTTTTGTTAGAAGTAAATTTCAGATATGTACATCTTCTGCAGTTTTGAAAGATAACGAAATAATAACTATTTAGTAAACAGTAAATGACCTTACATGTGCAGGTGCTGCTATTCTGATATTTAATTAAATGTATAGGTTTAGCGAAATAACAGTTCAATTGCTACACGGAAACTCAAACTCATATAAAATACTATAGGAAATATTTAACTGACCTCTGATCCCAGTAGAGATCGTCCCATTTCCTCAGCCAGGAAAGCATATTCCAGATTTGTGAGTCCAGCTCCGTATTTGCCATCATGATCGGTTTCCTTGGGTAGAAATAAATTCCATAGACCTTGCGACTTAGCTTTCTCCTGCAACAAAGAAAAATATATTATAACTCTAAAGAGTTACACAGTAATAAAAGAATTAGGTATTAATTAAAACTCAAATATTAGTTAAATATTAATTAGAATAATCTTGTAACAAAATCAGACAAATTGACGCTACTGAAATCATGACGTAATAATTTTGCCTCAATAAAATTAGTCAAAATAAATCTACGAACATTCGCTAGAACTTTCATAAAATTCCACCAGTTACATAGAATTCAATCTCAGAAGACAGACCATCCGACCACATAATAATTGAACTATTAGGTACGAAATGGAAATTAGTAAAATCCCAAATAGGCAATAGCATGTACAGCGTCATCAAAAGCATATTAGCAACAGGGAACCACTCAAAACATATTTCACAACATTCTACCTTGAGTTGATCTGCTTTCGGATGAATCGTCCATTTTGTTTTAGGATCGCTGGCCCACTTGTGAAATTCCTCTTCAAACGGTATTATGTCCTCGTTTATGAACTTTCTCACTTTCTGGTGAAGATCCTGAACTCTGGGTGAGAGTGCAGCCACCGATAGCGGCAGGCTACCTGAAGTGACGACCAAGTGATCAGTCAGTCATTCAGTCAATCAATCAGTCATCAAATCACTCAATCAATCAGTCAAACAATCAGTGAATAAATCAGTGAATCAATCAGTCAATCGATTAGTCAATCAATTAGTCAATCAATTAGCCCTAAAATCAGTCAATCGATAAGTCAATCGATCGGACAATCAATCAGTCAATCGATCAATAAGTCAATCGTTCAGGATGCAATCGGTCAATCAATCAATCAGTCAATCGATCGATAAGTCAAGCGATCAGACAATCGATAAATCGTTAAATCAGTCAATCAATCAGTAGATAAAACAACCAAACATCTACATATAGACTGCATATTCGGTATTTTGTTGCTGTATGCTCATGCACGACGCGATTCTGAAATAAAAGATCACATTACCTTATTTATTATTATAAAACCAGTTTCAGTAATTGCAAACAAGACAAAATGTTGTTAATCAACGATTATAACTGCAAGGACACAAAATTGAATCTGACTTGAAAGACAATGTCAGGATTAAAAGGTTCGATCTAATCATCAAGGATTTTTCTCGTTTAGAATAAAATATCACATTAACTAACTATATAACAGTGTATGGAGAGAATTGTTTAAATGAACTCAAGAACACGCGCTAACCTAATTCCGCAGCTGTAGTGGAGTAGCTGTGCGAATGAGTAGCAGAGTGGTTAGGATACGTGCTATAGCCTCTTCTCTGACTGGCCGTGGGTAGAATTGAACTCTTCTTGGCTATCTTCAGACCCAAGTTTGCTCCCATCTTAGCCGTTTCTAGAGCAGCACCAGCATTGGGAGAACTAGCCTGTCCTATCGGCATAAATATTACAATATTAAGAGTTTGTATATAAGTAAATTACTCCTTAGCAATAATATCAGTGCCAGAAGATATTTTTAAGAAAGTTATAAGCTTGTTTTGCGACTTCGTCACAGAATAACAAACATTTTGACCACTTTAGGTCTAGTATAGCACAAATGCCGTTTTAGACTTGATTGTTTCATATAATAAATCACCAATAAATTTAGAACATAGAATATAATTTTTCAAATATCAACTATCAAAAAATCTGTATAAGATTTAATATAGGTGCCGTTTTAAGCCTAGTGCTGAATACAAGCCACCATAGCTGAGCTGGTGGCTTGTTGGCAAGTTGTTCGATAGCGGATCTAAGTTTAGACTAAAACAATACATCATCATCATCATCGTCATCATCTTCCCTTGAATCCCAGTTTAACTAAGGTTGAGAAACGAACAGACTGTCTCCACTTCTCTCTGTTCCATACCATATCATCTCATCACAGTATCTGTATTACACCATATCACCCTATTTTAGATACTAGACTAGAAACAATTAGAATATAAAAGAAGAACTCTTACCCATACTATATAAAACTTGTTACGTAAAAATCTAAAGACTAAAACTTAAACTAAATTTGAACAAACACCAATTAAAATAGAAAATACAGAAAACAGAAAATAACTCTAACCCATCGTATATCTCTTGTAGACTCCCTGCAGTATAGCGCAGATACGAAACATGACGAATGCCACGTAGAAGTCCCAGTTAGGTATAGCGTGCAATCCCTTGCGCTTCACGTATTCCTCACAATACTGTTCAACGCTTGGTATCCCAAGCTCATTCAACTGTCTCACGTCCAGAGCTGTCGATCAATTACACAAAATTATCTTTTAGATATTATTATTTTATCAAAATTATCTTTTAGATATTATTATTTTATCAAAATTAGCATTTTATTATAATAGAAAGTGTACCGTAATAATACTAAAAGCTCGCGGTGTAGGTCTGTCTTTAGGCAAGGTTTTGTAAAGGAAATATATATTTTTTCATCCGAATGATATTACCTGCTAGATTTTCCACTTAGCACTGAATAATATTAACCTATCGATATATTGATTATCATCATCATCATCATTTCATCATCATCATCATCATCATCATCATCATCATCATCATCATCATCCCTTGAATCCTAATCAACCAGGGTCGGGACACGAATCGACTGTCACAAATCCGCTCTGTCCCACATCACAACATCAGTCAATCCCTTATTTGAGACTTTACAATTCGTTTAAATTTTTTAACAATTTCTGGAGCCTAGGCGCTGACCAACCGAATGCCCTTTCTGACGTTGGTATGGATCGTGGTGCTTTATTAATAAATAAATAAAGGTTTAACGTCCGTTTCCTCATCCAGGGATGATGTCAGGGACGTCCCCAACAGCACACATCACTACAAATCAATTCACCCAGACCAATCTGTGAAAGAAATGTGCTGAGGAGAAGTAAGGTCCTAAACGAAAGCCAGTCCGGTGATCAAAAAATGGTCAAGGTAGATTGATTATGTCTATGGTGGGAAAAGGTAAGTTTTAAGCTTGATAGAGAATGTTGAAAGAGAAGAACAAGAGCGAAGATTAGCAGGTAAAGAGTTCCAGATTGTGGGTGCTGCGTAAGAAAATGAACGTCTGCCCAATGACGTGAGAATATTTGGAACTGAGAGAAGATTGGCATCGGTGGAGCGAAGTGCACGTGAGGGGCGATAGGGAAGAAGAATTTCAGATAAGTAAGAAGGCTTGCCAAATCGCAGAGTTTTGAAAGTTAATAGAGCAATTTTATATTTTATGCGTTGATTAACAGGGAGCCAATGAAGACTGCGAATTAGAAAAAGAGAGCGAAATTGAAGTCGAGAGGACTTACAAACAACACGTGCAAGAGAATTTTGGACGTGCTGCAAACGATTGAGAGAAGAAGTAGGCAACCCATGTAATAATGAATTACAGTAGTCGAGCTTTGAATGAACTATAGAATTAGCAAGAATAGTGGCTGAAAGCAAGGATAGTAGCTGAAAAAACATTATTCATTATAACATTTAGTCGCCTTCTACGACACGTGTAGTAACAGGTTGGTCAATTCTTCAAACAACCCGGACAAAACCCGGGGAAATTATACAAAATTATATACACATGTATGTCATTTTATAATGTTTTTACTATGAAATAAGAAATGCAATAAATGCATTTATGACTTGGATAAAGAATTGGATAGGCCACATTCTAAGAGAGGATTAGTTACTAAATGAGGTCTTAGAAAGTAGAATGGACGGAATGAGAAGCACAGGCATACATAAAGAATACTATATGATTTAAAGTTCTTCATATACAGACATGGATTGAAAAAATTTAAACTATTGAATACTATCAAATTGTAAACTTAAAACTGTCGCTGAGGAGAAGCCACACCCTTACCGCTTATTATTTGTGAGAATTCCTTGGGCAGATAGTAAACTAATGTGTTCGTAGCGAGATCAGTGAGAGGGTCGCCCAGGGTGGAGAGCTCCCAGTCCAGTACCGCCAGAACCTCGGGTCGAGTCGGGTGATATATCAGGTTATCAAGTCTGCAGCAGAATAAACAGACAGCGACGGTTTTATTTTAAATACCAAAATTACTTCTTTATTTAGCTATGAATAACCAGAAACAGCATTTAAGCTCTTAAGTTGGACAAGGAATTTAACGTGCGTTGTGTAAGGATCAAGATTGATTAAAGAATAGACCAACAGTAAACTGCATGTATCGTAAGAGGGTAGAAGGTAGAAGGCAATGCTTTTATGAATGGATTAGCCTGCCACTTGATTGCTATTAATGGACAGTAAAAGCAGATGTCGAGAATGAATACGATCTAGAACCTGACCAATAGAAGAATACTAGAAAGATAGAGAGAGAGAGAGAGAGAGAGAGAGAGAGAGAGAGAGAGAGAGAGACAGAGTGAGAGAGAGAGCGAGAGAGAAAGATACAGTATAACTTGGGGATCTTGCCATTTAACAACAAAGGAGAAATGCTAAAATATTCGGTCTAGATATCTACAAAGAGAAATGTGTCACTAAACCTAAAGTCACCATGAACGATGGTGCACTCCTCATTGGCTGGCATTCTCTCTTGAATCCACTTCATAAGCTCATTCATTTCTCCTATCTCCTCTGTTTTGCTCGCCTCATACTGCTTCGCCCAGCGACCAAAGTTTCGCTTCACAAACTCACCTGATACGTTCAACATATCGATTAACTATCCGACATTTAACCTTAACTGTTGTTAAATGTTGTTATTCATGAAAATTTCTCACATTACAATTTAATTGGCAGCTAGCTTATAAATAAATCTATGTATAATTTACCTCCGTAGAGAAATATTCCTTTATCGTTTCCATAATTAACGGTTTTAAGTAACTAGCTTGCTTCCAAGTGCACTATTCCTTCATAACATATTTACAATGCAAACAGATTAAAATGTAAGTATATACATCTAGATGTCTTCAAATACTTTGAAATGGAAACGAGTTGAATTCATGGATAGAGTATTTTACAATATGTTTGTATTTTTATTAATAGAATTTTGTGGAGGAACATCATATAGAAACAGTTGGCTGGAACAAGGCCTACGATGATCATAGGACTCTCTCTTAGTGCACTGCCTACTGGCAGGTCCATGGTATAAAACGCCTCCACTCTTCTCTGTCTTCCACTTTCCTCTTCATTTCCACATATGAGTTGGTCTTTAAATCATCTGACATACCTAATCTCGGCCTGCCCCTGCCTCTTTTTCCTTCCATTCTACCTTCAAAGACCTCTAATAAATATGCATATGACATGATATATTTAAACGCCTTCAAATTCTTTGAAATGGAAATGAGCTGAATTCACCTTTTCTTCCGTAGTCATCGAGACCTGCAGCCGAGATGTCGACGTTGTGTATCTTCACCAGAACGTCACACATTGCTGAGTAGATCTGCCGGCGCTCCTCACGGGTCATACCGGGTAGGGACGGGTCCTTGAACACACGACCCTTGACGTGGTCCATCAGGTAGAACGCTGTACCCAGCACGCTGCAGCAAAATACATGAGTAGATAATAACAGAAAAATACACGAGTAGATAATAATAGAAAAATACAGTAGATAATAACAGAAAAATACACGAGTAGACGTCCCTGACATCATCTTTAAATGAGAAAACGGGTGTTTAATTTTAATATTTGTACTATTCAATATCTCGTTTACAATGTGCCGTTTCGTGATCCAAATATGGTTGAACAAAAGTGAACTGAGCCAAGACGAAAATGGAAAACTGAAAGGGTTACTTTGAGAATTCTAAAAATCAAAATAACTTAAACCTTGAATCTTTGAAACACAATCGTTCAAAATCTAAATAACTTAAACCTTGAATCTTAGCAACACACGCGTTCACATTCTCTGCCTAATTCATCTATGCGCATTAAAAAGGTAAAATCGTGCTGTTACGATTATATCTTCATATAAATAATGTAGAAATCTAGATAATAGAAATCAAACCTATCGTCTTCGCACAAGGCAACCATATTAGGCACAGGAATGTTTTGAGCCTGCAGTGCCTTCATTATCCGATACTCTCTCTCCACAGCGTGGGCTGAAGGCAGGATTTTACCAGGCTGAGATTAATCAAATATCACCACCACAGGATTTCAAATGGCAATGCACAAAAAAGTACCATACATGAAAATAAACAATAGGCTTTGTAAGATTATGATATCAGCTGGCTATTAAATATATCTGTAATTAATAGTAGACGCTGGAAAAGGGTATGTTAAGCCGGTGTTAATGTCCATTTACTATCTAGATGCAATGTCACTGATAGACATGCCCAGAATTTGAAACAATAGAGCACACGTGAGCAGTTAAAGTCTTCTCGATCATACCATGGGCTCAGCCATTCAAAAGCTGTTAAAGCTAATGTTAACATCAGTTTCCTCAGTCGAAAGCTATGTCAGTAACAGGCGAGCCCAGGAATTGAACCCCGCTCGTACTAATCCTTGGTCAAATATCTTACCGACATTAAAAAGCCACATAGCTACTATGCTACATAGCTATGTAGCTATTCATACTAAAAGCTACACAGTCAAGTTTTACGTCTCTTTTGGTACCACAAGGGATACAGTTACAGATGGTCGGCAGGAGTTACACTAAATCTATATTAAATCAAACACATCCCCTTTTCAATAGTTAAATCAAAGATGAAATCAAACTGAAAAATTCCTCAGTAAATTAAAATACTACCGGCTTCTTACGTAGAACAAGATCTCTGCCCGCATAGTGAACAAAATATGTAGGATTGGACTGCCCATGCTCAAAACAGCGCACTATGGGATCATCTGCAACAGCACAACGGAAGGAAAATGAAATGAATAACATAACTTCAGTAGCTTAACTTTAAATTGAGTCTAAGTTGGCTTAATTAGCACTCAAGAATGAAATCAAAATGTAAATCTTGAATTTTATGAAGTAATAATACATAAAACTCAATGAAAGCAACCATAAAATATTGGAAGCACAGATTAGTGACACAATCTTTTCACATTAATCTTCTCAATATCATATCAATACCCATCTATGACTCTGCACTACAGCATTCAATTTTGAGAATGAAAAATTAAATTGTGCATTGCTTAGTTCATAAGAGTATAAAAACTATTCATTGCTTCTATTATAAATTCAACTGCATACACAGTCCTCGGTTTGAGTGGCTAAGACTTCGCAGCAGCCGCTGCAGTATTATGCATACACTTGAAGCTTCATAAAAAGTTAACAGTTCAAACTTAATATGATACGACCAAGTGTCGCATTAAAGATTAAACACTTACAAATTATGTAAGATAAAGTAAGCAATGACAAGCTTAAATGTCAAAATGACTAAACAAAGTTACAGGCAGATTAGTTAAATAACGTGGTATAATTACTTAGTAAAGCAGCAGAGACTCTTGACGGGTTTTCTGTATTTTGTAATTAGCACTGTTTTGGAATTACTTTTGCTCGTTGACTTGAATTTAACTCATAGCTCACAATGTTGCCATTGATGACATTAGCACTCCAACTGCTATTGATGTTAAAGCAAGAGATGAGCACAGGCTTGGCTATATCATCAAGCAAAATATGATCAATCCTCGACGCCACACGTCGGTAAGATACTCTACCGCGGATCAGTATGTGCGCGGTTCAAATCCTGGGCTCATCCGTCACTGACATTACTTTCAAGTGAGGAAACTAACATTAGCCTTAGCTTTTTTAGCGTTTAATCCCAGTTCCTGCTTACCAACCTTGAGTGGAGATATTTAGCACGGTGGAGAGATAGTGTACTAACCTTGAGTGGAGACATTTAGCACAGTGGAGAGATAGGACTTCAGACGATCAATTGGAAGTTTTAGCCTCTCAGGAACCGATGTCGTCCCCTCAGCAAAACCTCTCAGAGACAACCCAACCTCTCTCTCCAGCTCTGATACGGCCTGGTCCGGCCCCGTCACCTGCAGAATTCCACAATCAGAGAGAGAGAGAGATAATAATAATAATAATTATTATTATTATTAATTATTAACAACGAAAACATATGAAGCAGTGTCGTGGCCGAAATTGGTTTTCGAGACTATTTTATGACGTTGGTTTAGATCTTATTTCTTTGTCGCCTTTTACGACACATGCAGTTCGCGACTAGTGTCCTTATCCTTCAGCAGTCCAGACACAACACAGATAATAGATATGAATTGATAAATGTCATATAAATTGCAACATGATAAATGTCATGAATTTATTACAGAAAAGCTCTGCAAATCAAATGTCACTTCGAATATTCCTCCCACATTTAGAAAAGATATGAAATTAAGGCACTGACCAATATCCTAATTGAAATTAAATTGAAATCAAAATAACAAAAGCAAGGGAATTAGAGCACACCTTTGTGTTTCCAAAAGTTTAATTCGAAATAACTAAATTTATGAGACATTTATTCTATAAATATCTGGTTGAGCCAGTGGCTTGTTAGCAAGTTGCTCGACATCGGATCAGCAATTGCAGGGTTCAAATCCAGTGCTCTCCCCGTCACTGTCATGCTATTATAACAAGAAACTGATGTTAAACTTGCTTCTGGCTTTTGGCTTTTAAGTCCGTTTCCAGTCTTAAACTTGATGTTAGCCTTATAATTTGTATTATTTGTTAATATTCAGCAGAACACTGCAGCAAACCAAACGTTAACAGGTAAGTGTCAGCGTGAACTGAATAAAGTAAATAAATGAGTCATAAATAAATAAATGTTTACACATATATATGTGTAAACATACACATATATACATATTACATATGAATATATGTATATTTACATATATACATATATAAGTGTATATCTACCTTTACTTAGACTGAGAAAGAACCAAGTAGGGATGGTGATGTCGGGGTTTTTCTGCAGTATACTTTAACCTTTAGAAAATGAAAATAAGAAAAAAAACTGTTTACTACCTTGATTGTTCTTATTCCTATTTCTCTCGCTGCTTTAACATTTTCGCCAATGTCATCAAGAAAGACGGCTTGCTCCGGTTTAACCTTCAATAATTCCAGTGTGTGATGATATATACGAGGCTCAGGTTTCCTCATTCCTGACTTGGCCGATTCTACAACCTGAGCAATAATGTATTTAGTTTAAATAATTAATTTTGTTAATTTAAGCCGCAAACAAAACCTATGACATTAAAAAATTTTATGTTCTTCTCAAATATACATCAGAAAAGCCTCAGGAGTCAAGTTTAGAATATAGTCAAGTGTATTGCATGTACAAGAATCAAACCAACTAATCTTGTAGTTTCATTTGTACATCTGCTTGCAATGGGCTGCTACAAAATACATGTATATACACATGTAATACTACGTACTACACTACGCAAACTCAACTATGACTAATCTCACCCTCAAGTAACAGTTAAATATATAAATGTAAAATTCAATCATAACTCAAGTATTAGTTAGATAAATAAATGTAACAATGATTTAGCATACCACATCAAATATATTGGCATCGAAAGTGAAAGGGCGAGTTGCGTTGTATGATTTCGGGACGTTGACGTTGTTGGTAAGAAGAGCGGTCTTGATTCCCTCCGCTCTCAGGCATCTTATAGCATCAATCACTTGAGGATATGCATTGGAATTGTACAGGAATCTTTTCACAAATCCATCGAATAGTAAACTAAGATCTGCCGTCTTTCCTGTCTGTAATGATAAATTGATAGAATTAGTCGTCAGAGGGTGGAAGATGACGATGACAATTACGATGATGATGATATTTATGATGGTAATGATGTTTATGATGATGATGATATTTATGATGATGATGATGTTTACGATGATGATGATGATGATAATGATGATATTTATGATGATGCTGATGTTTATGATGATGATGATGATATTTATGATGATGATGATGTTTATGATGATGGTGATGTTTATGATGATGATGATGTTTATGATGATGATGATGTTTATGATGATGATGATGTTTATGATGATGATGATGCTTATGATGATGATGATGTTTATGATGATGATGATGTTTATGATGATGATGATGATGTTTATGATGATGATGATGATATTTATGATGATGATGATGATATTTATGATGAATAGCCATGCTTCAACTAAGAATAATTAAAACTACAACATTTTTTACAATAACTTTAAGAAAATAAAACCTATATTTAATTGTGAATAAGATGAGCTTACAATTTTTGCGTAGTCAGCGCTTATTAATTTTCCAAACTCCTCCGCCGATATTTCTCCTCGCTCGAGACGTTGCCATGCACCATCTGATCCTGAACTCATGATGGTCTTAACAAGAGTACCACGAGCCAGGCCGAGAGAATTCTCAAATTCTACAATTAATCACCTAATCAGGTAAAAGATCTTGTTAATTAGATAATTATATTAATTAATTAGATACTTTTCGACAAAGAATTAATCAATCACCTAATCAGGTAAAAGATCACATTTAATTGGATATTTTTCGACAACGAATCAATCAATCAGATAACGATCAAATATATTAGATATATTCTACAAAAATAATTAATAAACAGCTAAAAATTTATATTAATTAGATATACTCTACAATGAACAAATTAGTAATTTACAAATAATACTAAATGTCCCCACCTTTTGAGGGAGGGAAAGCACCCCCACTGATCAATGACTCGCTGTACTTTAGCACTAGACTTGCACACGTATGTAAACTATGTTTAAAACTAACTTTTAATACTCCGAGTCTTTCTGTCTTTAATTGTTTGAGGTAATTTCACAATAGGTTCTATATCTGGCTAAACTATATTAATTATTAATTTATAATAATAATTTTATTGAATCTTTTTATAATTTTGTACATGTAATTTGAAAAAAACAACAAATACTTTATAAACCAAACAGTTTTATAAAAAAAGCTCTAAAACTTGTAATTTTTTTTAGCAAGATTTTGTCTAACGCCACTGATCTAGGTGTCTTCCCATTCATTTAATTATGATTACGTCCCTGTTGATAATATCTAATATGCTGATACCTAGGAAGAAGGGTCCGGGAGAAGGTATTATAACTCCACCCATATCAAAAATCACTGCCCTTGTTTTCTGCGATGAAACATTCTGCCCAGACGGTGCAGTTGAAGCAAGGCGAGCCCAGTGAATGCCGGCCTTCAACGTCCTCAGTCGCTGCATCGCAGACATCTCTGTGGGCTCTATATTTGCGTTACTGTTGCTACAAATAAAAACACATAAACAATAATATTTATGAAACAATAATTCAATTATTCGATTAGATTTTGAAATTTACAAGTTAAACTGAGATAGTGCTAGTGAATTACTACAAACTGATTTCAGGCAATATTAAAAATTAAATATGCAAGGAGCATTTAAGTACATAACACAATATCTTTGACTGTTTTTTAATGTTTGACTTGGCATCATTCTGGACGCTTTTTCTGCAAACCGGCTTGGATTTGTTTCAATAGTGCTCGATGTTGTTATGGATGACAGTAGCACTCTAATTATTGCTATGTTTTGTTACTTAATTAAAATTGTACTTATAATAAAAATACACAAAATAGCACATAAGAACATTTTTAATCCTTTGAAAGTACAAGTTATATCTGTTACTTTCGTTAAATTCAAAATGTTATAATAAAATGTTACATTCAATAATATCTCACAGCAACACGAACATGCTCATGATGTAAATATTTGCCTCTAAACAAGACAGTCCAAGGGTTGCAAAAACTGAGGCATATTTATACTTAGTGCCTACAGCCAATTAGACATGATAGGCCTATGGATCACAAAAACTTCTTCCATGGTTAAAAATTAAAAATGTAAATATATAAACATATTAATGATTTATTCCGCATTTAATCAGCTGACTGATTACAAACATAGCCTAAAACATGCATCTAGCAAAACGTCCTATCTCACCGCGTTTAAAGTTACAACATAAACTGATGGGGAATTTTTCCCGTTTATTAGTTAGGCGATGACATTAGTTAGGACTCATAAGAACTTTAAACCTGTTCCATTTACTGAACTGTACTTTCTAAACAATTCCCAGGGCAAACAGGAAACAGCTGAGCGAATGTCAACAACTGTATCTAACATAACATGGATATAGCGGATATTTTGTGATCGTCGTTCATGATCTTATATAACACTATATCTGACATTAAAACTAAACATTACTAAATATCCCACACTATACTATATGACATTAAAAAACCTAGTCACCTAACATTAGCTGTTAAAAGATTATAAACGTTCAATATCGATAAATTAACACCTGTGGAATCGCATTTTTATATCTCTTTTTTGAATGTCCCAATTAATGTCCCTCAATTTTAACACAGTTTTCATTTGTATCCAGCTTCAGTTATCTCGGTCTTATCATAAAGAAGATCTTCATGACGATTTTGACATTAATCGCGAGATAAGGAATTTATTTTATCGTAGTAGCCTAGCTAATGTTCTTAAAATAAAATTTGGCTTAATGTGCTCAATTTAAGTTAAAAAGTTATTGTACTTGTTTATATGATATAGCCCTGTGGAATGTTTTAAAATTAGCTACGCTTAGCCGTATGAAGTCCTGTTATATAAAATACGATAAATCATTTTTAACTTCCCAAAATAATTTCATATATTTACTTTGAAGTCATTGCTTTTACCTAAAATAACTAGGCCTAATTATTTCATTATTAATTGTTTGAAGAAAAGATCATACCTTAAGATCAAACTAACATAGAAACGAGAGTACATGAAACGAGACGTTCCTTTAAAATAACCCCCGTGTTGTGCTCGGGTGTTGATGGACCACTGCATAATAGGGCAACTGCAAACAACCTGCCGCGTGTACGGAAGAGGCGACTAAAGGCAGGAGCTGAGGATGGCAAGAGGGGACCCACCTCACCCTGAAATATTTTCCCCCAGGATTAAATGGTAATTAATCCATCTAAATGAGGAAGACAACGGGAAACCACCTCATAAGCCATACTTTTTCCGAACTATAGGATACATAAGGTATGGATAAGGCATAGACTTTATGAAGGGATTATCTTGTTGATCTAAGATAAGCAGTGCTCTTGTGGAGCGAGAAAACAGACTTTGAGTGTATGAATATGTACCTTGAACCTGCCACTTGGCAGTGCACTGAAGAAGAAGATGACTATACATGTACCAGTAAGAAAGTAATTAATCTAATAACTATAGATATGCGAAAATCTCTTGGCTTTGATTCTTCCGTGTTCGGTTGATGTTGTTGTTGTTGTTTATGACGAGAATGGCAGTATAAATTTGGTTGCTGTTGTTGCTACTACGGTGGTACACATGCCAATAAATAGCACGGTACAGTCTTAGGTTGACATCTTGTACTCACGCCTCGTTCTGACAGCATTCGTGATCTAATCCAAGTTTATACCTTTCTCTACAGATCAGTCCAGCTTGCATCACCGCAGTGGAGTAATCAGGGGTGGGGTTATAACTCCCACTGAAGTAGGATCATATAGCCCAGTCGTTATGAATTTTGTTATTAGTTAGAGGAGACAGACTTGCTTCTCAGTCCCGTATGCTGCACTAAATTTTATTTTAAACACATATATACACGCACAAACACACGCACACACACTCACACACACACGTTGGAATCACATAGTAAAAAATGATAAAATCTATACAACAACAACAACAATTAGAGTGCTACAGTCATCAATTATAACATCGAGCACTATTGAGACAAAATCAAGCCGGCAAGCAAAAAGAAGGTTCAAAAACGATTCAAATTCCTAAATCCAGAAAATTAGTCCAAAGTAAATATCTATAGCCTATCGTGGTTGATATCGAACACTTGTAATGTATCACTTTGAAAACTTTTAGGTAATTTCGTCAATTTTATGTGATGAACGAGCTGAGTACGGATGTGCTGTGATGGCATACACTCACACCCTCAGGGATTCACTTCACCCCAGGACCGGTATCTTTAAATTTCACGAACAAATGCACGTGTCGTAAAAGGCGACAAAGCACAAAGATCCAAACCAACGGCAGAAAAAGCATTCGGTTGGTGAGCGCGTAGAATTCGCAAATACTTACGTTTTTGAAAATCCCGACCCTAATTAGACTGGGATTCAAAAGATGATAGCGATGAAGATGAAGAAGAAGAACAAGATGATGATGATGACAATGCTGATAATGATGATGATGATGACGATAATGATGATAATAATGATGCTGATGACGATAAAGACGCCGACGATTATGACGTACTCTTGACAAACTTTAAATCAAATCGACAAACTCAATATCCTACTCCATCCAGATGAAAATTAACCGCGCCCCATGCAATCCTGTTAGCGGCTCACGGTTTCTTTATAGGAGCAATTCTCCAGCCGGAGGCCGATCAATAATCGAGTCCGCCAGCAATAGGACGCTAGTTGTGGTAACGGAACTAGAAGTCGTTTAGTTGTAGTACGATTCCATCTCTAATTTCAATAGTACTCTGAGGAAAAAGAGAAAGTTCCTCATTGCTTTATACGTTTTTTATATTTTATAGTTTTTTTGATAAAGTTTCTCGTTGCTTTAATACGTTATTTTATATTTCAGTAGAGTATAGTACAAGTTGAGTTTGTAATTAGAATAATTTAACACTATTTGTATAATAGGATGGGGTGTGGTTACAGGATATTTTGTTGGATTGAAGTTGGTTGTAAAGTAATTATTAAGCTCCAGACTTAGTAGTTTCCTGTGGTTTGTCCGGTCTACTATTTATTGGACCAACCATTAAATACTAAGTTCGCAATAGGTGACTAGTCAGAAACTGAGAACGTCAATGGTAAACCATCTCAGTATCTATGTTTTCTCGGGTTAAAAGCTACAGGAGTTTTGATGTCCCTGACATTTCTTTATGGCGAGGAACTGAACAATAAATTTTTATTGATTTATTATGGTAATGTGTTATACTTTCTGAGAAGAATCAACTTTTTGTACAACACTGTTCTTGCTGAGTGGGAAATAGTAGAAATTTGTGTCTAGAACCTGCCAATGGAAACAGCAATTGAGAGAGAGAGATAGACAGAGAAAGAGTAATTTTGCATCTAGAAATTCTGTTAATAACCACTATGTAGAGAAAATTTACTCAATACTGAAAACTGAACTATGCATGCATACAATATTATGTCCATGTTAGTATATGGTTTTGAGAGGTTTATTTTGCTAAATTAATTGATTATTATAGGTATCAGTTTACAAGCGCAGCAGATAATAGCCTACTGCATTAATTTAAAAGAAGTTTAAGCTTTCGTAATTAATAATTATGGATGAATCCGTTCCACTAAGAACGACGGCTCTAGTACTGATCCTAACAACGTTAGTTTTAGCGAGAAGTCCTTTGGAACATTCTGAAGACTACGAAGAAAACGTTCAAAACAGGCGCTATGCCAGGTAGGAACTGTCAACTTAGAACGGATTAATGCTTATTTGCATACATTTTTTAAATAATTGGTAAAGCCAAGAGCTAATGTTAACGTCAGTTTCCTCACTCGAAAGCGATGTCAGTAACGGGCGGGCCCAGGATTTGAACCACTCACATACTAATCCGCGGTCGAGTATTTTGCCGACTTCGTCACTGGCTCCAGCCAGTAGCAAAAGTGGGTAAGATACTCATTGGTATGATACTCGTCGGAATTGTTAATATAATTAATAGTGTAATTATTTGCATAAAACGAGATACAGATTGGCCTAAAAATCCTTATTTGACACAGATTGGCCTAAAAATCTTATTTGACACTGTGTAAGACTTATATAAAATATTCATAGGCAAGCATATGTTGTAGCATTGCTTATATTTGACTTTAACTCAAAGTATTGACAATTTTAAGAAACATATCTTAAAAGGAAAACCAAACTCGGAATGTTTTACTGATGGAGCAAAATGTACGAAAATAAAAATTGACAAGTCAAAAAATGCCATTTTACAGTGACTCTTATTTGTCTCCAGCAAAATAAAGAGACGACATTGTGTTAACATTTAATTTTGGAGAGGATATTTCCATCACCTCAATGTTAGAGGAACCTCTAATCCAATCCTTATTTTAATGTTCTGTTATTCTTGAATCCTAAGAGAATTTAGGGCTTAAGTAATAAACTAATGAAATCAATAAAAAAATACGTAGATCAGATCAGATCTATATGGCAGATCTACTATGTAGGTCTGCCATATACAGTAGGCTATATGAGCTAAGAAATAAACATTGCAACTGCGAATTCTAAGTATTGGAGTCATTGCTGTCAATCCTTTACATGTCAACATATTGTGATTAATTTTGCTATTTTCCTATGATATTCTACCTCTTTGTATTGTTTTCATGCAGCACAAGTGGACAGGACATCATCAAAAGATTGCTGATTGACTATGATCAAGCCAGACCTCCCTATAGCGGTGAGAATACCTATCTACGTGTAGTGCTCTGTCACATGGCAGATCCAATGAAGATACCATCACACATAACCCGCTCTCTCTCTCTCTCTCTCTCTCTCTCTCTCTTTCTCTCTCTCTCTCTCACTCTCACTCTTACTCGCTACCATCTAAACCACCTTCCTCTTCTTTTTCTTAGCGTTAATCCCGCTTTTCTGCAGGGTCCGCTTGGCGACATGCCTGCCATTTCCTGTTCATGGACGTCTTCTAAATTGACCTTTACTATGAGCAAGTCCTCGATTAGCCTATCCAGCCAAAGCTTCTTGGGTCTCCCTCTCTGAAGATCTAAACCACACAAAAAGCAAAACTTGTAAATAAAGCAAAGAGGTCTCTCATTAACGCTCATGATATGGGGTCTTTGTTATAGGAAATAATTTTGTCAAAATAAATATTTTGGCCTTTCTGTTGCGCTCGTCAATATTCCTCCTTTTAATAATAATAAGGCTTAACGCCCATTTCCTCCCTCAAGGATGATGTCAGGGTCGTCATGTGTATAACCGTACGTATTAGCTCGATTACACACATGACATGTCACATATGATACACAAATTCTTTGCTTATTTTCTCTTTGTGTATATTTCGTAAAAGTAGAAGACCAAAGAGCCTAAGCTCTGTGAGGTGACCGAATCAATAGCATAAACTAGCTACTAGAGCTACTACGTTAGTCTATTATAGCTCAAACATGGGCACTATAACTGTCAGTTTTGAAATTCATGGCTCATCTTTCACTGATGTGCCTTCGAGCTGATGATGGAGGTGACAACCAGTCTGGACTCTTGATGAATAATTCCGGAAGTCCAGTCGACTGTACGAAGTTATTCAGAATACATACATGTCCCTGACATCATTCTTTAGTAAGAAACTGGTGCTAATCCGTCAGTTTTACTTTTAATAGTACTAGAATTGATTTAGTTCAAATACAGGTCCGAAATAAATAATTCTTACATTCAGAAAATTAATTAAATACTTCGATATTTGTCTTGTGAAAATTGATATATCTACTATACAGAGTTGAGCTGCTTTGCTTAAATGCGTGAGAGAAATAATTTAGTGGAAGCAGCTGAATATTTTCATCAATCGATGGTAAAATAATCGCATGCCAATCATATTCGATGAGCGGCAAGCTATCAGTGAAGTGGAAATACATGATGTTCAGATTCTCATATAGTATAGGAACCAATGCTTCATTATTTTATCCATTTATTAAAAACTTTTTTGCATAAATAGACCATATTTACTCTACATGTATATACTGTCCGATATATCATATGATATGTAATATTACATATTATTTATCATATAGCCTATTACATATAATATATCATATGATATGCGCATAAATATGAGTATATATTAATTTGTGCTGTTTGTACAACTTATATTGTACGATTTAATGATGATTTAAATGATTTTTAAATGTGTATGAACAGGGTACACGTCAGTGCTTTAGGAACACTTGACCTCACTTCATTTTCTCTGACGTCTCTGTTAGGTTGATACTGTTGTATGATTGACAGTTGTCTTTAATGAATGTTCTAATCCTATAAAATGTTATTTTGCGTTATTGTCTGTGAACAGAAGCATCTACCGGAAACGCAACTGAAATCAAGTTAGGGTTTTACCTGCAGACTCTGAAGTTTCAGGTAGTTTTCCTTATTTAGTAGTATATCAATAAATTTTCTTAAAAGCACAATAGAATAATAAAAGTATAACTATATACGCAAAAGCTTATAAGCAGAAGTATATAAGCATAAGCATTATAATCATAAGCATATCAGCATAGGCATATAATCATAAGCATATCAGCTTTAGCATATCAGCATGAGCATATAATCATAAGCATATCAGCTTTAGCATATCAGCAAACATCTTGTCTCCCAAATTCTCCAGTAAAGCTACGACGAGTATGAACATCTACGGGCATATTACAATTTATCAGATGTTGTCTATGTGGATTACAAGAAAATTATTATTTTATATTATAATTGAAAATCTTGAATATCATGCACTAAATATTTTACTGCCATTATTATTATTATTATTATTAGGACGCTAAGACGTCCCTGACATCATCCTTGTATGAGGAAACGGATGTTAAACTTATTACCATTATTATTATTATTATTATTATTATTATTATTATTATTATTATATGTCGAGCAGGATAAGACGGACTTTGAGGCTACTCTTTACCTACGCCAGTCATGGAAAGATGGAAGGCTCAGGTTTGATCATTTTCCAGCAATGAAGAATGAAAGAATCAACGTGATGAACGACGAGATGGAAAGGATTTGGAAGCCGGATACTATCTTCAGGAGAGTGGCGGATGTGAGGGAACACGCACATCCATCCAGGAACCTCCTGTTCAAGGTCTCCAGTGACGGGGGAGTGTGGTACGTGAGGAAGTAAGTAACTAAATGATTGTACAATAAGTATAGATAGTCTAATGTTAATAAAGGAAGAACGAGACATAATTTTAGTGTAAAACTGTCGATTATTGGCATCTCTCCCGAAAACTGTTAATGTTACGAATTTTATTAATATCACTATATTATAAATTAATATTAGCTGGAAGGATAAAAAAGGTAATGTAAACTCTCTGCGTGATAACTGTCAATGTAAATGTATCTAAATGCGTGCATACGGGACCTTAAAAATTCATAAATTCATTTGTAAAAAGTAGTTTATGCTAATTTGTTAAGAGATTTGAATTTCGCCTTGATTTCAACTTGGCTACTTTTTACCTCAACATTTAGGCCTACTGTTTAAATGCGAGATCTGAGTGTGAACATGCAGAAAAATGTTGACATTTAGTTTAAATGCTGATTAGCGCATTCATTGACAAATGTAATTGAGGATCATTTCAAAAGTTATGACTTTGTTATTAGGAGCGCAGTGTCTGCTCTAAAAGGAATTGTTTCTATTGGCACATATATCATGAGAGTCGTGATAGGTGGTCCACGTAGTAATTTTCTAAGTTACTGGCCTAAGCATTGCGCCGGATCGTATTAATAAATGTGTGCATTGGATCAGCGTTCTCGCTGAGCACTGGTTAATTTATATTTTTGATCGATTTATATCCCCCTGTTGTGTCCGGGTTGTTTGAAGGATTGACCAATCGGTGACTGTACGCGTTGTAGAAGGCGACAAAAGCATTATGATTCATACCAACGCCAGAAATGGCATTCGGTTGGTGAGCGCCTAGGCTCCAGAAATTGCTACAAAAATTTAAACGAACGGAAAATTCTCAAATGGGGGATTGACTGATGATATGATGTAGGATAGAGAGAATTTGAGACAGTCTGTTCTTAATCCGACCCTGGTTAAACTGGGATTGAAGGGAATATTATGATGATGATTGATTGATCATAATGATTTATGTTAATTTATGATAGATTAACTATTAGAAGCACTTGCGAGACACAAACTGCTCGGTACCCCATTGATAAGAGGATTTGCAGAATCTTCGTCGAAAGCTGTTAGTATTACCTAATTCCTCAATTAGTATAACGAAGAGTTAATGTCTTTAATAATTGTATATGTATATATATATATATATATATATATATATATATATATATATATATATATATATATATATATATATAATGATTTAAAATTGTTGACTATGATATGATGTTCAGATGTCGAATTATATTCTCGTTTTATGCTGGTGTTACCGGTTTCTGCTTGTTGTTACCCGTTTCTGTTGGTTGTTACCCGTTTCTGTTGGTTGTTAGCCGTTTCAGCTGGTTGTTAGCGGTTTTAGCTGGTTGTTACCCGTTTCTGCTGGTTGTTAGCGGTTGCTCTTCTATCATTCTGCGGATTCCTGCTGGTTCTAACCGGTTCCAGCAGATAAGTAGCTGATCTAGTAGCAAAAAGTCTAAATAAAGACACAAAGATAAAGATAGTGAAAACTTTAGTTTGGACCACGCTATTATAGGGATGTGAAACATGGACCTTAAGAAAGGAAGATATTAGGAAACTGGAGATATTGGAAATGTGGATTTGGAGAAGAATGGAGAGGATTAGCTGGACTCAAAAGGTTACAAATGAGGAAGTCCTGGAGAGAGTTGGCACAGATAGACAGTTGATAAATGTATTAAGAAATAGGAAGAAGAGATGGATAGGACACATTCTAAGGGGGAAGGTCTATTAAAAGAGGTCATAGAAGGTAGAATGGAAGGAAAAAGAGGCAGGGGCAGGCCGAGATTAGGTATGTTAGATGATTTAAAGACCCACTCATATGTGAAAATGAAAAGGAAGGCGGAAGACAGAGAAGAGTGGAGGCGTTATGTACCATGGACCTGCCAGTAGGTAGTGCACTAAGAGAGAGAGAGAGAGAGAGAGAGCTAGTAGCAAGATTTGTTAGATTGCAGACTTTTTGCAGATCAGCAGGCGCATGTTCAAAGCCTGGCCTTGCCTGTTACTGATTTAGTTCATAGAGAAGAAATTTTAACAAGTTGACGTTAATTTTCTGCTGACTATAACTGTTATTTGATATCTGGAGGTTTATTTTAATATGCTGGCCAAATTACTATCGTTCATATACATGTACATGTAACTCGTATTTAGTACCATCTATTCCACATTTCGACTATAATTTTATTAATATAAATCATATAAATAATAGCAATCTAGGTAAGGTATCCCCATGATGAAGTTATTGTCACTCTTAGTATGTTTTAAGAGGTAGGCTAAAAGGATGGGATATACCTTTAAGTTAAAAATTAGTTATTAGTTTCCATATTTATTTTTCAGTGTTCACTGTCCCAGTTAATTGTCTATTATTATGTAATTTTGTAAAGTGTAGTGGTTTGAAATAAATAAAGAAATAAATGCGTAAATAAGTAATTAAATACGTAAATAAATAAATTTTTAAAAAATACAAAAATACAAAAATAAAGACATAAATAAATAAATACATAAATTTCCATGACTGCACAGTTGGCTATACCACGAAGGACCTCATCCTCACCGGACTCGCCTCACCCCTGGAGCTGGACGAGGCTATAGCCTATGGAGGCTGGTATCTCACTGACACAGATGTTGAAGTCTGCACTCAGAGCTCCACCTCGGGTTACATTTACTTCCTCTTACATGGATTAACGATTCACTGCGAGTTAAATTCAAGAAATTGCTACAATATTTTACACGGATCAATAATTCACATTGAGTTAGATTAGATAAATTGCTCAAAAATTTTACTCGGATTAACAATCCACATTGAGGAAGATTCGATAAATTGCTACAAAATTTTACACGGATTAACAATCCACATTGAGTTAGATTCCAGAAATTGCTACAAAATTCTACTAAGACTCACAGTAAAGTTTGGCGATGTGGGACAGAGAGGTAGGGACTGATATCTTCGTATCCCGACTCTAGTTTAACTGGGATTCATTCGAAGACGAAAATGATGATTGAGTTAGATAATATTTTATTTTCGTCGTGATTTTTAAAGTATATTTCTACTTAATTCAGTTATTTAAGATTATTTATTTATTTCCAAGTTGAAAAGTCGTTTCAATAAATGCATGCGAGTTCATTGATAGTCCAGCTGTGCAGAAGAAGATGTCTGCAGGGTTTGTTATTTATTTATCTATCAGCACAACGTTCAAAAATTAAATTATTATTGAACGTTAATAAGTAGGCCTATATTTAATTATTAAATCAGACGGGCATTTGCTGCTTTATTTTGAACATCTTCACACTTCACTTAACATCCTACTATCTTAAAGCGCTACAGTAATTATATTATAAAATCATCGTTTAAAATTGTGTATACTAAGGGCTTTAAGTGATTGATTAAATTATGGAATCGTTACCTAACAATGTCACTAATTAATTTTCTGATTTATTCTGATGTAAAAAACTAAACACGACTTAAGTGAAATGATCAACTATGACGTTATCTTTCACATTTTATCCACACATGCTTAAACCGTTGGGCAATCAAGTCCATTTTTCGTGTATCCAGTCCTGTGAATGGCCGAGATTTTATTCTCAGATCAGGGCGGCCGGGAATCGAATCCACGAGAGTTCAATTCACCTAATTAAGGATCTGTCATTTAGAGTTAAATAACGTTAACCATTGTGCTATTGAGAAATTCGTTTTGGCAACTAATGCAGCTCTCCATTTTTCAGATCACTAAATAAAATATAATGCTCTCATTCCTTTAAGGCAGGAAACTGACGTTAAACTAAGCCTCAGATACAAATATCTGTATGCGCAAAATTTGTCAATACGTTCTACTATCGCAAATAACAGGGTTGCTCAAGCTTCTCAGTAATTATCCACTATTGCAAACACAAATTTCTTCGTAATTCCATAGTGTAGACCACACAGTAAATTCCTAGTATATATTGTCACATAGCATACGTACATGTAAATGACGTTAACCATGAAATATTAAGACATTCGCCTTTTGAAACGGATGTAGCTATCTATCTTCACCGGACTGGCTTTCCTTTCGGACCTCACTTCTCCTCAGCACACGGCTTTTGCATAATGATTTGGGTGAATCGGCCTGTTGTGATGTGTGATGTGGGGACATCCCTGACATCATCCTTAGATGAGAAAACGGACGTTAAACCTTTATTTTATTATTTGTATTATATACTATGTGTTCTTTGTTTAGTTGTTACCGGAAACTTTCCTTGTCTGAAATTTTCGATGTATTTCTACCGTAACACCGGTTACTACATCTTCAAGACCTACGCCCCTTCGTTTCTGTTGGTTTTGTTGTCATGGCTACCGTTATGGATAGGGGGAGAGCACCAGATGATTGCTAGACTGGTGCCCGGCCTAGCCGCACAGCTTGGTCTGATTGTTCTGGGCACCAGCGCCTATGATAAGCTACCCGAGGTGTCTCATCTAACGGTTAGCTAGCTAACAATGCTATTTAAGTTTAGTTAATTTGGGTAGATCACTATCATTTACTATTTACCAACGTCTGCAATGTCATTCGGTTGGTGAGCGCATAGGCTATACAGAAATTGCTACACAAATTTAGACTAATAGAAAAGTCTCAAATAGAGGATTGACTGATGATATGATGTGTGACAGAGAGGATTTGAGACAGTCTATTCGTATCCAGACCCTAGTTAAACTGAGATTAAAGGGAAGATGATGATGATGAGGTAGATCACTATCAAGGTTTATACATTTTTCTTTAAAATTTGTGCCTGATGAAATATGAAATTACTACAGAATTGGTGTTACAAATTTTCATGACTCTTTGAACAAGTATACTAAAGTTAACTAAATTTTATTCAAATGAGAGTATTGATGACAGAAATGACCGCTCTATGCTAAATGCCACAGTTGCGCTAAACGGACAGTAAAGGTCAAATAGCCTGATGGTGCGAGGCCACGGTAGGTATAGAGTCTAGACTTCTGCTAGTCTGAAATGAGAACGACGGATTAGTCTAAAATACAGATATCATTACCATGTAACTACAAGTCTCTTGGCTGTCATATCTGTGTCAGTCGCCACTTACGAACCCGTGCGTTGTCGGTAGGTTCAATTCTCAAGTTTCCCGAAACTAACTGTGAAAAAATATCTTATTCAGTCTGTAATGTAATATGTACATGTATGCATTGTATATAATTATATATACTAGTATTATTTCTCTCTCTCTCTCTCTTTCTCTCTCTCTCTCTCTCTCTCTCTCTCTCTCTCTATATATATATATATATATATATATATATATATATATATACAGACTGGGGCAAAAAAATAAGCCCCTAGCGAGATCTCAATAACTTTATGAAAACTCAAAATATCTCTACGAAATTCACGGAGCTTCTAGGGGAGGAATTTCTGCGTATATCCTGCAAATTTGATGAAAATTTATTGAGCAGGAAAAATATTACAGCGTTTCTACGAAAAAAGTGCAAAATCAGTTTTAACAAGGCTTTTTTAACTAAAAGTCTTAATAACTTAGACAAAACTCAAAATAGTTTTACAAAGTTTTCGGAGCTTCCAGAGTAGGAATTTCAGTAACAAAATACAGCGTTTCTTGGAAAAAAATGTTAAAATCAGTTGTAACAAGGCTTTTTTAAACAAAAGTACCGGACATTTTCTTCAAAATTTAGGAATAATTTTAACATAAGAACGAATTTTAAACATCGCTTATTGGAGTAACTAACAAGGTAGTGCAGGCTTAAACTCCACCACTTACGTAAAGGACCCTTTTCAGGGTCTTTATTTTCTTTAAAAGGACCAACTAACATTTCGAAAAGTCTTGTTAAAATTGATTTTAGCACTTTTATCGTAGATATACTGTAATTTCGTAACTAATGAAAATATTTTCATCAAATTTGCAGGATATACGCAGAAATTTCTCCCATAGATGCTCCGAAAATTTCATAGAGATATTTTGAGTCTTCTTAAAGTTATTGAGATTTCGCTAGGGAATTTTTTTTTTTCCCCAGTCTGTATATATATATATATATATATATATATATTTATATTATATATACATGTATATGTACATATATATATAAATATATATACAGTATATATATATATATATATCAGTGCACAGCATACTGGCAGGTCCATGGCATATAACGTCTCCACTCATCTCTATCTTCCGTTTTCCTCTTCATGTCCACATACGAGTGGATCTTTCAATCATCTACATGTAACTTTCCTTATGATATACCCCTATTCTTGGAGATTCTACTTATAACGAGGTAGACCCCCTACGCCTTCCTCAGCTTTGAGTATCTATATATATATATATATATATATATATATATATATATATATATATGTATATATATAAATGTATGTATATATATATATATATATATGTATATATATAAATGTATGTATATATACATATGCACACACACACACACACACATATATATATATATATAGAATCTGCAAAAATATATATTTTAATTTCTAAACTTTTCAATAGGCGATGCACATATGGATGGGATTCAGCCATATTTTAGTGCTTCTTAGCATCGTCAAGGTCATGGCATTCAGTGGCAAAGGTCAGAATATGGAAGCGGGAACAAGTCGCGTAGATCTAATATCCAGATTTGTATTTCCAGGATTATACGTCATCTTCAACACGGCCTACTGGATCGCATACAAAGCTTAACCTTTCTGATGTTAACAAAGAAATCTATTGTAGATCATTTGTATAGCCCGCCAGTATTTAAAGTATCTGAACTTTGAGGAAAACTCTGCCACTCTCTCTCCCTCTCCCTCACTCTCTCTGTCTCTCTCGCTTTCTCTCTATTTTTCTGGGTAAATCTATATATATATATATATTATACTGTATATATATTTAATTATATGCTGTATATGTATATATATATATATATAATCGTATATATGTATATATATGTTTATTATATATATATATATATATATATATATATATATATATATCTTCTTCTAGTGCATGGCCTAACGGCAGGTTCATGGCCTATATATGTAACTCTTCCAACCAATTCTGTCCTCAGCCTTCCTTTTCATCTCTATATATGAATTTGTTATCAGATCATCAGCATCCCATATCTCTGTCTAACCATAACTATATATATATATATATATATATATATAATGCTAGGAAAAAGAGTTAGAGGACAACCGAGACATGTTGTGGTGCTGCATGATCTGAATAACAAATGCAGCAATTCAAATACTTACATATAATATAAATATATATATATATATATATATATTCCCTGCCAGTAGGAAGTGCACTAAGATATATATACTGTATATATATATATATATATATATATATATATATATATATATATATATATATATGTATATATATACATTATATATATATATATATTATACATGTAAAATTATATGTATGTACAGACATGTATATATAGGCCTACCTGTTTACATTGTATATACTAGTATGTATATGTAGAAATATTTAATATAATTATATATATATTGCTTTAGTTCTAGCTGTGTCGTATCACCGTGAATAGGCCTATATGCCAGATAAATATATAATTATAATTGTATTTCAATTCTCACAATCCGAAATCGCAACGCTTAACTGAGCTTTAAATTGACTTTAAAGCTAAAAGCTAAAGCTAATAAAGCTAATTTTAACGTCAGCTTCTTCACTCGAAAGCCACGTTAGTGACGGAGGAGCCCATGATTTCAACCCCGGACATACACTGATCCGCGATCGAAATCTTTCTAACATCGTCGCTGGCTTTTAAAGTTTATTTTATTTTATAGTGCATGTAAATTTATCAATTTGCCTATGTGTTCGCGAGATATTTATTGAACAAACATCAGTCTAATTTTTTTCCGATATCAAGTCTTTGCTGTAATCTTTAGAAAGACATATAGAATTTTGCGCTTGTTTACAGTATGTTTTCTTCCTCTATATTAGTCAATTAATAAACACACTGCAGTCAACATTTCAGATTGATTGAAATTTACAAATTTAAAAATAATATCGCGACAAAAAATAGCATGAAAATACGTAACAAATACTAGCGTAACAAGTAATAGCGTAACAAATAGTAGGGCAACAAATAGTAGAGCAGTAGATATTTTTAAAAAAGCTATTATTATATATTATAAATAATCTCTCGACGACTGGGTGGGTCGGGTAAACATGATTGTTTTCTCAGGGAATGACGCCCCTGCCCAGTAAATTTAAAAATGTTAGTAAATATAAAATGTTAGTCGAAGCTGAGGAAGGCATATGGGGTCCACTTCGTCATAAGCAGAATCCCTCAATAAAAATGGCATATCCAAAGGTATGTTAGATGATTAAATGAAAGCTGTTTTCTTCTGGTTGGCATATTCATCTCTACGAGTACGACTATAATTATTTCGAATTTGCTGGCACCGAGTTGAGTAGCTTAATCTTTTTGGTTTTGATCGCTATAGTCATACCCTGATGTTCTCAAATTACACACTGGTAGAAGTTATAAGATTCTCACTGAGTTCGCGTTCTCTTTCATTGCCTGTATGGATAATAATAATAATAGCAACATTTAGAGTGCTACATTCATCAAACATCGAGCACTATTGAGTCAAAATCAAGCCGGCGAGCAAAATGAATGGTGCGAAACTATATATTTGATGTCTGGTTGTTTATTTAAATTATTAAATTCTAAAAGTATTTAAATATTCTAATCAAAGGTAAAAGGCGACTAAGCAAGAGCTGATTAAGGCGAAGAGAACTCATGTTTTTCCAGGCAATAGTATAGATTTTAAAAAATGAATATGTAACAGCCCTTTATGTAAGGAATAACTTGCAAATTGACGGACTGCTCTTTATGTCAGTACGCCATTAGTAGGTATTTTTTGAAGGTTTAAGGTTTTTACCTAATTACTAGTATAATAGTGACTAATTTTAAACGTGTCCATGAATCAAAAATCATTAATCAAAATCCAACTAGAATACTCAGAAGAAGAGAAGATGAAATTCGACGTGGAGTAAGACAAGGTTGTAGCATTTCGCAGCAGCTGTTTAACATTTACGCTGATGCAATGATGGAGGAAGCCATGGAAAACATGGAAGTAGGAATAAAAGTAGGTCAAAAAGAGTTAAAAGATGTAGAGAAGACAGAGAGAGAGAGAGTCAGAGAGAGAGAGAGAGAGAGAGAGAGAGAGAGCGAAAGCGAGAATGAGAGACTGATAAGCTAATTCGAAATGCCAATGAAAAATGAAGATTAACTCGTTAGCTCTTCAGCACTATGCACGAGGCAGTGTAATTGGTATTACGTTACTGCACGATTAAGCTCGGAATGCTTCAGACAGACTTTATTGCGAATACATTTAGAATGTCAACAGTCGTGGTCGGATCAGAGAATCCAAGTCTAAATTAAGTTGACATCATTTATATACGTAGTTTATAACTATAGTTTTCGATGTAAGTACAAAGTTGTCGTAATCTATCTTTCTAGTGTACGTATTCAATCAATCAATCAATCAATCGACCAATCAATCAATAAATCAATCAATCAATCAATCAATAATTAGTGAAAATATAACGTCCGGTTCCTCGTCATAAGGCAATGTCAGGGACGTTCCTTAGCTCACATATTGTAGTGAAATGTACCGTCTTTCATGCTGGTGTCCATCACTTTCAACGCCACAAGTTATTATGCAGTAACTTTGTTGAATTCAGTAGTTCAATTACACACAGGTCCGGTGAAAGTCCGACATTTTACGATCGGATCAGCACAATAGGGAATATTGTCCACCGAAGTCACCTTAGAATCCTTCGCTTAAAATTTGAGAAGTTAGTGTGACGGTCATGTTTTTCAAACAGCACTGACGCGAAAGTTTAGAATTTTGTTTTTAAATTTTGGCATTGCAGACTCAAATTTATTACATATTCTTTGTCCAGTTACTTATTCTATCTCGTAACAAGTAAATAAATTACAAACAAATATCTTCTTTTGAAAATGTTACTTAGATAATATTTTCATGTGATTACACCATTAGAAATCTGACAGAAAACATCATATTTTCTTGCACACAGCTTTCTAAGGTTTTTCTATTATATCTAAGCAAAAGAAAACAATGAGAAGAGCAGAATGGCACATTGGTTTCGTTGTTGCGCTAGCTGTGGTGACTCAGGTTCAATTGTCAGCAGCGTCGGATGCTGATTGGGATAGGTATGCTGCAGGTGTGAGAGAGTTAGAGAGAGAGGAAAGGTCCAGTGATAAAACACTGTAAGTAGATTTGAACATTTCTCTCCTCTCGTTCTCTCTCTCTCTTTTCTCTCCCTCTCGTCCTAATTAAATTAATTTGCGGAGCATATAAACTATACTTAATTGCAGTTTATAAAATATTAATAATTAACTCCAATTTATTCCACCTCATATATTCATAGAAATCAAGATATTAAAATCGAATCTACATGTAAACATAAATGGAACGCATTGATTCGTTAGTATTTAAGTGTAGCTATTTTTATATCCTGCTATTTAATGTCTGTGCAGATCGGATGAGATTATTATGGAAAAGATTCTGAAAAGTTACGAACAGAATGTTTTACCAGGTTTGATAGCCTTAGTCGATTTTCTATGTCATTATTTTTATACTGTGATATATTACTTTATCACTATTGCAGTACTGCTGATAGCTAGTTTAACCACATTAAGCAAATTAATTTATTGTAAATTAAGTAAATTTTGTTCATTTATTCATTATCATAATATTATTGATTGGTCAAACAGACTTCATACACAAACTGTGCAGAATATCCATCGCTACAACATAAAACTAGATAAAATACGAATCCAATTTCATACAAAAAATGCTAATATATTAGTCCAATCAATCACAAAGCCTTGTATTGATACACGCACAAACTGAAATATGAATACGTATGTGACGAGACTGCGTCGCGTGAACATTTTATGAGATCGTGATAAAAAGGTTTGGTGAAGATTAGATCAATCGTGAACTTCACGTATCGTAAAAGGCGAGAAAAAGCACTAAGCTCAATGTCAGAAATGGCTCTTCGGCCGATGAGTACCTAGGTTCCAGAAATGTTTACAATTTTTTTAAAGAATAGAAAAGTAGATATATTCACATCCCGACACTAGTTAAACTGGAATTCAAGGAATGATGATGATGATGATGACAGCAAGATTTTAAGACTCAGTCAAGTATAACTACATAGCTTATGTTACACTTATTCGTTGTAGTATGACAAAGACGGGCTTTAAATTAGCTATGACTGAAAGTTTGTAATTGTTGATTGTGGCAGGTGATTCATGGGGTTACAGGAACCCAACTGAAGTAAAACTTGGAATTACCGTACTTAACGTGGAATTTACGGTAAGATATAATTCCAAATCTGAGCTACATTTCTCCAGAGCCGTTGGGTGTCGTTCATTGCAATGGTAACGAGGCTAACCCGTTATATGTTCATAGAATTCCTAATAGAATTTAAACTCGTTGATAGAATTTAATTAATTATTATTTAATTTATTGTTTAATTCATCATTTATTTATTTATTTTCAATGAATTGTTTCATTTTACGATTTCTGCCGTTAAAAGTTATATTTTCTCTCGTTTAATGTTATATATCCTTTTATATATTCTCTTACTATAAGCTAGTGTTGTTAAAAGCTAATTCGTTTATATTTAATATTCTTTATTTTTAATTATATTTTCAGCAATCCTTGTACGTAACACTATTGTGCACTATTAAAACTTTCTTATTGAATCTAGCTTCTTTATCTAGTTGAATTGACATCTAATTTGCATTTTGATTGTGTAGGCTGCGTTTTTCGTACTGTTGCACTATACAATTCTAATAGTTATTTGATGTTACAATTAGATGTTTCGAAATTTAGTTATAAATGAACATCTTGTAAATAAATGAAAAATGAATGTTTTTGAAAATAACTGTAGCCTTGATGGGCATACGTCAGAGCCGTTGGGCCTGTCCTTTGTTCACGTCGCTTTTCCATAATGTATTGTGTCTTTGTGATTTCGTGATAATAAAATATATTTATCTCAAAGCTGGTAAAGCTAACGTTAACGTCAGTTTCCTCACTCAAAAGTGATATCAGTGACGGGCGAGCCCGGGATTTGAATCCCCCACATACTGATCCGCGATCGAATATCGTACCGATATCGCCACTGACTCCAGCCAATGACGATGTCGGTAAGATATCTATCTCTCCTTATAGGAAAGAGAGGATTTGGAAATGACGCTGTATCTTCGCCAGCAGTGGTTTGATAAGAGACTTAAGTTCAACGGATCTGATCATAAAATCTCGCTTCCTTCGAATCAACCAATCCGCATATGGATCCCGGATACGACGTTCAGCAACAGCCTGGAAGTGAAGGATCACAATACTCCAGGCAGGAATACCAAGACTACTGTAAGAAAAGATGGAATTGTTTGGCAAGTACAGAAGTAAGTGAAGACATTTTATGTTCGTTCTCGTTTTTCGTTAAGCTTCAACAGCTGTTGAGTCCAGTTGAAATCAAACTGGTTTACAAATATTTTGTTGATTTGAGTCCAAGCAAGACGAAGAAGCCTTCGCTGTTGTTTGTAATGTTTGTTGCCTTTGCTTAACTATTTGCTTTATTTTTATTATTTCTACATGTATTAAAGTTCGTTGTAACACTAGCAGTTTGTAACAGAAACGGCTGTGCAAATTTAGGTGAGATTTAATATTTCGAATAATTAACCCACGCAGAGAATTTTAGGAAATTTAAATCCTAAAAGCAATTTAAGAGTTTCATTAAAATTCGCTTAGAATAAAACAAGGCAATTCCATTTAAAGGCTTATTCGAAGCTTGATCTTGCTTCTGACCACATGTTCCATAGTTGTTAGATTACTGCTCTCGTGACAGCAAGTACTCCAGTGCACCCAGATGGTTAGCTATATCATGGTTAGGTATTCCGTTTTTGATATTTTTGTGTTATTGAAATTATGCCTGTAAGCCGTTTTCAATTATCATAACCCTTTTGGTTCTTCAAAATACGTAAATAAATAAATAGCTGCGCATCTGGAAGCATTTTAAAGGAAATCTTTAGCTACATTTCTATTTATTTGATGATTATGTTTGATTAATTTGCTCAAATACTATCATATAGGCCAAAATGGTTTCAGATTAACAGTTAAAAGTCCTTGCGCATTTAGTGAGGCAAGTCGATTTCCAAGGCATTTCAATTACTGCCCTCTGATGTTGGAAAGCGGTGCGTGCGTTTTCTTTTTCTGATAATATAAGAAGTGATTATAGGAAACGTTTATGATTTTTTTCTAATTGTAATTTAATATTACTTTGATTAAACTATACTACTTTAGCATTTTTACTGTTTCATGATTCTACATGTAGCCTATGTGTAAGAGAAGTAAATGGAACTGAAGCGATCAATTTGTTGATTTGTTTCGAAGAGAATGATTAAAAAATATTACTAAGGTAACCAGGTATTATGTTAAAATACTGAGTCACGAATGATGGATGCACACGTAATATTATGAAAATTTTCTACTAATGAAATATTGCAAGTCAGCAAGAAAGTTGCCCAAAATGTATTTTAATCTCCTGAAGAATTTGAAATAAATACTGCACTGATACAATACTATTGCTTAAATAAATTAACTGCAGTTTCATCATATAGTTTTTATTATTTACTCAGTAAAGAGGCTTTATCTCTTTTACAATTCTAACCTCTTCTTATTTGTATTGGAATTTGTCGGATCTAATAATATTTCTATTTCAATTGCAGTTTCGCACAACCTGGAGACATTGTACTACAGTTTCTTGGATAGTCCAATGGAAATAGATCCTAACTTAACTGCAGGGACCTGGAAGTACATGGATTGCTATCTGTATGACTGCTCGTACAACAGTACTACAGGTGTGGGAAAGTTTATTAAAATATACTAAATTACGATTAACATCTATTTTCACTCTACCAATATACTGCTATAGATCGCAGAATAACTAAATATTCATTATAGTATTCTGCTAAAATCATGCAAACACCAGGTTATTATTAAAAAATTTCCTCGCGACTGCGTTTTCTGGATAAATCTTTGAATATTTTCGTGACAGTATTTTATATATGTTCCATTTATTAGTTCATTTTATTTCATTCATTTAGTAATTGCTACGATTATTTTAGATTAGATTCATAATTTATTGTACTAATAATAAAAATTGCCACAGCGATTGCAATCACGTCCAGGATCAGCTTGCTAATTAATAATAGTAATTTATTGTGGTGTATTTAGGTTCTAAGCTCTGCTTGGAGTATCGTCTATTCTTCATCCACGACGCGAAGCCCTATCTACTAAAAACTTACCTCCCATCTGTGCTGCTGACCTTCGTGTCGTGGCTATCGTTTCTGATCGGAGTGGAGCACAGACTACCCGGTAGACTGCTTCCCTGTCTCTTTGCTCTGCTCGGGTTGGTTTATTTGAGCACTGGGGCCCGCGGTGGTGCGCCTGCAGTAAATGCCATTACGGTGAGTGAGCCCTAGTCATTATACTTCACCTGCTGGTTCATCTGATTGAATTTTATATAGTGGCTTGTGCATAAGTAATCAATATTATATCAATTATTATAAGTAATCAAATCTTCAGGGGTATTTTTGTTGCCTTACTCCGTTTTGCTTTGCCTCTCCTTCTTCAAAATAGTAAAAATTAAAATAAGAAAAATAAAAAATTAATAAATTAAATTTATAAAAATAATAACAGTAAAGATTAAAACATTTTGACTCAATATTGTCATCTCTGTAGGATATTCACATTGCTTAATCAAGCTTAATTTATTTCTTTTTGAAATATTAGGCCTGCTTCTTTGGGATTATTTTCTGAAGATTTTGAGTGAATATTTGCTATGACAGTCGTCTGTTCATTCTAATTTTAGAGTGAAATTAAATATCAGAATACGACCATAATATAAGCATCATAAATATCATAGTAATGTCTTACGCCATACATCCAAGAATCCAAGCATCCTGTGATTTCTGACCCATTATACTGTTATGTTATGAGCTTGTTAGGATACTGTGTTGAGAAATGGTTCGCAAAGGAACCGTACAAAATCTGAATCTGTAATTTCTCAGATGCATACCCTATTCCTTTTTCATTTCTCTCTCTCTCTCTCTCTCTTCCTTTCTATCTAACATTATTTAGCTTATCTCTTCCATTCAGTTTCTTAATCGTTTCAATTGAGAAGTTGATTTGGATTTTCTTATGAATTCTGTGTAAATTTTATGGTCATTGGGCTCACACCTTCAAGGGGAATACTAACTATACTATTATACCGGAACTTGTTTGAAATGCCACAGGCATTGGATATCTGGTTGGGATTTCATCTAGCATTTTGTCTTCTCTCCATACTGGCAGTGATACTGGTCGAAAAAATGCAAGCTCGCCAAAGTTCAATCGGAAATGACTCCAACAAGGTATACATTGTTGCAATTCTGGCTTTTGATGCAGTCTTCTTGAGACGTCCCTGACATTGCCTCATGGCCAGGAACTGGAAGTCAAATTCCTTTTGATTGATTGTTTGTTTGGTTGATTGATTGATTGACTGATTTATTACGTGCTTTATTCCAGCAGCGTGGCAATTAAATATAGAAAATAAATATAACAAAATTAAGGAGAAAATGTGTAGACCTGATTGGATATCAAGGAAGCTTTGATTTAGGTCATAGAAAATATATATTTGAATGCTGATTTGTTAATGCTACAACATATTGAAAGAAAATCTGAATGCTTTGAAAGGACTACAAGACAGTAAACCAGATGTAATAGTCATGATTAAGAATAAAATTAATTTTACATGTGCATTTAAATTTGTAATTTTGTAAATTAAATTTATAGATGTATATATATATATATATATACATGTATATTTGTTACAGCGGAGGAGTGAAAATCTAGAAGCTGAGGAAAGAACCGGACGACAGATATCTAGCAGCAAGTGGATGAAGGACATGATTGCCGCCTCTGTGACCATTCTTATCTACGTCTTCTTCAATATCATCTACTGGAATATTTATGACTTTTCTCGGTCTGATTAAAGATTTAAACGAATATTAAAGCGAATTGATATCTGTAATGATGTCTATCAGTTTTAATGTCACGTCTATACGTCTGTATGTTTTACTATCACGTGACTGTTTATGTTTAAACTTTGAGTCAGACCATAGACTCCTATATTGCATATACTACAGTAGACTTTGGTCCACCGTTGTGACGTTTTTGTAAGTCGATATTCTTTAGAATGATTACTCTGCTTGGGCCTCTTTGTATAATTGCAATCGGTTTTGTTGCAAAACAAATATTAAATATTCTTGTTGTCATACTAGCACAATAGTTAAGACCTAACTGATTTGATGCTATGTAATAATTTTCTAAATTAATTCGAAAAGAAGGTCTATTCGTACCCCTACTGCAGCTAAACTGAAACTCAAAGGATTATGATAATAATGGTGATGATGATGATAAAGACGACGACGACGATGATGATGATGATGATGATGATGATGATGATGATGATAATGATGATGATAATGATGATGATGATGATGATGATGATGATGAAGGCGAAGATTATGACGCTGACGATGACGATGACGACGACGATGATGATGATGAGTTAGATAAAAATGAATGTTTAAACCGTTACCGGAGTGCAGTTATCAATTGCCCTTGTTACACGCCCTGTGAAATTTTCCGATAGTCTATTCTCAATTTCAGTTATTAGAAAATCGATTCGACAGTCTCCGGAAATGCCAGATAAATGTTAAGACTGTAAAAGTTTAGTTAATTTATGTGAATAGAGATTGCGATGAATCTAGATCTACTTTTTCTCCAATCGCACGATTGTAGAACATGAATGACGAACATTCGATTAAAATTACTTCAGGTCTAAGAAGACCTGAATTAGATGCGATAACTTTAAGTTATTTAAAAACATTTAACAAATCCGCGCTAGCGCTTGCTTATCACTAGCAGATTAAGTCCATTAAATTTGTAATTATGAAAAAGAAACTTAGTTTTGCTATGAACTAATTTAATGAGATTTGATGATTAAAGCCGTCTAAATATCAAAACTAGATTTATGCTCAGTCTCTGACTGCGAATACGTAAATGACTATTCTAATAATAATAACCTTCGACAATTTCTATTGTGGCGACATGACCGGTATCCGGTCTTCGAGATCGCTTTACAGGTTCCTGGCAGGGTATTATTAATCCTTTCCGTGGTTGTTCTTATATTTGCTATTGATAGCGTCAATCTGCAGCACGCTCTGGTACAAGAGTAACCTTCCATGTGCCCAGGATGCTATCCATAATTTGTGGATTGACCTGGGCTTTGAATAGCTTTTGCTGGGATTGACCGCGGGCTCGAGCCAGAAGAGATTAAATACATTTTTTTAGTTAGAGAGGTATGAGCTTCCAAAATATTCAATTCAAATGAACTCTGAGATGACGTATCAGCATCAGTGAACATGCTGCCGAGGTATACAACACTGTTGTCGTGGACACTTTAATTATTCATGTTGTTGTTGTACTTTTTCTTGTTACTACATAGTAACGCTTAAAAGCCGTTTCGCTTTGATCGCAAGTGATGGTGCCGGTGTGTCTAACTCGTCTATGTAATCTATGAGGAGAGAGTTGATTGGAAGCAGTCTCCAAATGTAATGTATTATTATAATTATCCAAAAATTGACCTGCCGTTTGCAGAGTTTTTAACACTATTTCTAAAAATATTAACCTCATGTTGGCGATAAAATGTATTCAACCTATAAATCATTAGATAGGTCCTAAACTTCAGACACTCTCACGCATTAGATAAAAGCGCATGATCATTTTCCTTGAAACTCTCTGCCTCCTGGTCTTCGCTCATGTTTTACTAGTTCAACTTTCTGCAGTAGGCTATAAATACATCTCTTCTCCCCATATATTAAATTTAAATTGCCTGACTGATTTTTAAACACTGGACCTGCACAGTTTAGGATCTCTTTTCTTCAGCAAATTGTTTTTTCATGTCGTTTGAGTGAATGGATTTGTAGTGATATGTGATGGAGGAATGCCCCTGACATCATTCTTGTATAAGGAAACGGACGTTAAACCATTATTATTATTATTATTATTATTATTATTTTAAACTAACATCTACAAATTTGAATAATTTTACACAACTGCTGTCTATTTAATTACTATCAGATAACTTTTAGTCAAGAGTTTATTAATAAGCTGGATTTTTAACGGTTTTTTGGCTGGATTTTTAGCTGATTTTAAAGGTTTTTAACAGCCAGCCGGCAGTTAAAAACCTTTTAATATGTGCTAAACGCAAATTCCTAAATAATTTTTAAAATGCATATATAGTAGATTGATTGAATACCAAAGCAAAGAGGTCAATAAAAATTATTTCAACTAAAGAAAATATTTCACCTAAATTTCACCTTTCATTTCGTAAAAGAAAGTTGCAACTATTGCAGCAAAATTATGGTACCAAATTTAGTAGTAATCGCATTTTCAAACCGTATAGAAAAAATAAATATATTAAATAAAAATTTAAAAAATGAAAAAATAATATATTAAATGTGCTTTCGTGAAAGCAATATCTGAAAATATGGGCCATAGCAATTACAGTTATTACACGTTTTTGGAACAATTTTATTCCACTTATTCATGTCCTCTGCCTGTGCAGACACTGTAAACATGTAGGTCCTAATTGAAATGTCGGCTCAGCTTCTAATCTGATAGCTAATCTATAGCTTGGAGTTGTTTACCACCATAAATGAGCTGGTTCATTTAACGCATGTACAGAATAACCACGCAAGTAAATATATCACACAAATAAGAGTTTCTGCCCGTTGGAGAATGTTGCGAAATATCGAGCGGTTATCAAGCAATAATTCGGAAATTGAATTATTTTAGAGGAAACGTGTTGCTCAAATGCTTACGGAGGTGCAGCAGAAGTAGGCCTAATGTTTTGTAGAATAGTTCGCTTTGGAAGTCCATCATGTTAAATCTAACTGTGGTTTAGGATGTAAAAATATCTTCCGAAAGTTGACCATAAGCATATGATATGCATTCAAGAACGAGTGGAGCTTAATTACACGAAAATCATGCAGAGCATACACAGGGCACAGATAGTATACATGTTTTATACATTACGTAAGTTCCTCAACCGCTTTCATTTCTACAGATCTATTTCGTCTGCCGGTTTTGTAACAATATTTATTTGACGCCTGGCAGAGTCAGTGGCGATGTCGGTAAGATACCCGACAACGAAGCTGTACGTGCTGGGCTCAAATCCTGAGCTTTCCAGTCTCTGATATCAGTTTCGAGATATGTATCAGACGTTAAGACCAGTTTGAGCCTGTCATCATTGCTGTGCATTGAACAGTGAATTCATAGGTTTGAGGCGAGAGTAAATTTGTGCGTCGTGTTACAATACGGGTTCATGTTGTTTATAAACATATTCTACTGATATACAAATTACATGTATATCAGTATTACATCTAAACTGCTGTTCTCCAACGTTTGAGACATAGCTTGCTAAAAAGAGTCAATAGTTGTGAAGTAAATAATAACTTATCCTTGAAAATGTTCTGTGTTTAACGTTTCAACCAATGTTATTAATTCTAATTGATATGAAATTTTGAAGTCTTTTGTGTCATACACCAGACTGTGACAGAAACTGAAAATAAAATCTTTGACTGATTAATTTACTATTCTAATCAATCAATCAATAAATCAAGCAAGAGCTCAACAACAAAAAACAATCCAGTTATGGGTCTATTATAATTGCTATTGTATTAATCAATCAATCAATAAGAATTTAACGTCAGGTTCCTGGCCATATAGCAATGTCAGGGACGTCTCTTGCAGACTCTACACAAACAGGCGCCAAAGCACCACACGATGGCGAGTACCAGAGACCACAATAGAAAGCGAGAACAAAACAGTGCAAGTCCATGATCCAAGGCAAGCTGGTCAAAATTTAGACCTATGGCGGAGAGAGATGTGTTTTTAGCTTGCCAAGGAAAGTACCAATTCTATGACAAGATCGAAGATATTGTGGCAGAGAGTTCCATATTATTGAAGCAAAAAGCGTGAAGGAGCGTCTGCCCATGGCATATTTAATGTTTGATATAGTGAGAAGGTTTAACTTTTACTAACGGTTTTTACTACGTGTAGAGAGATCGACAATACAAAAAATATCATGTTAATAATTTAGCAGAGAGATTTCTGATATCATCTTTCTATTTCATAAAGAACTTTAAAATGTTTTGATTTAATTGAATCCTGTAGAATTAAACTGGTGATGTGTTCCGGCGCATAAAAGGTCGACTCTCGTGTAAATACTGCACATTATTGCCCTCATATAACAGCACTGTCGAACTCTGAAACCAGTGAATGGCACCATTGCGTTTTATTTAATTGCACGTATTACCACAATTATGTGAACTAACAAATCACAGTTAATGGAAAAGTAATATCTTAAATAATATTTATGACAGCATGCTGTTAATCTTCAATAATTTACCATCAGGTAATTCTGAATGTAACCGTCTGGCTATAACAGACGCTAGCCACAGATCAATTGTTGTCTAAAGGTTGCAGTACCTCTGTGCTCTGCAGTCTCCCTTCAAGACTTACAAAGCTTCAGTAACTCTAACATTTATGATATTCAGGTGAGAATCAAAACCTAGCTTTTCTGCTTCAAGTTCAAGTTTATTTATCTGGTTATTAATAATCAAATTAAAAATCTAAAGCTAGTGTTAACGTCAGTTTTCTCATTCGAAAGCGATGTCAGTGACGGGAGAGCCCAGGATTGAACCCCGCACACACTGATCCGCAGTCGAATATCTTACCGACATCATCACTTGCTCCAGCCAGTGAGGGATTACTTCTGCAGTAAGCAGAAATAAAATTTATATTTAGTTAAAAGTTATGTTAGACACGTTTTATAGCGAAATGATCATCTCTGAAGGTAACCGTCACTTTTAATGCCTCATGTGAATTTGTGTTAGTGTGTTTTTTACTTATATTACAATATGTGTAAAAGGTGTATGCTACATCTCTAAATGAGTTATTAAATCACCAGTAACTCATTTAAATGTGCAATACGTGTTTCTAAGGTAAACAATTTAATAGTCATATACTTTTACCCGTGAGATTCGGAGTTTTAAAATATTTACATTTACAAGACTGGAATTACACTGCATTCAAACATACTAGTAGTACTTAGTTAACACTGATAACAGTAATACTGCAGTTAACATGGTTAACAGTAACACTTAGTTAACACTGATAACAGTAAAACTGCAGTTAACATAGTTAACAGTAACACTTAGTTAACACTTATAACATTAACACTGTAGTTAACATGGTTAACAGTAAGAATGTAGTTAACACTTGTAACAGTAACACTTTGTTATCATTGATAACAGTAACACTATACATAAACTTGATATTTAACAGTAACACTACAGTTTATATATTCTTTATAATGCTGCATACAGTAACTGTAGAATGCGTTGATTGCAGCACGCTTGATGTTTAGGCTGTCTGATAAATGATGTGTTGATATTATTTGAACCTTCTGTACTCTTTCAGACAACCTTCCATCGTTAATTTTCACTGTGGACGCAAGTATATTATTATTTTTATTAACAACCAAAACTTATATAGCAGTGTCATAGCCGAACTCGGTCTTCGATACTACTTTACAGGAAGAGTTCAATTGTACATTTTCATGAGCCAAATAATAATTACATTTAAATTAATATCTACACTAGTAAAAGTTTCTACATATGAGCGGAACTTTACACTATGCAGCAACACTCATTCCACACTTCATATACAAAATACTTACAATAAACATACATACGCGTATAGTACTTTCATGTAGAAAAACTACGCGACCATAAAAATGTTTTCACGCCACGACAGAAAGCTAAATAGTTACTCATGTCTTATACCCAATTTTTGTTTAATAATTTAAAAGAATTTTTGTTTAGACTATTAGGTGTCAAACCATTCCAATATTTAAATCCAATATCTCCAATATTATTCCATATTGTGCAGTTTATGCCTCTAGGCATATGATATGACTACTAGTTCATAAACTGTGTTTCTGCATATAATTTCCCTATAGAGTTTGAACCGATTTGCCTGCTAGGATTTTTAAGATGTAATTTTTACATTTTCATGCATAATCTCCATAAAGTGGAAAATACGGTTTGTATAGAGGTAAAGGGTCAGTTTAACTTCTGTTGTTCTACCATATGGGATAGCTGAGGATGGTTCCCGTGTATTTCTATTCTATCACAGAAGTCAGTTTAGAGCGTTCTGCTCCGACAGAACTTTGTGCTTTATATTGTGTACTTATTGTACTTATGCTACCATATTTTTAGTGAAATAAAGATGTATATATATAAAATACGTTTGCATGTACAGAGGAATTTCATGCGATATCCTTTATATCCTTCTATTAAACCACAGTTTATCGAAAGCTACAGTAGTACAGTGGCTAAGGTGTCAGGCTTTAGATCCTGATTACTAGATTCGATTGCCGCTCGGGTCACTTTGTAGGTTTAGGGCTAGGTTTAGGGTACGGGTTAGGGTTTATTATAGGATTAGTTATTAGCTAAAAAGGTTAAAAGGGTTATGGCTAGGGATATTGTTAGCTAATGGTTAAAGCTTAAAAGGGTTAGGGTTAGGGATAGGGTTAATTATTAGCTAAGAGGTTAAAAATTTAGGGTTATGGATAGGGTTAGGTATTAGCTAAACAGGTTAAAAGAATTAGGATTAGGGATATTGTTAGCTAATAGATAAAGGTTTAACGGGTTAGGGTTAGGGATAGGGTTAGTTATTAGTTAAAAGGTTAAAAGGGTTAGGGTTATGCATAGGGTTAGCTATTAGCTAAAGGTTAAAAGGGTTAGGGTTAGTGATATTGTTAGCTAATAGCTAAAGGTAAAAAGGTTTAGAGAGAGGGATATTGTTAGCTATTAGCTAAATTGTTACTTATCGCGCAGAGCAGCTATTCGTCAGGCTTACATCCATTCGTCCACCCAACCAGTGAATATTATACTCGTAACAGAGTAACCTTGTAAGGTTAACTTTTTACTGTCCAAAATGTAATTATTAATAGCTAAAGAGTTTAAAAAATTTCTTAACGTTGTTATTTTATAGGAAATTATGTTTTATTTTAATATATCAGAATTAACGGAGAAGACGAGCTAAAGAGCTCTGATACATGTATATTTTTAAAATTCCCAGCCGATACTGAAGTAAAATCTTCGATATGTATCATTTCTGTAGAACTTGAAACTTAAGGGGAAAATGTTACGTTATTATTCGGAATCTTCAAACATATCGAAATGTGTTTGTAAAAAATGATACTTGGCATATTGCTTCCGGAAGTTCTACTTCCGGAACATCGTATAATACATAGATCGTAAATAATATGCATTTATATATATATATATATATATATATATATATATATATACATATAAATATATATATATATATATATATACTGTAGATTTTATACACAGTAGACAAAGTACCCAAACCATGCGGAGAATAGGATGGCAGCTTGCGGTGATGTTTGTTTTGTTGATGGCGTGGCCAGGGATTCAAATCTCGGCTGAATCAGACGATGATCTAAAGGAATATCTTTCGAATTTGAATAATCTTGAAATAAATCTTGGTAGCAATAAGGCGTAAGTAACTTTTGTAATACGATTGCAGCGGTATAGAGCACCGCACTAGCATTCTGATAAACTTATGCTATATTTATTTAATGGCATTCAACTTATTAAGCCTATATCTATAGCCATAAATATGTTGTCATTGTTAAACCTACGGAGATAAAAAAAATGTTATTTGGAATTTTGCAGTTGTTCAATTACAACAAAAATGTAAACCAATTTTAGTTACCAAACTTCAAAAATACTTTTAATATGCTCATTCCTATATTTTATTGGAAAATTTTATTTTTGATTTAATTACGAATAAGCCTAAATAAATTTCACACATTAAATGGTTAACTATACATTTACTGACTTGCTGGTTTTAATTTTGCAGTCGTTTTAAACGTGACGTGAAGATTCCTAGAGCCGATTACGATTGCAATGTTCCTCCTGCGCTAAGTATGTATTTGTATATCATGTATATCATTTATATCATATATATCATGAATATATATGTATATATATATATATATATATATATATATATATATAATGTACATCATGTATATCATGTCTTTTATCTTGATCCAATGGAAGACTGCATATAAATCATTAAAACGCGCTATACATGAATTTCGCCTTTAGAACAGGAATTTGCTTACTATCTGTATTCTGTACGTACGCCGCATTACGCGGGTTCAACGCAACATTATTGAATCAATTGTGCCACTCTAAAATTGTTAATTCAGTATAATTGAAAATAGATATACCTAATGTAATTTTTAAATTTAGTACATTTTAAATTTTAAAATCAATGAAGATTAATTCTGGTTATTAAAATAAAAATTCTAAATATTGTCTAATAATATGACTTGTTCATAGTATGAACAGATGCTATACAGAGCCTGTAGAAGACATATTCTCAGTGGTATAGCAGGCTATTACATACTGGCTGGAGCCAGTGGCGATGTCGAGAAGATATTTGACCGCAGATAAGTATGTGCGGGTTCAAAACCTAGGCTCCCCGTCACTGACATCGCTTTCGAGTGAGGAAACTGACGTTACCATTAGCTTTTCAGCTTTTACAGTCGATAAGAGTATAATGAAGCACCTTTGGTTTTTCTCAGGTCGAATTTTATTGAATTAGAAACTGGAAATGGAAGATTTAATTATTAGAAGAATATATTATTCAGAAAATACTTATTGCAGAGACTTAACTTTTTTAATGGGGAGTTATTGTCATTGGTTAATAAATGCTGATGTGTACATCGTAATAATTATTATTATACCTAGCCAGAGAGCTTCCAGGTTGAGAGAGTTGAATGGAAGCGTTTATTGCTAAACTACTACGAAAGTTCGCTGGAATGTTATTGAATTAATTTGTCATCAATATTTCAGTTGCTAATTCAAGTTTATTATTATTGAGCTGAATTTTTAAGGATTATTTTATTTTACTTTTTATTTTGTATTAATTTTAATTGTTATGTTTATATGCATTATTGAATCTTATTTTATACGTAAGCTATGTTTGCTGCTTGAAGATGAAATATACTATAGGCTTATATATGTATAGCCTACATTTACATGCAAGAAAGGACATAATTACATTTAGAACATTATATTTGTATGATTTAAGCTATAAATATCTTAACCATATACAGAAATTGTACTGCGTTCATTCTCACGTTCATTCTCACGTTCATTCTCACGTTCATTCGTTCTCACGTTCATTCTCACGTTCTCACGTTCATTCTCACGTTCATTCTCACGTTCATTCTCACGTTCATTCTCACGTTCATTCTCACGTTCATTCTCACGTTCATTCTCACGTTCATTCTCACGTTCATTCTCACGTTCATTCTCACGTTCATTCTCACGTTCATTCTCACGTTCATTCTCACGTTCATTCTCACGTTCATTCTCACGTTCATTCTCACGTTCATTCTCACGTTCTCACGTTCATTCTCACGTTCATTCTCACGTTCATTCTCACGTTCATTCTCACGTTCATTCTCACGTTCATTCTCACGTTCATTCTCACGTTCATTCTCACGTTCATTCTCACATTCATTCTCACGTTCATTCTCACGTTCATTCTCACGTTCATTTCGATACAAATATTACTAGCAACTTTACATAATATTGTTTTTTGAGTTTGGTCATTATAATTTTATTTGTATTTGAAATATATTTGCAGCTGGTGAAAAAGAACCAACAGAGGTGCAAGTTGGAATTTATATAAATGACATTAATTTCACGGTAAGAAAATTTCTTACAAATTAAATAAATTCTTATTCTACCAACCCTACAACCCTAAACGAAAATTCTGAATCATAAGACTAAGGTTATTGAAAATCTACCGAAATGCAAACGAATCTGTAGTATTTTGAAATATTAAAAGAATGGCGTATATTGTTCATTCTACTATCAATTTTATGTCAGAATTTCAAATCTTACGAATCAGCTTCGGGGAAAACTAGAATGTTAGTCTAACACACCTCTTTATTGTTAATTGTTCTGCAAAAACTTGCCGTTCAAATACTTTAAATAACTCATAATTTTTAATATCACACCGATTCAATTGTTGGACTATAAACGTGTAATTTAATTAGAACTTAAATGACATTCATTTTTCTTCGTTAACCTTTTCTTAGGCAAAGAGTTGCTAGGCCCAGTACCCGAACTCTGTGGTTTTGACGGTACCTATGAATTAGGATAACAGCATCCCATAGAATTTAAGACGCAACTAATCGACACCTTTCGTATTCCTCCTTAACAACATTGAAAAAACAGATTTATGCTGAATTTTTTCTATCCGCTATCGTACTCAATTTATATATACATGTATTTATATATATATATATATATATATATATATATATATATTACATAAATGATATATTAATGCCTTATATAATGTAGAGATATATATACATGTAATAATAATAATAATAATAATAATAATAAAGGTTTAACGTCCGTTTCCTCATACAAGGATGATGTCAGGGACGTCCCTCCCATCACATGTCACTACAAATCGATTCACATTCGCATTAATATATTATTTATATTATCAATATTTAGCAGAAAGGTAAATATGCGGAGATAACTTTCTACTGGCGCCAGGGTTGGATTGACAAGAGGTTACAATTTACGGGTGGAAATGCAATTGTTTTACCAGCGGAGAACACACCATGCATTTGGACTCCTGACAGCTTCTTTCGTACCGCGGTGGACGCCAAATATCATACAGTTCCAAACACGAACAGTCTGACTAGAATAAAATCAACTGGAAATGTCTGGATGGTTAAAAAGTAAAACTTTATTCTCTCATTTAATCTCCTATTTTTCAGATAAATCATCTATGTAAGTAAAAAATAAGCATGGTCATTTTATCTACATTATTAAATGCTAATTTATGAAAATTTGGACTAATAATTTTTTGAGCCTAAACCTGCATTTAAGACGAATTTACTGGCTATGTGAAGAAATATTAGTGTGTGTTTCTTTATAGGAAGCAAAGAAAATATGAATAAATAAAATGAATAACTCAACCAACCTTCAATTAGACAAATTACTGAGTGAGAAAATGCTATAATGGCATTTATATAAATTAAAATAAAACAACTTTCTCCTTGCGATTTTACGATCGCTCTAAAATATATGTATCGGATATATACAAGTACTATAACTCGTAATCTATTTCAAATATAACTGAAGAGCATGAATTCATAGACTAATGAATTAGTAACAGTTTACGGGCTCTGTTTCCATCTAACTGTACTTCAAGTTTTAAAATGATTTATGCGAATATTTCAGATGAGGTTGACTTTATGACTCCTGACAGTTGACGTAGTAGGTCTAAAGAACTATTTGTAACAGCCAATTGTTTTATCAAAGAGCTTGATCTTTGACACAGCTCTGTTATTTACAGACTTACATTGACAAATATATGCACATTGGGCTACATTGGAAGCTTTCCTTTTGACTCTGGATCTTGTCATATCCTCCAGGAGAGCTGTAAGTGATTTCTCCTGAACTAAAACATTTCGAAATCTACTGTGTGTGAGAGAGAGAGATAACTATGTTTATTAAAAAACACTCAGATATGTAATAACACGCACTAGGCCGTCAAAGAATTTATAAAAACCTAATTGACCACCCATCATGCATGCATACGTAAAATTAAAAAATATGCAAATCGAAAATGAAAAAGCAAATCATATAAATTATATATATATATATATATATATATATATATATATATACTGTATATATAAACTCAAAGAAGAGACTCAATGTGCATATATATATATGCATATATGCACATTGAGCATATATATACTGTATATATATATATATATATATATATATACAGTATATATATTATATATATATATAATGTATATATATATATATATATACATAAAATGGCACGTGCATATACATGCACATACGTGCATAAATATATATGTACATCTCTCTTAGTACACTGCCTACTGGCAGGTTCATGGTATATAACGAAACCACTCATCTCCATCTTAGTTTTCCTCTTCTTATCCATATACGAGTGTATCTTTAAATTATTTATAGCATTCTTTTTGATATACCATTAGTTTAGGGGAATTCTGCTTATGACGAGGTGGGCCCCCTATGCTTTACTCAGTTTCGACTTACATTTACTGGGCATGGGCGTCATTCCCTGATTAAACAATCCTGTTTACCCATATGTATGTGGATAAACATACACATATACGTATACATATACAAATATTCTCATATACATCTAGTACTAAGTATTATATAAGTTTACTCAAAAACAATGCGTTTACTGTGTGAGACAAATACTAACCAGCTGGTGAAATTTGCACAGTTTCGCTAAAACTCAAAATATTTTTATTAACCTTTTCAGATATCTAATAAAGACATTTTAACATCCTCCAAGTTAAACATTGAACTTTAGGCAACATCATATGCAAAGAAATTCATAAGATGAAGCGAAGAAGGAAACACAGTCCACGAAAGCACTAACATGTGCCCTGAACAAACATAACCAAAATAAACATAGCCAAAATAAACCGTATAAAGTAGTTAAAAGCATACCGCAAGTCAAGACATTCAATCTAACATATTGCAGTATGCTTCACAATATCACTACACAACAGCATAAAAGCATACCTTATATATAAGACTTAGATCTTCTAGTATTCAGTTTTTTAACAAAAATGTCTAATTGCGTTTGTACCAAGAATAATTTTAAATGATTTTTAAAAATCTTTTTCAATACCTATTTAATCTTGTTAATCATAATAATTAACAGAAATAGTCTACCCATTTTACCAATAATTTCAATCATATCCGGAGAATGGATGTCAAATTTCCTTCTCTTAATTTCTGAATATGTTATGTAAGTAATTGGAGTTTAGAAAAAAATATTGCAATTTCGAATATATGGGTGTATCTTAACAAAACGCATTGCATTGCTAAAAGAAAGATATTAGTTTCCAAAATTCCGTTAAATAGTCTATCCGCTTTAAAGTGCATAAAGTAGAATTATGTTATAAATATGGAAGCAAATTAGCATTTTTAATTTTATCATATAATTATGACATAAATAAGAAAATAAATAAAATTCTTATATAAACCTTGGTTTTCTAATTATATTTTCAGTTGGTAACACAGCGGACGTGTTGTACTTCAGTCCATTGCAGCGCCCTATCGAAGTTGATCCAGGTTTTGGCATAGGGAATTGGATAATTCCGGGTACACAAACGACTGATTGCAGTCAAAATTACACAACCGGTAGTTAAGACCCTACATAATATAAATACACATAATATTAAAACAAATTGGGTCTAAGATTTAATACTGATTTAATGATTTAAATGATATGTATGCGAAAGATTAGACAAATTTTAAAGTAGGCAGTAGTACATGTATGAGTGACGAGGAACAGGAAAAAATTAAATAAGTTAAGTAAATTATAGTAGTCCTTTCCGGAGAGCAACAAAATAGAGAACAACAATAACAATACGATTAGAGTGCTACTGTTGTCCACGACAACATCGAACACTGTGGAACCAAATCAAAACCGATGAGCAACATGTATGTGGTTCACAAACGGTGCGAGCCAAACTCCGGGTAATCAGTCCTAGGAAGGGAACTAGCGGAATAATATAGTGTGATAAAAATAAGATCTAACTGATACAAGTGCATCGGCTTAGCTGTAAGATATGCATCGAACGAGAAAAGAGATAAAAACGAGGAAATACATATGGAAACTATTTGCTATTTGGTTAAATATTCTCTGTTTTTTGTTAGGTACATACCCTTGTCTGAATTTCAAGCTAATGGTAACTCGTAAGTACGGAAAATATATCTCATCGACTTATTTACCCTCAATTCTACTCGTCGTATTGTCATGGTTGCCACTGCTAATCGGAGCAAAGCACCAGCTTACAGCTAAACTCTTACCAGGACTGATCGCTGAGCTCGGGTTAATCGAATTGGGAAGTTCAGCTTATGAAGATATGCCCGAAACCTCCGAAATGACCGTAAGTATTATGTGGCGACGATAGTGTCAACTCACTATCAACAGTTGTTCGATTTCCCAACTGATTCGAGCTGGCAATGGAAAGGATCATCTCATGATTACTATATGTACATGTATATAATCAATATTCAGGTATTTTTAGACTCTACACTAAAAGTTATAGATTTGTTTTGTCCATTTCATGTTTTTGCTACTAGAATGTCATTATTTAAATTACTAAACATGTATAATTATCTTGCCCGAGTAATCTATTTGAGAAATAATTGTGATGGTAATTTCATTTATCATTCCGATTATTTTAAGGTTTGTGTTATACACTAAATGTTAAACAATATACATCAAAAAGTACTTCCTATTTCATTTTTCAAGATATCATAACTATTTTCGAGCTTTGAGTTTGAATCTCGCGCCTAGCATTTTCATCGTAAATTACAGTTAAAACAGTCTATGTTGACGCTGGTTAAACCTCTATAAATTAAACAATTAGTATTAGAAATACACTCATAAAATTTTCTAAGATATTCATGCATTATTCTAAACTAATAATTTCAATAACTGAAATTTTCATATGGGTCTAAACAGATTTTACAATTTAACTTTTAATTTTAATGGTCAATTATAATTGAATTACCGCAAAAGTTGACGGGGAACTCATCCACAAGTTTTTAGAAGTTGATGTAAATTTCAGCCTTTACAAAAATTTGTTTCAAGCAATGTGAAGCTGTAGTTTATATTTTTAGTTAAAGTTTTTGTATACCAAGGGTTTATAATAATTGTAATACTTCAAATCAGTTTATTGGTCTTTCTTTTATTAAAATTTTCTTTTTAAAATTACCCTAAAAATGTCTAACCATTTGTCAATCTTATTCTTACTTCTGTATATTTAACCTCTTTTTATTAAAAAAGTATTTTATCTAAATATGAATTTTCATTTAGAGTCAGTTGAAATTCGAATGGATATGGATACTACAGTCTCAGTTAACAATTCCTTTCATTTTATTATATATATTCCAGGCAATGCACCTGTGGATGGGTTTTAGTCACTGCTTTGTCCTGCTTTCCGTTCTAACGGTCATTGTGATCCACAAGCTGATAGCAAGTCGAGACAACTCACCTACATCTGGCGTTTCCAAGGTTCTCATTTTATTCCTAATACGCTATCTATTCAACTCTCATTAGACCTCATTAACTATAGTAAACAACATTTTATCAAAATTGTTTTGCAAAAATTGGCATATGAAATGAATATTTAATATTCTTTGAATCGTGAGCTCAGATATGTGCTCGTGTGTTCATCTTCACAGACAGAGAATGATCTAAATTTAAATTACTAATAATTATAAAGCAGCTTCTCAAATTAGTGAACGTTCGTGGTAGACCTATTTAGGCGGTCAATATACTGTAGTGTACATGTAGCCCCATAGTCTCTATATCTTCATGTTTACGGTACGTGCATGAATAGAATTTATCTTAGGCCTACTCTTATATATCTTAAAAAGTTTAGCCTTTGTAGTCCGGACAGAAATGATTAAATTCTATTGTACCCGAAAATATTGCTTGACTGATCTCAGAACTGATGCAATCATATAATGTATGCCTTTTGCTTTTGCGTATATTGATTTATTTAGTAAGTACAGCTAAAGTAAGCTATATCTAAAATTTAAAATCTCAATCTTCTACAAATAATTTTCAATATTGTGAAGCTAATGTTAAAGCATTTTATTAACAGATTGAGGAAAACGCTGGGAGCATTTCAACGTCAAAACTTATGAAGTTTTCATGGGGTGTGGATGTGATAGCATTAGTCGTTATTGTTGTCATCTACATCCTCTTCAATATCATCTACTGGAGTTACTACATGTATAAGCCTACAGAATAGAAAGGAGATATGCAAAGATAAACAATATGCATACCCAAACCAGGAAAATATCAGTGCACTTTGAAGCACCCAGAATTTGTCTTTTTCAAACGAATTTAGTTTGATTTGTTTTTCAAAACTTGAACTTTCGTACTTTTAAACTAGCAAAACCAGTGATTGTATAGAAATATCAGCAATCAACGGTTTTAGACATTTATATAAACACTATTTTTAGACTGTAGAACAAATGGCATAATAGTCAGAATCGGCGTTGTTTATTTGTAGCATCATTATGCCTTGCAATAGCCACAACGCATCTTTGCAAGCTTATATATTAAACGTCATTAATAACCATGAATCAAGATTTATCTTCATTGAAAATGTGCGATTACTTTAATAGCACACTGTAATAGTATATCTTTATTGAAGTACACCAATAGCAAAATCCTTTTATTTTTGAATGAAGTTCACTATTCTACAACTATGTTTTCGTCGTCATCATCCTCGTCATATTCTCTTTAATCTCAGTTTAACTAGGGTAGGGGTAAGTTTTCCCCACAACCAACAATGCGCGAATCCACTAACCTCGAGGTCAGGGCCTCGGACGCTATGCCCTTTGAACTTTTATATTAGTTTTAGAAAATATTATAGCAATTTCTGGATTTAAGCAATCAATTCCTAGTAATTTCTGCGTTTTATAACAGCATTATAATCACCAAAACATCGCTAATTTCATCCTTCATTTGATTTTCTCGCTTTCATCTGACGTTTCTCGCTCTTATGGAATAGTGTTGCTCTCTAATTGGATTTTATAATATATCGCCTGATGACTTCCTGTAGGTCTTCCATAAGTACTCAATTCCCTTCATACTGTCTAGAAGTTAATGAATGGATATGTGCCAATGATAGTCGAATCTCTACATATTCTGATGTTAGATATAATTATATATCTGTTATATATGGCTGGAGCCAGTGACGAAGTCGGTAAGATACTCGACCGCGGATCAGTTGATACGGGTTCAAATCCTGGGCTCGCCCGTTACTGACATCGCTTTCGAGTGAGGAAACTGACGTTAACCTTAGCTCTAACAGCTTTTTTATAAAAGCAAGTTAAAATTTTTGCAATGGCGCCTTAGCGAATAATTTTAGAAAGACCAACAATTTATACTCATATAGCGTTCTCGCAGATCTTTTGTCTTCCTAAATTGTAGCATCTTTCTCTCACCGATATACATGCGCAGGTGGTACTGCAAACCAAAACAGTGTTTGTCATAGAGCACTTGTTACAACTCAAGCAGTTGATATCCGGTACTTAACTTCATTAGCCGGCATCTAAAGCCTGCCGCTCGGATAGTTTTCAAAGCATGCTGAGTGGTACGTACCTTAGCAGTCAGCTCGACAACAGTCTATTGATGGTCAGATTTGTCGGTATTTAAAACTTTACGCACTCTATAAATACCAAACGCCAGGAGCTCAGGTACCGGAAAGTGTAGCACGTATATGCACGAATTAAGCCACACTTAATGCTATATAGTTCATGCCAAATATATAACGAGGACCGATCAAGTTATCTCCCCCAAACTTTGATACGCGATACCTACCAAATAAGAGTAGCTAATCTTTCGGAATTTATACAGCGCAAGTTAACACACATTGAACCCTCATATTTTTGAAAGTTTTTAATCCGAATGATAGAGTGGCCAAGTCAACATTTTGCTGCAGAGATACATCATAGCGTAGAGCCGTGATACCGGTTGGATTTGATCGTCTCTGATGTCTTCAAGTTCTCCTGTCTAACTTCTTTAAGAAACGTATGAGAGAGTTGTCCTTTAGTTGATTGGGGTTAAGCGCAATCTAGGCCTATTATCATCTCTAACTTATCGATTTCATTTATAGATTACTCGTGCGAAGTTTATAACAAGTTTATAGATTTACTCGTGCGAAGTTTCTATTTAAACATAAGCAAGATTTCTACCTAAGGTTTCTTCTACCATATTAACTGTAAATAACGTTAACAATTGTGCACATAACCTACGTCAGTTCTACGTCTTCATTATTCCATTTCATCGTACATTGCCGCGGAAAAAAACTATAAAAATGTGAAATTCAATATTTTTAAAGCGAATTCTAGATGGGTCTATAATTTTTTCTAAACTAATTAATTCTTAAATTATTTTGAAAGGCTCGCACTAGTAAATAAACCTAAAGTTCTGGAAACTCTCATTGATGATAATTGCACTATTCTGAAGTTCAAAATTAGCGTTTATTTCAATACACTAATTATCAGATTATGTGATATTCCATATAGAATTTTCTTATTAAAACAAATTTTAATCTATTGACCAGAAAATGAAACATTTGCAAATGTTGCGAATTATTAATATTTGCCATATTTCTGAATGATGTACCATAGAAATATAGTGTAAGCTTATGTGTATATACATGTATGTAGTGTGCACTGTTTAAAAGTTTTGTATTAAAGTCAAGAAATAATCACGTCAAATTAATGCAGTTAGGCCTACATGTATTGGCTTACGTAATAAGGTAAGTAGTAAAAATACATCATTCCTGGCTGAAAAATCACCTTTATTTGCTCATTATTATCAGCATCATCTCGATAACTAAATATTTCCCTTATTTTTACTTTGAGTTTTCATTTCAATGTGACCCAGTCATAAAATGTTCAAAACTCTCTCTCTCTCTCTAACTCTTAATGCATTTTCTACTGGCAGATCCATGGTATATAACGCCTCCAGTCTGCTCTGTCTTCTGTTTTCGTCTTCATGTCCACATACAAATGGACCTTAAATCATTTACTATTCCTAATCTCCGTCTGTCTCATCTTCTCTTTCCTTCCATGCACTTTCTGTGACCTCTTTTAGACTCTCTCCTCTTAGAATGGGTCCAATCCAATTCTTCAGGTTTCTTATAGCATTTATCATCTAAGGTAAGGTAAGGCTATTGTTAACGTCAGATTCGTCACTCGAAAGCGATACAAATTTTGAGCGAGCCCAATATTCGAACCACACAACATACTGATCCGCGGTCGAATGTCTTACCGCCATCGTCACTGGCCTCTGCCAACTATATATATATATATATATATATATATATATATATATATATATATATATATATATACCAAATCTCTTCAAGAATATTTCATTTGTAACGTTTGAGTCAAAAGATTTGCTGCAATAGTTAAGTATTATTCCAGCAAACTATTTTGCGAATTCAATATCCAACCCATGGCAGTAGCACATACTTGTACGTGACCCATTTAAATTTAACTTTATAAATTTAGCGCCTACATATGCTGAACATGTTATAATACTATTCAAACGTTGGGCCAGATCTGATTACTATATGTCAACGTTGTTTATCTCTTTTATTATCCAGGTTCATTTATCAAAAGAATAACCACGACAGTAAATAAATAGCATGCAGTATAATGCTACGTAATTTGTTCTGCTGGTGAGAAAATGCGAACTCTAATCTTGTATCATTAGGCAATTGAAAGATTATTTTCATTAGCTTACATTTTTAGGCAATTGAGCGGGTGCTACTAAATTACGTAATGGGGATGCAGTCAAAATACTATTTTGCAAAATTATTGGCTTCAATAATCCACGATGTTAAATATAACGGTAGTTTCAGATATAAATATATATTCTGAAAATCGGCTAAAACCTTATGACACGTATTCGAAAATGAAACGAGCTTACGAGAAAATTGATAAAACTTTCTATCTCTTTTATCGTTATTTGTTTATCAAACTACATACACGTTCCTACTGTTTGTATAATCTGTGCAGTGATAAATAAATAAACGACACTAAACGGATAAACACAAAAATTTGTGTAATAAAATATGTAATAAAAAGTAACCATAATATTAATAATAATAATTATTATATAATTAATATTAATATTAATATTAATAAAATATTAATATTAAAAAACGCTTAAAGTCCGTTTATTCATACAATGCTAGTGTTAGGGACATCCCGAAATAAACGGGTAATGCAATTCTTATACGCAACAAGAATGTTATTATCATACGCAAATATTGCAAACGACGGCTCTGAATTTTGAATCTGTGAAAGTTTGAATAGGCTACTAAATGCTGTAAAGCTGATGATAACGTCAGTTTCATCTCTCGAAAGCGATATATGGATCCTCTGGCAATGTCTTATTACTACTATTTGTATTATTTTAGATCTCTGCAGTGCAGAGAACTGTTCTATTGTGGGTAGACAATAATTGCTTTAATCAAATGAACATAACACATCATATGTTTGATAGATAGATATTATCCCACATTTGCTGCAGTAAGTTGACAATCATTAATAATTGCCAACAAAGTATTTGTGAGGTATTTTTTCCAATTTGGACCTCTTTGTTTGTAGTCGCACATCGCATTGACCGATTTTTGTCTAAAGGCATGAAGTACAGGTTGTAAAATTATAAATTATGCAGGTCTATATATGGTAAATTTGTATTATATAGAAAGTTCCTGTCTTTAAAAGCTTCAATTGATTTCAAATTTTGAGCATCCAGGTTAGAACCTAAATGTAAAGTTTGCGATTTTAAGTTCTAGATCATCTGAGTTAGAATGTTTTATACGTAGGCCAATATTACAATACATGTCTTGATTTGGCCGAAAGAAAGATCGGACATTGAATGTACATGTAACATTGACTGTGGTTGTGTTTTGAAACGTCCATTTCTATAGCAGTAAAATGTCTGGTGAAATTTTGTAAGACTCCTTTGAAAGTTTCTCCTGTAACAGACTTAACTCCTTCTATGCTATATATATATATATATATATATATATATATATATATATATATATATATATATATATATCATAGAAATGTGTATATAATATATATATATATATATATATATATATATATATATATATATATATATAATTAATCACATATTTGTTAGTTTTGCAAAAGGATGCTTGATTAGAAAGTTTAAGCTGCTTTCTGCAGAACCTTTTACGATGAGTTCTTAAAATTGTATTTTAAAATTAAAGGTACAATTTACATTGTGTATAATATACATGTACCGCTTATGTAAAGATATATAGATAAGTTTAACGTCGGTTTTCACAAGGGACACAGTCAGATACCTGCTTCTCAAGCAAATGCCTTATCCATTCGGCCATCTAACCAGTTTATGTTATAGTCTTTGCGATGCGAAATGTGTGTTTTACAAATAATAAGGTAATTATTAATATATTAACATTTCTGCGCTTTATTAACGCTATTGTATGTATGCATATTTAAAATTATGTTTTATTCTAATATATATAAATGAAGGACTAATATGCGCAATAGAGCTTATTTATACATTGACGCAGTATTTTACTGTCTTTTTCAAAACTTTTAAAAAGCGTTTCAGATAAAAAAATTAAAAACTTTGATATGGATGTAATTTTTTGAAGCGTATAACTTGATGAAAAAAGGATTACAGGCCAACATTAATTCTTAGGATATTAAAAGTATCGGAAATGCCAAAAATACTTTTATGACAGGTCTATACAGTGTACAAAGACAGTGCACAGCTAATAAATGACATAATATTTATAAATATTGTAGATTTCATACCCCATAGAAGCCAAACCATGAGGAGAATTGGATGGCAGGTAGCGGCGATGTTTGTTTTGTTGCTGGCGAAACCAGGAATTCAAACTTCGGCTGAATTAGGCGACCAACACGGAGAAAATCTTTCGAATATGAGGAATTTAGAAACATACTATAGCAACAATAAAACGCAAGTAACTTTTATAATAAGCGTGATACTTTTATAATACATCAAAGAGCGCCACACCAGTATTATAACAGTCTTTTTTAAATTTTTAAACAAAGAAACTTCTAAATCCAACATGATCTGGTGTGATTTTATTGCTCATTTACATGTATGCTCTCATGGTTTAACTCCTAAGATGAAATTACTATTGGAACGGAATAATTTTAATGAAAATTTCTTAAAATTTGTGTAGCCTGTCGTCCATTAATTCTATAATTCATTCTATATTCTTACTACCCTTAGAAAAAGTCTCCAAATATGATGAGGCCTATATTTTTTCAGGGTATGCAACTTATAACATAATTTTTTTAAAACAAAAAGGTTTGCATTGCATTGTTTGGTTAACTACTCTAATGACACGTACGTTATATCATGTGCGTTAAACCCCGCCCCTGAATTGTCAAAATGTTTTAATCTTATTTTTTTAATGCGCTTCTGATAAAACAGGGTGATATCAAACATTACAGTAGCACATCAGTGCACCAAGATGTCACGTTTAGGTTCCGTGCGGAAGCCTATTGTGGGCCAGGGTCATTAAGGGTCTTGCAATTCATGTGGCTGAGAAAAAACAAACGTAGAGTAATCGATATCAATTGAAGTTATATGAGGCCTATAGTGTTTCAGCACTCCTAAATAGTTTAATTAAAACAAACTGATATCAGAAAATATAACATAGGCTAATACGTACACATATAATAATTAAATAAATATGAAATAAATATTTTATAATAATATTATTTGGAGTCAGTGGCGATGTCGGTAAGATATTCGACCGATGATCAGTATGTGCGGGGTTCAAATCCTGGGCTTTCCCGTCACCGACTTTCGAATGAGGAAACTGATGTTAGCATTAGCTTTACCGGCTTTTTAATATAGTTATAAAATAATTACATTTAATAATAAGTTAACTGTCAAACACTGAAGGACTGCTTCTTTAGTTATCAGTCACATCAGGTTCAATGTAGTCTTTTTAAGACTACTTCGAAAGGACCATGTCTGTAGCATTATGGCTGGTGAACGGTCTAAGAGGTTACTTTACTTATTCCTGTCACAGTTATTAGACCTATTCTTTATTTATCATGCCCATCCTTCTGATATCGCCAATTGACACCAAGCTCCGATACATGATTAACCTTCCAAGGTTTTTAGGGGTTGTCTGTTTGTTGTTGACTGACCTGGGTTTGGAAAGCATGCCACTTTCTTTCAGGAGAACACACAAACGGTTAGGGCATAAGGCTTTCATCAAATGATATTATCAATCTGAAAAAAAAATTTGATGTTGGACATTTGATGGGGGTTTTATACTGTGTGTCTGCTGTTTACATTTGCAGACTTGTGCGTGTTAATTTTACAGACGTGTTAGACGCGATGTCAAGATTCCTGGAGCCGACTACGACTGTAATGTTCCTCCATCATTAAGTTTGTATAGTATACCTGTTACATAATATCTTTAAAAACGAAGGTTGTGCGAACATGTAAATCATCAAATATGCGCTGACTAAGTATGACTGTCATCTGTAGATCAGGAAGTACTGTATCTTTTACACTGTATGTACTACATGGATTCTATGAAAAGTTCATGACTACTAAGTAGTTGCGCCGCTCCCACATTTTGACTTTGTCTAATTGAAAATACACCAACGTTTTATTGGTGAGGTCATAAAACGCTGTGCCATATCCAAACCTTAATATATTCCATTGGTTGGAAATAATATGGATTATACAGATAGATTATGAAAAGAGAGGTAAAGATCATAAGCACTACGTGTGTTTCGGATAACGAAAATTGCTATAGTTGATTGTTTGAAGCTCTCAATATTTATGATAAAATTTATGAATTTTCGCTATCTTAAACACACTCTAAGATCTCAACTGCGTTCACTATTATCATAGATTCGTCTAACAGCGTAGTTTTTCAATGATTATAAATCAATCAATCAAACAATAAGAATCTAACGTCCGGTTCCTCGTCAGAAGGCATTGTCAGGGATGTTTCTTGCAGACTTTACACAAACAGGCGCCAAAGCACCACACGATGACGACTGAGTACACAGAGACTACAACAGAAGGTGGGATCAAAACAGGGTATGTCTAAAGTCCAAGGCAAGCGGGTCAAAATTTAGACAAATTGCGGAAAGAGATGGGTTTTTATCTTGCCAAGGAGAGTAGCAATGCAATTACAAGATCAAAGCTCCTGTGGCAGAGAGTTCTATATTGCGGGAGCAGAAAATATTAAGGTATGTCTATTCATGGTATTTAATGTTTGGTACAGTGAAAAGGTTTTTACTAGAGGAACGAAGACTACGAGAGTGTTGACAGATGGATAAAAGGTCAGATAGATAGGATGGTTTACAATAATTTAAACCTTATTAATTCTTCATGGTTCTAAATTAGAGACACTACGTTTTAATTAATTGTGCTTGATATTTATTTTGCATTTAGGTAATAATACATTTTGATATTAATTATATAATATAGCAGGTAAAATGGAACCGACAGAAGTGAAAGTTGGAATTTACATCAATCACATTCGCTTCACAGTACGTAGATCAAACATTCTTTATAATTAATTACACTTTTCCATACTCAAACAACTAAATTCTAAACGAAATATGGAACTCTTAAGACAGTTAAAATTAAATTTTAACCAACGTTTTATGGATGGGTAATACTTTCAACTATTCGAAGAATAGTTAAAAAGTATATGGTTTGCATCCGTAACGAATTATGTGTCACAAGTTCAAGTCTTAATATTCTTCTCTGAGTAGAGTAGGTTATTCATCAAAGCCACTGCTTAATAAAAAGATATATATTACAAAAACGAAATTTTAGAATTGCCCATGAAGCCAACAGTTTTAAATATCACAACGGACAACTAACTCTTTAAGAAATTCAACAACTTACATTTAATGACATTTTAATTGTAAACCTTGTTAGTGATTACATATACACTAGATTCGTTATCTGACACTAAAGTTGCTTGTTATCTATGAATACTGATAAACAAATTAATACTTGTCTACAGTTTTAAGGGTTTTCTAATTCCTTCACATAGTAGATCATTATCCAGTACATTATTATGCATGAAATAAAACAATAAATAAGTAAAAAATTACAGTAATTTATTTAATACTTTGAGGTCCAAAGTCTCGAAATACAATACATGATGGAGTAAAGTCTGTAGATAATTAGCTTTAATTTTTCATAACTATATTCTGATATATATATATATATATATATATATATATATATATATATATATATATATATACTGTATATATATATATACTGTGCTATAGCTACTAAATATGGTATTACCCAACAGTGCTATGGCTCTTTTATGGTAACCTCTTTTGTATTGTTATTTGTTTATCTAACTAGTACTTACAAGTTCCTATTATTTACATAATCTATGCTGTGATGAACAAATAAAAGATACTAAACTGATCTGAACTGAAGTATTAATGTAGTGTTTTTAAATTCTCGGCAAAAACTTAGCAAGACAGCTACATCGACAAACAAACATTGCAAAGGAGAAAAATTATGCGATAGAAAAAAGTAATATTAATGGCTATACTTTAACTATATATTATAGTTGTGTAGCTATACATGTATAATATGAATTTACATGTATAATCAAACCAGTTAAATGGAATAGCAAATTAGGATGACACGAGAATAATATGATGCTATAATAGAGTTTGAAAAATGTTATGCCATTCCGAAAAGGACTGTTGTAAGCAGACTTTAAATTATACACTCATACATGTAATATCCTAATAATGACTGAATTCTTCAAATGATCCAGAATCAATATATATTTGATGTTTATTAGGACTAAAATGCATGACAGAGAAACAAAACAAGAAATGAAAAAATACGAACAGAGTAGCAGAAATTAAGGAATAAACCATTAAAGAGACAAATTTAAACTAAAAATCCTCGCTTAATCCTTTTTCCTTAGTATTGGACTATCGATAATTTAATTAGGTCAATATACATTCAAAATAGGTCCAAATTTATATCGTACTTTACTAATAGAGTCATCGTTCTGAATTGCAAGTATATGTTTAATATTAATATGCTCCATATAATCAGGCTTATCTAAATCTAAAATTATGTGGTTCATGTTTAAGTTTATTATCAACATCAATATTTAGGCCTAGCATGTATTTTAAATTATCAATATTTTACAGGAAGATAACTATGCGGAGATAACTTTCTACTGGCGCCAGAGTTGGATTGACAAGAGGTTACAATTTACGGATAAAAGTACAATTGTTTTACCAGCTGAGAACACGCCTTGCATATGGACTCCTGACAGCTTCTTTCGGAATGCTGTGGATGCCAAACATCATACAGTTCCAAACACGAACACTATGATTAAAATAAACTCAACTGGAAATGTCTGGATAGTTAAAAAGTAAGACTTTATTCTTTGATTCAGTCTTACTCACTTTTTATGGTGAAACCTCTATGTAGCATTTCTTCTATCTTCCGTTTTCCTTTACAGCACGAATGTGACCATACGAGTTTCTATATGAATGCAACATAATGCTAGATAACGGATAATTTGTAGGAAGCGGAGAAGAAATTTAGTGTATCAATAGACAAGTGTTTCAACTGTTAATTAGAGAAGTTACTGAGATAATGATAATATACCGTAGAGATATATTTATACTAATTGTAAACGTATTTCCTCTATTAATAACCTATTTTTCAATTGGAATTTTATGCATTTTTCACAAGCGCCCTGAAAGAATTTAGTATAGAGTTCAATTTAGGGCTCGCAGTCTATGTGTATTTTCAGCATTTTAAGGACTACACAATTGGCTAATGATTTTGCCAGGAGTCAGTGACGATGTCGGTAAGATATTCAACCGGGGAGCAGTATGTGCGGGTTCAAATTCTGGGCTCGCCTGTCACTGACACCGCTTTCGAGTGAGGAAATTGACGTTAACAATAATTGGCATTACCAGCATTAAATAATAGTTTATATACTGTGTCTCTATTAAGCTAGGGTAACTCTTAGCATCAATTTTAGGCTGTTTTCAGCAGTTCGACTTTAAAAATTCTATGCGTTGTTATGGCAGATTATAAAATATACATGTATTTGCAACTGTTAATCGTTTAATTAGCATACAAAATTATATTTTACACAAACACGCTATTTGCAGACTTACACTGACGAATACATGCGTATTTGGCTATCCTGGGATATTTCCCTTTGATTATGGATTTTGTCACATCGTCGTCGAAAGTTGTAAGTGGTTTCTCCAGATTTAATGCTTGCTCATTATGAAACTTTAAATATCGAGGAAAAATAATAATAAGCTGAGTAACTTTTGCAGAGCTTCGTCAAACTCAAATATTCACTGTCTGGTGCCTGTGGCGATGTCGGTAAGATACTCTACCACGGATCAGTATGTGCGGGATTCAAATCCTGGGCTCACTCGTCACTGACATCGCTTTCGAGTGAGGAAACTGACTTTAACATTAGCTCTACCAGATTTTAGTGTTTTAAGCGGAAGAAAGTTCGACACTCGCGGCATTTGATTTAAAAATACTTAAAGCTTAGCCTAGAAATTGTAACTTTCTCTACCCAAAATGTATAGTAGTGTCTCTGCTGTAAAATATTATAATCTTATTTTCGTTTTAGTTAATCGTTGACTCCGTACAAAACAGATTCTACTTTTGTCAATATTACTTAATGACACGTTGAAAATTGAGAATTCTCTGTTACAATGAGATGTAAGACGCCTCTTTGAATAATTATTGTATTAACTCGCGATGAATTGTTAGATTTGGGGCAAGATTTAGCACACTCGGTTTAGCTACGGATCAATTGGAATAAGTTAGGCTACCTCGTTTGTGGTTAGTACTTTGTGGGTGACCAACTTGGAAGACAGAGTGTTGACAGCTTGGAATGAAAAAATTCCGAGGGTGTGGCAATGTTATTATTAAATCCGCGCCGGCTGCAATGAGTGCGCCAAATAAGACAACGATTAGTAGTGACATGGAGAGAAAAGAGGAAAAAACGAAAATAACAAAAACAGCAAATAAGAAAAGAAACTTTGCAGCCACATGCGGTTTACAAATCAAATCTATAAGTAATAAGAGAACCATGATATGGTTCTCTTATTAACCATAATATGGTTAATATTATGGTTATATTAATATTATGGTTATATTAATAAGAAAAGAAACTTTGCAGCCACATGCGGTTTAAAAATCAAATCTATAAGTAATAAGAGAATCATGATATGGTTCTCTTATTAACCATAATATGGTTAATATGCCATAGATTCTAATATGGTTCTCTTATTGCCTATAAATTTGATTTGTAGATGTATTATATCTACCTCTTGACTTGAACTATCATTCCTAGTTGACGTTTCTAAAAGTTACTATGTTAAAATAAATTCCAATAATATGATACATAATTTAGCACTCAGTCATAAAACTTAGCAGTGCCTATTTTGGAAATTAGGGCAAATTAGTTCAAACGAACTTTCTGTTATAATATAAATATAATTTCTGTCATATTTTGAGATCGGTTTTTCAATTTCCTACCCTTGAATAACTGTGAAAAATACTAACATAGATTGAGTTTTGAGGTCATTTTTAAGATTCACAACAAGGATATTTTTTCAAACACTTCAAAACTTTAATAACTAATAAAAATTAAATATACACTAGATAGCTTCGCTTTTCTTTAGCAGATCTGTTTTAATTAAAGTGTAAAAATTAGAACTATGACAGAAATATGAATATACTTTTTAAAATTGCGTGACTGAATGATGATATAATTGCAAATAAATGCAATTTCCAACTTTATTAGTGTTTAAAACTGTGTCTTCAGTTGCTAACACAGCGGATATACTGTACTTCACATTTTTGAAGAATGCTATTGAAGTTGAACCTCAAATGAGCGTCGGTACTTGGATACTTACGGAAACCCAACTGATAGACTGTTCGAGCAATTATACCGCAGGTACGTAAGAAGTCAGCAGTAAAAAATATAGTAGAACTTTCTACTAAAGATACTTTACTGAATGATTTAATATATTTTGAAAGCAGATTGCAGATATTTTGGTCAATGATAAATGAAACAGATGAATGAGTCTTTGGAAAACTAAGTAAATTAATTAGGCAACATAAATGTTATCACCATATTCACACACACACATATACTGACTGCGTCAGAAAAACTTGACCTCCAACAGAAAATTTTCTATAACTTTGGTATCTCATGTCTCTTTATCATGTAAATTTTAGCGAAAATACATGGTCGAATTCTACACATATGCTGAAACATTCATGGAAATATATGCGCCACAATTTCCAGTTACAGATATTTTTGCGCTAAGCCCCTACCTCTTATTGGTTCTCTAAGCAGTTTGTCACTGAATACTCCTGATTAGAGCCCTTCATTGATTCATTGTGTTGGTAGTAGCAATCGTGCGAACTGATGTGGCAGTAACCCCTAGTATTTGAGATATATGACGTGTATTACGACGTGTTTCAGGTTCTCCTTACTAAGAACAAATTATTTTCTCAACACCAGCATTAATTGCAGGTATTCTGGCACTTTTGGGCCAGCCACAGCCCGCCTTTCTATCAGTTGCTCTGTCCCCGCAATCTTCCGACAAATACTCTTAATATTTGACAAGTACCATCCTTTTAGAGGATAGGCTTGATTTATTCTTTTCGCCCCGTAACTTTGCTCATGGAGTGTTTGTATCCGCAACTTATCGTGACCTATAGTGGCAAACTGCTTAGAGCATCAATGAGAGGTAGTGGCATGGCGCAAAAAGATCTATAACTGGAATTTTGAATTTTGGCGCATATATTACCATACACTTTTCAGAATTTGTGTAGAATTGGATCATGAATAATCGCCTCAATAAATATGATAAAGAGACATCAGATGCCAAAGTTATAGAAATTTTCCGTAGGAGAATCTATAAAAGGTAGGGGTATGGCGCAAAAATATCAGTAACTCGAATTGTGGTGCATATATTTCCATAAATGTATCAGTGTATGTGTAGAATTGGACCATGAATAATCGCTGCAATTTGCATGATAAAGAGACATCAGATACCAAAGTTATAGAACATTTTCTGTAGGGGGTCAAGTTTTTTTGACGCATTCTGTATATGTATTGGTTGTGTACATGTATGTTTTGTATGTGTATGTGTAGATTTGTGTTTAGTGTCTATATGTATATGTGTGCATGTTTAATACAAATATAATTATTATCAAGTGTATCAAGCGCACTTTATTATTGGTTATTGTCTTTGTTAAGGGTGTGTGAGGTCACACAAGCTTAATAAAGCATCTCCATTTACTGATTGATTTTGAACGTGATTCTTTCTATGGATAAATATTTAGCTCATAAAGTTAAGTAAATATTTTGACTTATTATTTTAATAACTCTATAATTTTTTCTTAGATTTCCTTTCTTTCTGTTAATTACATTTTCTTGTAATGAGCGAGAAAGACATAGAGAGAGTGAGAGTGTGTGAGAGAGAGAGAGAGAGAGAAAGTGAGAGAGAATGAGAGAATTGAAAGGAAAAGAAGAAAGTTAAAAATATTTAGAAAATTACTTTCATTTAGTTAAATATATTTTCATTTTTCTTAGGTTCATTTACGTGTCTGGAGTTTAGACTACTGCTTGCCCGTAACTACAGACCCTACATCACAACGGTTTACTTACCCTCAGCCCTACTCGTCGTATTGTCATGGCTGCCACTGCTGATCGGAGCAAAGCACAAGCTGACTGCTAAACTCCTACCAGGGCTGATCGCTGAGCTCGGGTTACTGGTACTGGTCATTTCAGCTTATGGAGATATGCTTAAAACCTCCGTCATATCAGTAAGTACATAAATATTATGTGGCAACGATAATGTTAAAGATCCCTATCGTTAGATGTTCCATTTACAGTTGATAGGCGTTGGCAATGGAAAAGTGCTTGATGAGGATTTGTTATAAAAATTCCGGGCAAGCCTTGAATATGAATCTAGCCCCTAAATTTATACTCAAAAGTCACAATTACAACCGTGTATATTGACACTGGTTGAAACTCTATGAACTATTGTGCTAGATTTAATAAAAGCTTAATCTAGATTTAATATAGATTTAAAATGTATTGAATCATTTTCTATAAAAGTAATGTCATTTTCTCTGCAAATAATGCTCGACTTGTTTAATGTCCTTGGCTTCAACCAAAAAACCTCAAGTGTTTGACCTTTTTCTTGGTATGCCCTTGGTTGTGAATATCAACTTCTTGGCCTTGTTCTTGTCCACTGCACCTGATTGGCACAAACATGGTTATAACATTTGCTATTAGGTTAAATTCCTTAGCACTCTCTCTTATTGCACTGCCTACTGGCAGGTCCATGGTACATAACGCCTCCACTCTTCTCTGCCTTCCGCCTTCCTCTTCATTTCCACATATGAGTGGGTCTTTAAATCATCTAACATACCTAATCTCGGCCTGCCCCTGCCTCCTTTTCCTTCCATTCTACCTTCTATGACCTCTTTTAATAGACCTTCACCCCTTAGAATGTGTCCTATCCATCTCTTCTTCCTATTTCTTAATACATCTATCTGTGCCAACTCTCTCCAGGACTTCCTCATTTGTAACCTTTTGGGTCCAGCTAATCCTTTCTATTCTTCTCCAAATCAATATTTCCAATGCCTTCAGTTTCCTAATATCTTCCTTCCTTAAGGTCCATGTTTCACATCCATACAATAGCGTGGTCCAAACCAAAGTTTTCACTATCTTTATCTTTGTGTCTTTCTTTAGACTTTTTGTTAACAGTTCTTATCTACTACCAAAGGCCGCTTTTGCTTGTGCAATCCTACTGCATATTTCCGTCTCACATTTCTCGTCATCGGTTATAGTATGACCCAAATATTTGAAACTCCTTACCTGCTCCAATTTCTTACCATTTATTGTGATATTAACTTCACCTTTATTATTGGACACTCTCATAGCCTTAGTCTTTTTTATATTAATCTTCATGCCATATCTCAAAGCCGTATCATTCAGCCTATCCATTATCTTCTGCAATTCAACCTCGCTACCCGCTACCATTCCTTGGTCATTTGCAAATCGTACATCTTGTAACAAATTCCCTCCTACTTTTATTCCTTCTTCCAAGTCTTCCATGGCTTCCTCCATCATTGCCTCAGCGTAAATATTAAACAGCAGCGGCGAAATGCTACAACCTTATCTTACTCCACGTCCTATTTCACCTTCTTCTGAGCACTATAGTCATTAATTACGCACTATCACTGACAACCATTATACTTTAATTTAAAAAAATGGATAAAAGGAATAACAGTTTGAAAGCCGAAATACGATCAATGAAGTTTAAAATATATAAATAAGGTAGTTTCTTGGTATTGAACATAATACAACTACTCTGTCTGATCACAGAACATAGTCTATTCATTATTCTCTTTAGATCGTAATACTTTGACAAAAAATAACAATATAAAAACAGAAAAAAGAAATTATTTTCAAGTTCTTCTGCATTAGTGCTTTCTTAGCCAATACTTTATTGCAATATTTTAATTAATTCTTCATTTTATTTATTCAATTTATTCAAATTAATTACCCAATGTTTGTATTATAATTCCAGGCAATGCATGTATGGATGGGATTTAGTCATTGCTTTGTCCTACTCTCCATCATAGCGGTCATTGTTATCCACAAGCTGGTAGCAAGTCGAGAAAACTCATCCACATCAGGCGCTTCCAAGGTTTCTCATTTTGCCCATAATACATTTTGTATTCAATTCCCACTAGAACATTTCATTTATTCAAGTTTTTATGTGTTCAATTTTGTTAGATGTTAATACCTTTACAAAACATTGTTAGGTAACTGTAATCAATTCCCATTAGATCAAATTGTATTTAATCAATTCTACTTTGTATTCAATGCTCATTAAGTCTCAGAACCTTTAGTAAAATTACTGTGTAATTCTCATTTTCTTATTACCTGCATTAAACATTATTCATTTCTCGTTAACTTTATTAAACAGTAATATTCATAGAACTCTCATTAGATTTCTATAACCTTATGAAACATGATTTAGAAAAGCAATCGTCGCAAAATTTGTCCAATGGATTGACAATTTGACCTTTTTCGATAAATCTTTGCAAAGTAGGCCTAATGGAAAGCCTTTGCTAAGGTCTCTCGCTTATCGCCATAAGTTTTCCTCTGCCAATAGTAAAGTCAACTTCATCGGGTTTCATTGGACCCGTGGTTTAAATGGCCACCGGAAGACCTTCGTATTATTATTATTATTATTATTATTTATTATTTTTTAAAATATTTTTTTACCCCGGTGTAAAGAACCTGGGATTTGATAAAAACGATTCAAGCAATACGTGCTGAATCGCCGCCCGGCTACTTGAGGTCATCAATCGGCTTAAAAGAATTGTTGAAGCAGACTGCATTATTGTTATTATTATTATCATTATTATTATTATTATCATTATTATTATTATTATTAATATTATTATTATTAATATTATTGCTACTACTATTATTATAATATTTTTCTTGCAGATTGAAGGCATAGCAGGGGGCATCTCAGCTTCAAGACCTTGGAACATGTTGTGGGTTGTAGATGTCATAGCATTAGTTGTCTTTGTTGTTATCTACATCCTCTTCAATATCATTTACTGGACCATTTATTTAGTTATTAGTTCATATAGGCCTACGGAAGATGAATAATTGCGAGCAATCATTGCAAACAAACCACTAACCAGGAAAATCGAAATCGACTATGAATATCGAAACATTTAGAAATATCTTCTGCAAAGGATTATCATTTTTGAATATTCCTTTAAAATTAATCATAGTTTTATATTTTAACTAAATTTCAAAACAATTGATTGTTTACATTAATGAATATTCACCTACACTACGACTATACAGAATATACACTTTATATACCTAGGACTTGTGGGCACATATTTTGCAATTCAACCATTAATAGTTTTAAAAATATATTGACATACAGTATATTGACTACAGGATATTGAGTATATCAATACTCTTTCAGATATTTAAGTCTTTGCTTGCATAATAATTACATAATAAAGTGGGTGCTGTTAATTAGCATATTTATGTTTTATCGTACAGTGTAGCTTTGATTTCTTATGCAAGCTATTTTTTGACGATGCTGTGGGTTTATTGTCAAGGTGAGCAACCCTAAGCTCTTCTCTTCCAGATATCGTGGATATGCATTAACAGAGTGGAAGAAGCGGATTGAAACCACCTTTTTCATTGAACTGGTTTTAATTACTTCTTCTGCAATTATACTATGACGTGTATTAAATTATTATCCCATTTATCGTAAAATAACAAATCATATAGTTGATGGATAAATACTACCCTAAATCTACGATAGTATGCTGACAATTTCCAATATAGGATAGATGTAGGCTAATTAAGCTCACTTGCACCTGATCTTGCCCGAACTTTTGTAGTTCTTTTGTAGTTCGGAGGAATGTTCGGCCCAGGGCTTAGTAATGTAGGTACTGAAGTCAAGCCGAGGAGAAAGGTATAAAAAGCTACGGGTCATAGGGAGACCCGATGGAGGTGTATTGGATTAAAGGCACCGTAGTTGCTCTAGGTATTGACAGTTGTTATATATTATATTTATTGAGAATTTATGTGGTGTCATGTGATCATCCTAGGCTGGTTCCGACGAAAGATTTCTTCATGATTATCCACCATAACATTCTATATGTTAATCGCCATTTCCTAGATGTTCTTTCCTTTACTTCCTTCTGTTCTCTCATAAATGTTATTTCCAGGAGTCTAGAGGTCTTCTTCGAGACAATCTTTCCATCCTTTTTATAAGTCTTCTCGCTGTTCTTCTGCCATCTGCTTTGTAGTTAAATATCTTTAGAGGGTTTCTATTTTCTTCCATGAGCATCACATGTCCAGTCCGGTTCATTCTTCTTCTCTTGATGATTCCACTTACCATTAGTTGATTTGTTCTCGAATATTCTCGTGAGACGTGTATGATTATTAATAAAATTGCATAATTAATTTAAAATGATAAATATAATAGGAATATTATACACGAAAAGTGCTAATATGTAATAATACACAAAGTGGAATGCATAAATACACTGAGCTGTAATAATACAACTAATAATAATAATAATAATAATAGTGAGAATATGTACAAATAGACAGACACTGAGAACGTGTGTTGATACAAAGAGTGAGAATAATGTATTAACACAGAGAGATAAAGAATATGTATTTATACATAGAGTGTGAGAATATGCGTAAATACACAGATCGTGAGAATGTGTATTAATATACAGAGAGTGAGAATGATGTATTCATTAGAGATGGGAATCGAACCGAACCCGAATCCGAAACCTAAAATCTAGAATGTTGACCAAACTGAACTCGAACCCAGACCCTGACCGAACCCGAACCGAACCCAGACTCTGGCCGAAGCCGAACCGAACCCGAACCCAGACTTCGTCCAAAACGAACTGAACTAAACTCTTGTAGTTCCTTTCTTCTTCGCCAGCCTGACATTAAATAAATATAGTAAGAACAATACAAATATATATTAATTTTTGCATTTACATGTCTTACAGTATCTAACAGCATATACTCAGGTAAGGCTGGTTCCGACACATATTTTAAAATGGTAGCGGTACAAAGGAATGGTAGCGGGAAGCGAGACGGGCTTACAGAAGATAATGGATAGTCAGAATGATACGGCATTGAAATATAGAATGAAGATTAACATCAAAGAGACAAAAGTGATGAGAGTATTCCATAAAAATCTGAAAATGCTTGACTCAATCTAGATGGATTTGTTCTTGTTAAGTTCAAATTATGATTTATTCTAATTTTAGTGTGCTACCTTAAAATTTTGGCAGCCAGATTTACAAATAACTATATTTGACATTCTATATGTGTTAAGACTATCTGGAGTAAATAATTTTGCACCATAGCAATGCAATAATTTTCATAACTATTTTAGTAACTTCATAATTGATCTGAGTTTCAAATTTGAAACCCTAAGGTAAATTATGAACCTTATTACTGGTCAGTTGATAGCAAACGGTGTATATTATGATCATTTTTCTATGGAAGTACACTTGTTTACTAAATCATTTTCTTTTGACAATTTTTTGTTAAAAATTGCACCTTGTCTCTGAAATATTGGATCAAATTTTAGCCAAGACATTTCTACATAATTATAAACTTATATAGGCCCATAGTGACAAAGAAAATCAAAAAATTCTGAAGCATTCTTTTTGCTCGTTATAATCAAGGAGAATATGTTAGATACAATAATAAAGCTAAATATCTATATTATGAACATTTGTTGGTCAACTTTCAATATTTTAAGAAATGTACAGGAATAAATACCACTTCTTTCCTTTTTGCTTTGTCATATTTTTACCCAGGTGAAAGAATGTGGCAGCCATTAAGACTTAATGAATTTTAAGCATATTTACCATAAACCATTTTAACCATCATAACCATGATTATTATAATTAAAGTTAAACAATTGCAGAATTATCCAAACCAAACCATTTCGAACTCAAATCGAACTCTTGCGAGTTGGAAAGCAAGCCGAACCCGAACCGAACTCTCAAATTGTCAACTGCTAACCGAACCCGAACCGAACCGAACTTTCATTTTCAACGAACCGAACCGAACCCGAACTCTGGAAATTCATAAAATTTCCATCTCTAGTATTAATACACAGAGAGTAAGAATACGAATGAATACACAGGGAGTGAGAATGTGTATTAATACACAGGGAGAATGTGTATTAATGCAAACTGAGTAAGGATATGTATTTATACATAGAGAGTGAGAATATGTACCAATACACAGAGAGTGATAATGCGTTTTAATATACAGGAGTAAAAATGTGTATTAATACACTGAAAGTGAAAATATATATTAATACACAAAGCGTGTTAATGTGTATTAATAATAATATATTCGTTTATTTTCGTTCAATGTGACAACCGCAGAGAGTTACAGTACAGAAATTTCAACAGACACAGCATAACAAACTACAGATATAGCATAAACAGTTAATAGGCTAGATATAATAATAATAAATAAATAAATACAGGTTTAACGTCCGTTTTCTCATCCAGGGATGATGTCAGGGACGTCCCCAAAAGCACACATCACTGCAGATCAATTCACCCAGACCAATCTGCGAAAGAAATGTGCTGAGGAGAAGTAAGGTCCTAAACGAAAGCAAGTCCGGTGATCAAAAAAGGGTCAAGGTAGATTGATTATGTCTATGGTGGGAAAAGGTAAGTTTTAAGCTTGCTAGAGAATGTTGAAAGAGAAGAACAAGAGCGAAGATTAGCAGGTAAAGAGTTCCAGATTGTGGGAGCTGCGTAAGAAAATGAACGTCTGCCCAATGACGTGAGAATATTTGGAACGGAGAGAAGATTGGCATCGGTGGAGCGAAGTGCACGTGAGGGACGATAGGGAAGAAGAATTTCAGATAAGTAAGAAGGCTTGCCAAATTTTATATTTTATGCGTTGATTAACAGGGAGCCAATGAAGACTGCGAAGTAGAGAAAGAGAGCGAAATTGAAGTCGAGAGGACTTACAAACAACACGTGCAAGAGAATTTTGGACGTGCTGCAAACGATTGAGAGAAGTAGGCAACCCATGTAATAATGAATTACAGTAGTCGAGCTTTGAATGAACTATAGAAGTAGCAAGGATAGTGGCTGAATTTCTAGTACGGGATGGACGTATTTGCCTAATCTGACGAATCTGAAGGAAAGAAGCGCGACCAACAGAAGAGATATGGGATTTAAAGTCAAGGTTTTCATCAAATATGACTCCAAGGTTTTTGGCGGATCGAGAAGGCGAAAGAGCAAGATTCTGAAAATTAACAGAGCTATAGGTAATTTACTTCTTTGCAAAGGAGTGCCAATTAAAAGGTATTCAGTTTTGGAAGGATTAACAGCAAGACGGTTAGCACAAAACCAGGAATAAACCTCGTCTAGAATGGATGACAGATGAGCCAGTTTTTGATCAGAATCATGATTAGAAAAGGAAATATATAGTTGTGTGTCGTCTGCATAGAAATGAAAATTTATGAAGGACTGAGCAAGCAGGTAGCTAAGAGGAGTGATATATAAAGAGAAGAGAAATGGACCTAACACTGAACCTTGAGGAACACCGCGTAGGAGGGGTAGTTCAGAAGAGCGATTTTGACCAATAACAACAGATTGTGTGCGACATGAGAGATATGATGTGAGAAGGGACAAAGTAGAATCAGATATGCCAAAACAAGATTTAAGCCTATTTATTAGGATGCCATGGTCAATTGTATCAAAGGCAGCAGAGAGATTTAGAAGAACCAAGGCAGAAACCTGTTTACTACTCATGGCCAAGCTAAAATCATTATGTATACGAAGAAGAGCGGTTTCAGTAGAATGAATCTTTTTTTATTCAGATTGATAATGAGAGAGAGAAGGGAAAGAATATAAGAGAGATGCAACTAAAATTGTTCTCGCTAACATTTACCACATGAATATTACACCATTACATAAATCAATGGCTTATACTATTCATAATTACCATATAGGGCGTACTGTACTATGAGTAAAGAAGAATCTTTTAGTATTTATTTTATTAATAGCATCATCTAGAAGCATAGGAATAATGAAGTTTTTATCGCTCAGACTGCTTCGCTTTATGGGAAGGGAAAAGCATCTCTTAGCAGTATTTCTTCGGGTTGGGTAATTATCATTGCTTTGTGGAGGTAACAAATGTGCCAGTAAATGCGCATGGTTGTTACAGATTGCCTTGATAAGATTATTGTCAGCAGAGTTACATAGATCCTCAAACTTAGACTCATTACGTAGAATCCAGCTCTTCTTGCCTTCTTAAAAAAGGTTTCAAGACGGGTTCTCTCTTCAGCATTTGTAAAGCCCCACCAAAAACTGGGAGACATACAGAAGCTTAGAGAGTGTGGAGGCTTGAAAGACTCTTTGAAAAAGAGCATTTGCCAAACCTTTACTACGTAAAGAATAGAGCGCAAAAATGTTGCTCGAACACAAGCTAATGGTACTTGAGATGTGATCAGAAAAAGAAAAGTTATCAGATACTATGACACCTAAACATTTGAGGTTAGTAACCCGCTCAATTCCTTCAAGGTGTGGGACATCTCTTATCTGCCTTTTTTGCGTGGGTGACTGGAAGATAATTTCTTTTGTTTTATTTGAGATATGCTGATGTATGTTGAGATATGCTGATGTATGTTGAGGTATGCTGATGCATGTTCTAGCCTATTAACTGTTCATGCTATATCTGTAACTTGTTATGCTGTGTCTGTTGGAATTTATGTGCTGTAACTTTCTGCGGTTGTCACATTGAACGAAAATAAACGAATATATTATTATTATTATTATTATTATTATTATTATTATTTCGATAATATATATTAATACACAAAGCGTGTTAATGTGTATTAATACACAGAGACATACAGAGAGTAAGAATGTGTATTAAAACATATAGAATAAGAATGTGTATTAATACACATAAAGTGAGGATGTGTATTAATACGCAAAGAGATGATACTACACAGTAATAACATTCAATATAATGAAATTATCAACTGTTTGATATCTATCACTTTTAATACCACGTGTTTCAACCGTTGGGCAATTTAGTCCATTTTTCGTATAACCAGTCCAGTGAATATTCGAGATTTTACTATCAGATCAGCGCGACAGAAATGGACAGATAAACTGAGCATGTGTATTGATCCACCGCTTTAGGATATCTAGACATGTAGAGTTCTGGATGTCTAGCTCTGTGAGCTGGAGACGCGGTCGTTGTTATTATCGGTGGAGGGCAGCAACGCAACGAGCTTCCAGCAGAACAGTTGAGAAAAGTCAGCTAGCAGTGGTTTTTGACGTGCTTCAATGCAGCAAGAAAGCTGTGGTTGAATAGAGAAGTAGGTGCCTAGCTGTGGACTACACACGGCGATGAGGCCTTCGGGCATAGTGATAACGCGCTTAGCACTAGTAGCAGCGTCTGAATAACTATAATTTAATATCATGTGCAGTACTAGATAAAGTATTAGATGAAGTACTAGATAAAGTATTAGATCAAATTGGTAGATTTAAGAACAATTTGGTTTCATATTAATGAAGGATTATATTAGCTGTTATTTAACTATGTTCGTCTCACTGATTATCGTTAGAGCCTTAATCCTCTTTCTCTAAATGATAGGTCCACTGGGCTGAACGGCATAAATAGCATGCATCTAGCTCTACAGATGACGTCCCATATAATCATAAACGTCTATAGTAACAGATGTCAAACATATCTTCAGCCTCGATTTGTAACAGTCAATGTTATTTAACTTATTAATATTTATACACTATATTATTATTTATTCACTATATTATTATTTATTCACTATATCATTATTTATACACTATATTATTATTTATACACTATATTATTATTCATTCACAATATCATTATTTATACACTATATTATTGTATAATCTATACTCAGCAATGTGCACTGTCCATACATAATGCGTATTTTATTTGTAACGCAGAAATATTGTAGATTTCATCTGGAGTAATAATAAAATCATGCAGCGAATAGAATGTCAAATTGCGGCGATGTGTGTTTTGCTTGTGGCTAAGTCAGGTATTCAAATCTCGGTTGCATCGGACGAATATCACCGGGAATATCTTTCTAATAAGAAGAATTTGGAAACAAACGTTACCCACAATGAAATGTAAGTAACTTTTGCAATATAGCAATTTGACTATAGCTTTTAAGCATTGGTGCCGTAATGTATTAAATGCATAAAACATCGTGAGGCTCTCAATGCAATGAGTCGTTGCCATTTTTTAATTAAGAAATGTTATCGTTGTAATTTTGTTAAAGATCAAACTGTTAATAGCTAACAGAGTTGTATCTTTTGCGACTGAGGTATGCTGAGGTATTCTGAGATATTCTGAAGTATGTTGAGATATGCTGAGGTATGTTTAGATATGCTGATGTATATTGAGATATGCTGATGTATGTTGAGGTATGCTGATGTATGTTGAGATATGCTGAGGTATGCTGAGGTATGCTGAGATATGCTGAGGTATGCTGAGGTATGCTGAGTTATGCTGAGGTATGCTGAGTTATGCTGAAATATGCTGAGATAAGCTGAGATATGCTGAGGTATGCTGATGCATGCTGATGTATGCTTAGATATGGTGATGTCTGCTGAAGTATGCTGAGGTATGCTGAGGTATACTGAGGTATGCTGTGGTATGCTGAGGAATATGCAGCAAAACATGCGAGCACTCTTACCATGCAGCATTTTCTATCTCAATAGTCAACAATAACTGGAAAATTGTAATTTTTAATTATCAGAATTAGTTATTCGCTGTAAATTAATTTTATTCGAGTGCAGGCTGGTTACGTTTACAGACTTGTTCGTTTTTACTTTGCAGACGTGTTAAACGTGACGTGAAGATTCCACGAGCTGATTATGACTGCAATGTTCCTCCTGCTTTAAGTTTGTATATTACCTATCTTATTTTTGATGAAATGGAAGACTGTATATAAATCACTAAAAGTTTGCCATAGATGAATTTAATTTTTGGAGCTGAATTAGTTGTTGAACGCTTTCTGTAAAAGGAGTTTGAACTAGTCTACATTCTATCCAATCTCTGAAATATCTTACAATTTGCTCTTAACTCTGCGTTCCATAATAAATCAAGCTTAAATTATTTCATATAGATTTTAAGGAATTTTCACTACTTTAATCTGTAACATTACTTAATTCACTATTTTAGTAGCAAATCATTTAGTGGTTCTGAACGGTATTGAAGGAAAGAGATAGGAAGCTACAAATTTCCAATGCTATTTATGCAGTAAATATAGTAAAATCAAAATAAACTTAAATATTTCTTTACATCTTTACAGCTGGCAAAAGAGAATCGACAGAAGTGAAAGTTGGAATTTATATAAATCACATTCATTTCACGGTAAGTAAAATTTATTAGAATTACATGTAAATTTGTAGTCTACAAGCATCTCAAACTTTCAACGAAAAATAAAAAAATCTTAATACCAATATTTGGAACTATGTAAGGAAAGGTTCTTTTGGTTTGCTTCTACAATAAGTTTTACTTCACAAATTCAAGTCTTAAGATTGCTGAATTAGTAGTAGCTAGCATGGCTATCTAGAACACTTCTTAAAGAGTTAACTGTTCTTCAAATGATATTTTCTGATAATTTAAAAATGTTATAGGCTACTTTTAAATATCATACCGATCACATTTTCTAAGAAATTTAAAGCACTACTATTAAATTATTTTTGTTTCGTCAAAAATAGCAGATTTCATAATATTCATTTAGGAAATATATTCTTTGAGAAAATATTTAATATTCACGAACAGTGCTCCTCCAGAAACACACAGACTTTACTCTGTATTTGATAGAAAAATAAATACGCGGAGATAACGTTCTACTGGCGTCAGAGTTGGAAAGACGAGAGGTTGAAATTTACTTCAAATCTTGGCGAAGTTGTGTTGCCAGCGGAGAACACACCATGCATTTGGACTCCTGACAGCTTCTTCCGTAGCGCTGTTGATGTCAAACATCATACAGTTCCAAACACTCACACTTTGATTAGAATAAAATCAAATGGAAATGTCTGGATGGTTAAAAAGTAAGAATTTACTTATTCAATAACTAAATCTTCCAGTTAGTACTTCTATGCAACATGAAAGGCATTGTTTGATCCATTAGGCCTTCTATCTACTTTATCGACATAGTAATTAATGCTTATTTAGCCAAATTATTAACCTGCACTTACCACTTAACTTCCTAGCTACATGTTGATATGTAAATAAATATTAATAATATACTAACAAATTTATGTTAAATGTAAGCATATCTTGCATTTTTGTTGAATGGAGGAAATGTTGAAATTTCTTCTCGACATTTTTCACTAGTGGTCTGCCAAAAGTTTCTAAATGGTACAAATTGCAATTTTTGTAGTCTATTCCATTATCAACAAAGTGCATTACATCGACTAATGACTTAACACACAGAGTTTAAAGGCTCTGTTTCTCAAAGTTTTTAACTTTTTAGTATAAATTTTAAAATGAATTTTCAGAATATTTTGCAAGAGAACGACATTAAGAATCCTGGGTATTTGCAGGGCAGTCCCTGATCGAGGAGGCGCTACTATGAACCATTTATCAAAGAACTTAATGCATACCATATATTTGATATTTACAGACTTACAATAACAATTGCATGTGCATTTGGCTATGCAGGGAGCTTTCCTTTTGACTCAGGATCTTGTCAAATCATCATCGAAAGTTGTAAGTAAATTTTCCACTGGTCTAATTCTTGCAAACTACCGAAAATTTATAGAGTGCGGCAAAATTAAGTAGCGTAAAATGTTCCAAAAATTCGTTACATCTCTTAATATTTTCTGAGTGCATCGTGCAACCTATTGAAGAAAATTTGAAATACTTCAAATTCAAATAGTCTAATATGTAAAATTAATATGCAGCTTTTCTACTAAAAGAATCTAATTGTGTGTATATAAAGTATTATGGAACAAGCGCTTTGGTCCTTTAAAATTAAGTATTGCCCGAAGAAAGCTGTTTTCAATACGGCCACTAATTCTTAATTAGTTATTCAGAATTTTAAATTCACTGTTATAAAAAAATGTATAAAATCTCATACGAAGCAGATGAAAATGCAGCGAATAATTTACAGATCAGATAACGACATGTACACCCATCACTCCGTTCACTCTATCAATTAAAATATTAATCTCTCCCAAGAGCAGTTAATCCGTGTACACACTTTAATATAGTCTATAGCTAGGGGAAGAATTACTTCTAAAGGTTTTTCCAGTTGTCTGCACTTTTTTTAATCTTTGCCTTCCCATTCTACATGTGCAGCTTATGGCTAGTCTAATATTCAGTGGCCCCAGACGTAACAAGATATGTGCTCAATATAAAAATACAACGCGGAAACATAACACAACCGTATTGTGACATGCTATAAACTTGGATTTGAAGTCTCAATCTTAATTTAAAATACATTTATCAATATGACGATATGAGGCACACACGTCACAGATAGCATAAATATAAAATGATTTCTAGTTGAATTTTGTAAAAGCTAAAGTATGCTATTCATAAAACTGATAAACTATATTCTGTATAGAATTGCAAAAGTAACACTATCGTCTTGCAAATTAGCAATGCTTTTCGTGTTAATTAAGATCTATTCGTAGAAGTGGCCTGTCCGCTTTACTAATGAAGTAATTTCTATTATATTCTGAGAATGGATGTCAATTTTTCTTCCCTTGAATATCTGAACCTGTGTTATACGGATAGTGTTAGTTTTTAGAATTATAAACATTTTAAAATGACTGAAGTTTAAGATATTATTGAGATTTTCGAATTATTGAGATTTCACTGAGGAGTAATTTTTTAGCAAACCCTCAAAGACGCAAGAAATTAAGAACAATATTAATAATATTAGCTTCATCATTTCCTTACAAAAGCCTATACGTTTTAAAGTATATAAAAATAAAATTTAGGTATAAATGAGAATATAAACTACAATTGAATTTTTATCTGTATTACGATTCTATTTTCAGTTGCTAACACAGCGGACATATTGCACTTCTCTATATTAGAGAACCCTATCGACATTTTAAAAGGTTTGGAGATTGGGGGGACTTGGTTACTTAGAGATACGATGGTGACAGACTGTACGCAAAAGTATTCCACCGGTACGTAATAAATCAGCCTTAAACCCCTAAATAATATTAGCACTCAGTACTAAGATAATTTGCTCCATGCTATAGGCCCCTAATAACGCTAAATTTAATGAAAAGAAGATGAACGGCTGGAAAGGTATGTAACTTAATTAATTTTGGTTATCTAACAATAACGTACATAACCTAAATAAATTAATTAATAAATGTCAGACAACCTAAATTATTTACATTACCTAGTTTTATGTAACGCAATTTTACGTAGGTTTTACATAGTCATATTATATATAAAATGTAAACAGGAAATGAAACAATAATAAGCAATTGCGTAGATTTAAACTGACGGAAACTGACGCTAACCATAGATTTTAGCTTTTTTATATTTAGCAATAAGAGATGAATTTACTTATAGAAAGAGAGAGCGAGAGCGAGTGAGAGAGAGAGGGGAGAGAGAGAGAGAGAAAGGGAGAGGGAGACAGAGGGAGTAGAGAGAACAGAATGAAAGTATAAAGGAAAAATTATTTTTCATTCGGTTATATAAACACTCATTTTCTCGTAGGTTCATACCCGTGCCTGGAGTTCAGTCTATTATTAACTCGACTATACAGTCAGTACTTCACATCGACTTACTTACCCTCAGCCCTACTCGTCGTATTGTCATGGCTGTCACTGCTGATCGGAGCAAAGCACAAACTGACTGCTAAACTCTTACCCGGTCTCTTCGCTGAGCTCGGGTTAATCGTATTGGGCATTTCAGCTTATGGAGATATGCCTAAACTCACCCGCATATCGGTAAGTACAGGGCAACGATGATATTTTAAATCTCTATTAGCAGATGTACCATTTCCAGTTTTCTCCGGAAAAGCTTGCGAGGAAGAACATACACGTATACATATTAGCAGCTGCTAGCTTTATGATTTCAAAAATAACGGTACAAAAAATTTTCAACAAATTGTATTGCGGGTCACCTCTATACATACCCAATCCAAAATAGTCCATTCATTGCACCGTTAATAAATATGTTACGAAGTTGCTAAGTCTCTGTCTACAGATTATCGAGTATTTAAACAAGAATAATAAACCTTTTTAAGGGTACATAACTATATGTACATGTAAGATGTAAATTGTTGAGTTTCCTTCGTATTTCATTATACTCTATCCCAGGTGGAGCAACAGTCTAAAAAACATGAAGATTATTGAAGGTCCTTCTCTTAGAGGCTTATTTTCAGTCTATCACATGCAAACATTAGTAGCATCTATAAAATAAGAGGGCAAAATAAGAAGTACAATCAATGAAACTCTTACATAAATTTAAGTGTTCTCTCGTTTTGTTAAAATGATAACTGTAATGTCGAGCCTCACAATCTCTTCGTTTTTTACTTTTGAAGTGAGTTGTGTACAAACATTGTAATGTATTATTTTAAATAATTTAATTGGTGCATTATCATTCCAGGCAATGCACGTGTGGATGGGATTTAGTCATTGCTTTGTCCTGATCTCCATCCTAACGGTCATTGTGCTCCACAAGCTTACAGCATGTCGCGAAAGTTCATCAACAGCAAGCACTTCTAAGGTATCTCATTTCATTCGTATAATATCTACTCAATTCTCCTTAGATCTCACTACCATCATAAATTTTGAATAAATATTCGTCGTAAAAATTGAAATATTCCAATATTTAGTATTGGCCTAAGCCAAAAGAATATTTAACATTCTTTGAACATAACAACGACAATTAGAGTGCTGCAGTCATCAATGACAACATCGAGCACTATTGAGACGAAATCAAGCCGGCGAGAAAAGAAAGTCCAAATACGGTGCAAATTCCAAAATCCAGAAAATCAGTCCAAACTACGAATGCGTCAGCTAGAAAAGATGTTCAGTTTCGTGGATAGTGAACGACTTTTAAAACTAAATTACGAACATAGGGCTGATACTACAATTAGTGAACAATTTGAGGCATCTTGTTAGACGGTAATTATTTCATACATAAGAAATATTTCTTCCCCTGATACAAAATTTTGTAGCTTTAGCTCAGATTGGTACAGTTGAGTGTTATCGCACAAGTGAACATTAATCATCTACCTACACAACCCATGTCAACTTATATGTAGGTCTATGCCTTAAACACGTTTATTGCTTTATATAATACGTAGGCTATATCTTAAGCTATAATCTCAATTTTCTGTCTTCAATACTGAGAAGCTATTGTTTATGTATTCTATTAGCAGATCGAGGACAACGCTGGAGGCATCTCAGCTTCAAGACCTCGGAAACTGTCGTGGGTTGTAGATGTGATAGCATTAGTTGTCTTTGTTGTCATCTACGTCATCTTCAGTATTATCTACTGGCGTTACTATAGGGCATAGAAGGAAGATAACCAATGGCAAAAGATCAGTGTATCAAAACCAAGAAGACATCAGTGAACACTGAGGCATGCAGAAATTGACTCTTGTAAACGAACGTGGAAAAATCTCACAACAATTTGGACTGTTTAATGCGTTCAAGCTTAAATACATGTACCTATAAAACTATTGCTTGTTTATATTGCAAAATATTAACCAGCATAGGCAAGTAGGCTAATATTTTGAAATGTCAACAATCAATAGTTATATATAGGCCTAAACACTTTGTATGAAGGGGAAACGGAAGATACAGAAGAGTGAATGCTTGATATTGGCTTCCCATGGACCTACTAGTGGGCAATGCGCTGAGAAAGAGATACTGTATAAACTCTACAGTACATGTAAATGGATACAAAACATTTTTAGTATAACAATCAGAATCAGCTGTGTTTATTTGAATTGTTACTCTACATCCTATAATTATATAACTTATATTTGTTAGCTTTGTTGTAAAACGGCGTAAATAGGCCCCTTAAATATGAACCATATCTCTTTATCTTAGGACTTCTTCTTCTTCTTCTTCTTCTTCAGGTCTCGTGCTTGTTCCAAGTCTGGGCAGTCATGGTCATGTTCCTCCTCCTTATTTTGTATCCATTTACATGTACTGTCTCTATGCATTGCTTCTCTGATCATTTCTGTTTCTGTTATCTGCATCCACTTGCTTAAACTCTAAACGAACGTCAACAGCTGTCGACCCGTGCTACGTTTGCCGTCCATTTCTCCTGTCACTGTGTTATGTTATTCTCAATAGTTTTATTTGAAATAATATAATAATATTATAATATAGTCATATCGTAGGACACTGATAGAAAAAAATTCTTTACTTTTTGGAATAGAATTCATTACTCTGTAATACCGTCATTTATTCCCAATAGGCCGGCATCATTGGATGTTGTAAATTCTATTTTAATGTTTTTAATAGCTAATAATAATAATACTAGCTGTGTAACTTTACTGTAGCGTAGGGATTTAATCAATAATTAACCGCTAGGAATCATAATTAATTAATTAATTTTCGATAGGGAAACACCACTTCTTGCAATGATAGGCAATTTGATCGCATAGTCATACTTAGGAATTGAACAGCTTTTCTTTACATACACATATTTTATTCAGCGTGTATGTTAGTAACGTAAAGATCACTCTATCTTACTGGCAGGTCCATGTTTATAACGCCTCAACTCTTCTCCATCTTCAATTCTCTCCATGTCCACAATTGAGTGCATCTTTCAATCATCTAACTTTCTTTGCCTCGGTTTGTCTCTGCTTCTCTTTCCTTCGATGCTTCCTTCTATAACTATTTTTTGCGTAAATTATCTCCTTTTGAGTGGGTCCTTCTTCATATCTCTTACTTTATTAATCAACTGTCTATCGTATGGATATAAAAAGATAAAGCAGACTATTAATACGTCTATGGAATATTTATTTTCATCAAAATAAACGCCTGGTATAAAGCACGTGTTTAGTGTGTACTTGTTGATGAGCAACCTTTGTTACTTTCATTATTTCATTCTTTATCCCCATAATTACGAGTAACAATTGCTTTTTGACAGCGCACATGCAACTAGCGAGGATATAAGCATGTCTTTCCAACAGCTGTAGTTTTCCATTCCAAGCTATGGGCACTGGATGCAGGCGGTCGTCAATCCAAGTACTAATGGAGCCCGAGGTTGCTTAACTTCTTCTATAGATATACACTCTCTACTACATGGGAAGGGGATATGGCGTAACGCTTAGAGTGTTCGTCTCGGAAATAAGTGGCTTGGATTCAAAGCCCTAGTCAGTCAAGTAATGATGGATATCCCATGGGCCCATGGAAGGTTAATCTTATATCGAAGTTTGCTGCCGATTGGCACTATCATTATCAAATATATAATTAATCATAGAAAGGATTATAAGTAACCTGCCAGGAACCTGCAAAGCGGTCACGAAAACCGGACACCGGCCATGACAACGCTATAGAAATTGAATTGTCGGAGGCTATTATTATTATTACTATTTTTCTTAAATGCGCGAATTTATTTTCTTTATTTGAATTATCTCTCTCACGCTTATGGTATTGTGTTACTTTCTATTTATTTTAATAATATTTCTCTTTGTGATTTACTAGAGGCCTTTTAAAGCACACCTATCCCTTCATTCTGTTCATTAGTTATTTAATAAATCTGTTTGAACAATAAATCTCTTCAGATTCGTAAGTTAGCTTCACGTATATTTATACATGCAATAAAGGTAAGTTTCGTTTTTCTTAGCTGTTAATTTTATTAAGTCAAAAAGGTATTCTCAAATCAATAAATGGTATTGGTACAAAAGTGAAACAATATGGAGATGAGAGTTCTGAAAGAACTCTCATCTCCATATTGTAAATAAATAGAAAGTAACACAATTCTGAAAAAACTCTCATCTCCATATTGTTTCACTTTTGGCACGATGATTTAAAGTGGTATAGCATCTAAAAAGTGTTTGCTTTAGCCTGTCGGTGTTAGTTTAAGCCGTATTTATCATGTCCTTAGCTTCATAATTATGCTGGTACCTGGAGTACGACGCCATGCTCTTGCAATCTGCTGCGTCGTGGGCACTAGCAGACGTCGCAGCAGTGGCGGGACAGCGCTTATACTCCGCTGCATCATCGTTCGGCCGCCTCAGTAAATGATGCAGAAATAGCTGTTGTGCTAATTTTCTAAACAATTTCCATCCTTTTAATCTATACGTGAGCTTACAAGTAAGTGTGATTATAGTTATTCGCTTTCTATAATTTGTCATAATCAACCAATCAATCAATCAATAAGAATTTAAATCCTGGTTCCTGGCCATAAGGCAATGTCAGGGAACTAGAATTTTTAAGAGTATTGCAAAAGTCTTTAAATTTCAACATGTCCCACAGCAAATTAAAATTTTGCATTTTATAAATTTTCTTTTGCTGGAACATATCCATATATTAATGGCATATCTAAGATTAAGCTAAAGGCATAGGGTTAACTTTTATGGTAGGATTAGGCTCAGAGTTAGGGCAAAGATATGCCTATGACCTATGAAAATTGTTACTGCTGGTAATTATAGTCGTTATCTAATGGCTAGTAGTTTTTGTGACTTGATAAATTTACTGAGAACAATAAGTAACGGGAAAATACAGATTCAGAGTCCGCCAAGAAAGCACAAAAATTAATCACTGTGCCTATCTGCAAGCCCGTAGGTGCCGATACATAAAATCCTCGGCGACAGCAGAACGGTGGCTTACACTGATCATCTAAAAATAGAAGCGTGACCAAAAGTGATATGATACGACAGATGCGGCGGGGAGGGGAAGACGGCGTGGCGGGGATGCGGAGTGGCGGGAATGCAGCGTGCCTGGGAATGCATCGTGCCGGGGGATGCAGAGTGCCGGGGGATGCGTCGTGGCGGGGGATGTGGCGTGACGGGGGATGCGGCGTGACTGAGGAATCCTAGATATGGCGGCGCCGGTACCATCTGTCTTCGATTGAGAGCTGCTAAGTGCAGCAGGCAGCAGAACATCAGTGCATCAGAGCTATCATTTCTGAGCGAATATAAAATCAAGTCAAGCCTAGAGAGCAGAACACTGAGAGTTGGATTCTAGTCGTAGATTTATTCATCTTTTGACGAAGAAACTTTTTTAACAAATCGTGGTTAGTCAAATTAATCTGTGCAAATTACAAGTAAGAAAAACGATACTAATTGAATTGTAAATATATGTACCACATTAACTGGTTCTAAGCGAAGAATATGATGACAAAGACTTTGTTTGCAGTTGTTATTATTTCTTGAAGATATTTGTAGAAACTTTTCTTTAAGGTAAACCTCGTTATATGGCTCCTTTCCTTTATTTCATATCTTTAATAGGCGATAAGGTGAACGAGTTGCATGAAATACGGCTGAAGTGTTGGTTGTTTTCATTTTTTAATAGGCTCCGAAGAATAAAGACTGCTTACAGCGTGTTTGTGCTTTCTGGTGGTTTTCTTCTCCAAACTACTCAAGTAATTTACCGTAGCTAAATTTTATAACATAAATACCACACCCTTTAATAATACAGAACAAAGATTGCAGAATTTGTTGCAGGTAATTAATTTCTTTCTAATTTTGCATCAAAAGTATTTTAATACATTTCAATAAATTTTTTTAAAAGGGAATTAGAAATAATACAACTACAGAATCTTCGCTAAGCATTGAGAATAGTATTTCAATAAATAATCCGCTTATTTTAAATACTGTTCACCAATTATCAGAGATCTAACACACTTCAACAATATCAGCTATGAAGCGGCTACAATGGCTCTCGGTTTTTGTCATTGTTCTACTGGTGAATTTCTCGGAGATGGAAATCTTTGCAGCATCAGAGGAGCCGTGGGCTGAACGCTTAGTAGTATAATAAGGCCGCTTTCAGGACGACTTTGAACTTTGGCCCTTAAATACATTAGTGCGTCACGCGGTGACCCAGTTAATCTGCCCACACATACATGCTTGCCCGTACTAATTAGCCCGAGCAATTAGTTGAGCGATTGACCTCGTTAAGTACGTCATATGACAACCAGATGTTACTAATTAGCCCGATGTGAGCACTTCGTGGATGTTACTAATTAGCCCGAATATCAGTAGAGTAATTGTAAGCAGGTCAAACTAATTTTTGACAAACTAAATGATTCATTGATATTAAGAGGAGCAGGGGGTTCTCACCAGATGGTTCACTCTAAATAATTAAACTATTTTCATTCTGTCTAATTAGGTCAAAGTTGCAGAAAAACTGAATAGAATGCAAGCTAACTTGCTTCAATCATTCATTCGCACAAAAGTTTTCAACTTTTTCCTCATGGTTGCTATTCAATTAAGTTATAACTTTTACCTTTACTGTATTATTGTATTGTAATTATTTTACGAGTTGTAGAACTTGTATAAATATCTTAGCTGTACTTAAGAGATTTTATCTCTGTAATAATATTTTTTATTTGTTTTAAACACACCCTAGTAATTTTAAACTTAATAGAAACACGCCCACATAATGTTGTACTAGATAAAAACATATCCTAAAAATTCTCTAGTTGATAAAACACACCCCCCTAATTTCTAATTTTTGAGCGATTGTCCTCACTTAAGTACATCGTGTGAAAACCAGATGTTACTAATTAACCCGATGTGAGCACTTAAGTGGATGTTACTAATTAGCTCGAATATCAGTAATTGTAAATAGGTCAAACCAATTTTTGACAAACTAAATGATTCGTTTTTATTAAGAGGAGCAGGGGGTTCTCACCAGATGATTCACTCTAAATATAATAAATAATTTATTTCATCCAGACTAATTATTAGAAAGTGGAGCATCTCGTTAATAACGTCATGTGAGTCATGACAACTATGGCGCCTCTTAAATTTAAAATTTTCTAATGTATTTGCTCCATCTTATATTTTCATCATTAAATGTAAAACAAGCTATGAAATTCGCAAAACAGCGTATCGCAAAGATGTCAATTTCGTCGATTGTAGGCTTCCTCATCGCTTCGGCAGCGCGTCGTCGGCAACGTCGAGCGGCGGTTTCGGGCAGCTACGTCGGGGCAGCGAGGGAATTCGGAGGCGTTCGCATACGAGATAAAATAAAATTTTAATTACGCAAAGGATGAATTTAATTAATAGCACGGTCTACTTCATTTGCAAAGTAAATAACCGCTTGTGAAATACTCTTTTGACTTGTGAAATTTGCACACTCTGATACCTTATAGTTGTTTTAGAAGCTCATCTCTAACATACATGTACATGCAATCTTTTTATACAGAAAGTAAAATTTTGTAATACTAATCTGCGGCAGATTTATGCAGTTTTATCTCTTTAACATGGCAGCTTTATAACTGCTAAAATGTTGAATAATTAAAAAAAAACAGATATTAGTAATTGGCTCGAATAATAGTAGAGAAATTATCCTCACTATGTACGTCCTCAATTATACTTATATGATTAGAGTACTAACTAATGTAGGTTTAATGGGCTGTCAAGGTCGTGAACTACCAGCGGTAAGGTACATCATATAGCCTAATTGTTTCTAGGCGTGCTTTGTCGTCAATTTGTTCAAAGTACATCACGTGAATACTAAGGCCACACAAACAAGTTCTTGCAGCACTCTAGACACCATCTGCAGCTGATCGGCTCCTCGAAAATGATTCGAGGTGGTATCATAATTGTGGTGCTGTTGTGGTTCTTAATTCACACTCTCAAAGTGCTAGCAATTCCTTCTTTATCTTGTAACATCGCAAATCTGACGCGTAAAACATTCAAACAGCAATATGCGTATAACCATATAGCTTCAGCGAAAAATTAAAATTCTGTAACTTATTTGCAAAAATGTTTTTAAAGTATACAGTATGAGTTAACATTCCACAAAACATTCGCTCGTGCTAAAGTTTCTCAGAGTAAATTTGAGTTAACATTCCACAAAACATTCGTTCGTGCTAAAGTTTCTCAGAGTAAATTCTACATATATATTTTCAAGCACATTGACAAATTAAAGTTCTTATCATTAACTCTGTCTCCTATTGTACATCGTGAAATCTTAATTCTTAATTCATTGTTGTCATTATTTAATTGATCAGTTTTGATGATATAGATCTTAGCGTCTTTACAAAGTCATGATTTAAACAAATAAATTCTCTCGCAATATTCCACTTTAAGAATAAGCTCTAAGTAACAAATTGCAGTCTGTTTTCGCACTCTAGGAAACGGTAAAATAATTATAGCGTTCAGTACTTTAAATTAGTTTTTCCTCTCGTCATACATCTGATTTACTATTGTTATATTTTAGCTTTAGTTGTCTCACGTGCAGTTAACGACCGTGCTATTCTTCAGCTCTCATCGCAAAATATATACACACACACACACACACGCACACACACACACACACACACACACAGTAATTAATGATCAGTAGTCTCAATGTGTAATTTCTACGTTAAAAATTTAATCCTTAAAGATTAAATAAAAATAATGGCAGATTTATTCAGTGCTATCTCTTTAACACGACACCTTTATAACTGCTAAAAGTTTAATAATTTACAAGCATCTTCAAGAAGTTCTGTTAGCTATGTAATATGACGCAGGGCTGAGCCGACGTTCTGACAACTCGAATCCTTACAACAAGATGTCGCATCCAGACGCAATTATCGTAGCAGCACCCAGTAACTTTGACTAAGCTTTAATTTACTATTAAAATGCTTTTATTACAATTTTCCCTCTGAGTGTTGTTTTATCATGCTAAAGTAGATACTACTACATAGTCTGCTGGCTCAATCTATAGGAGCACTGCATCGATAAAGGCATTGGACACTTTCCGAACATCATTTCTTGTTCTCATATAACTTTGAAAAACATATAATTCTTTTTTAAAGTCAACTTAATCTATGCGGAAGTAATGCTATGTTTAAACATCGTAATACATCTATCAAATAAACTCTCTTTCAGAAATAAAATTGACGATCCTTTAAGCAAATATAAAGTCTGCAATTAAATAGAGTTCCTCATGGTACTGATGAAATATCAATTATCAACAGTGAACTATCCATATATTAGTATACTTATAGACATTTTTATAAGAGGTGATTGTTTTGCTGAAGGTAACTGCAATTTAATACATTCTAGTGTGTAATATATCCTCTCCAGATATTCAATCGAGATATATATTAAATGTAAATTAAGACATTTGTGCATAATCATCATTTGGTAAGTAAATATACTTTTCTGTCATTTTAAACATACCATTCTGTTATTAAATGAAGAAGTACATAATAAATATATATGAATATGTTGTACAATGCCAGCTGATAATATAAGCACAAACTCCTCCCCACTCTCCCACCACTAGGCTTCATTCATTATGTGAGTAGATTTACCGCTTCATTTTATAAAAGTATCATAACTAAAAGCTTCAGTGGCTGTTACAAATTATCATTAATAACATAATAAAGCAGACCTACTTTGTAATCAGTGATGAAGAATTGTAACTAAAGCAGTTATCTCTATCTTTTTAAATTAGCTCTGAAATTATTATCTTAACAAATAAGAATAATAAGAAAATAGATGATTAAGTTTGCTTAAATAGAAATCTGACCATAGCATGTATGCGATTTAGATTTAACTTCATTGGGATTTTTTAAACTTTTAAACTGTACTCCCATCGATCTCAACATTTTACTAAGTAGAGCACATCACCATCTCTCAGTACCCATAGATCCGAGTCACTGACTGACTCAAAATTTTCAATCTCAATCATATCTTACTTCACAGGTACATGATCTGCTTCAGATGTTGAGAATTCAGAGGTTGAGAATTCTTGTAGAGAATGTTTGAACGTTGGTCATATTCATCGGGCATCCACCAGTCCCACTAGTAGGACAATGGATCCTCTGTGCTATTTCTTTTGCGTTTTTCTCCGTTTTAATAGCATATATCGACTGAGATGGATGCAGCGAAAAGTCAGGAATCTCCCTTCGATGCTGCGCCGGTAACGATTTTGAGCGGCGTGGTCGCGCAGTGCCTGATGCTAAAGAGGTTATTGTAACCGCTTGTCTGTATGGTACACACACACACACACACACAGACTGTTATCAGGGTCACATATTAGTCAAAATTCAGTAGGTTCATGCAATTTACTAAACACATCAGTAAAGCATCAGCCGTAAATAATAATTTAAAAAAAAAAATCTTTTAAAACGCATTAATACTGAGATCATTTATCCGGAACTCAAACAGCGATTTTAATGTAGCCTAATAAAGTTGCAAAATGCTATTTAATTGATCTCATTTGAAGTAAAAATTGGATCAATTTATATATGATATTGGGTCATGTGTATACACTGAATAAATTTTCATTATATATTCGAATGCGCTGTATATGATTTGAGGAAGACAATGGCAAACTATCATAGAAGTTCAATCGTATTTACTATCTCTCAACGAAAACTTTTAACGTGACATAAAATATTTCATAGATAGAGCAGGCTTTAAAAAATTAATATCTTATTGGGCATGGAAAGAATCAAGAAAGATTGCTCAAGTGATAGATTACAGCTGATCATCATTTTATTGTAATTACTAAAATTAATTTGTGACTATCATTAGCTACAAGTATCTACAAAATGAATATTACCTTTGAAAGGAAATCATACAATTGGTGTATAAAAGTGAAATAAATATAATGAATGATACAATGAAAGTAAAACAAGCCCAACACTATTCAATCGATTCCTAGTGAAAGCGTGCATATTTATGCGCAATTTTTTATTCTGTTGTTATAATAACTCATCGTAGAGATACTTAGTCATATACGTGTATATATGTATCTATGTATCTCTGTATACATGTACATATGTCTCTCTGCTAGCAGATAAGACTATTGTATGAAAAAAAATATATAGAAATATAAGTAGGTCGCTACTGACATTTTGTATCCAGATTGTTTTATTGATTATATCTTATGCTAGAAATGAGCATATAAATTTTTTTTTTGAGGATCTAAAAGCAATAAAAACAATTTCAGTTGTAGTATCATTATAATACTCAGCAAGTTCACTATAGCTGAATACATTGACGTAGATTTTCTTATTTTTCATGATCCCTGCAAACTAGTTTTCTAGTTAAAGTCAGCTATGTCTTAATAGCGTAGGGGTAACGTCATGAAGTTTTAAATGGCAGATCCTGAGGTGAATTGAACCCTCGTGGGTTCGAATCCCAGCCGCGCTGATCTGAGCGTAAAGTCTCGGACATTCACTGGACTGGTTGCACGGAAAATGGAATAACTTGCCTGACGGTTTAAACATGTGGTAGTATAAAGTGATAGATATCAACATGGTTGATCATTTCACTATAATGCGAGTTTTACTTTAGCACTGCTTCATATATAATTAATTTGCTTTTCAAGTAGGCTGTAAAAGATTCACAGAATGTAGTCGCTGGTTCGAATCTTTGCCATCTCGTTCTACTGTAACAGGCTTTAACTTATGTCTAGAAGAAGATCATACGTTACAGTCTATCGGGATATTTTAAAAATTGTAATCCGCCTCTAAGCAAACGATAGTGTCAATTATATAAACTTGGTTAATTTTAAAATTTAGCTACGCCTCCATATTTTAATGAGTAAAAACTTATATAAGCTAAATACATAAATTATGTAAAACAGCTAACATTAATTGAAATCTATAAATTTGTTTAAAATATATCTGTTAGATAGTATCTTGTTAATGGTATAAAACTGCTCCTATCTATTTAGAGCATATCGTTGATGTCTATAATCTACTAAGTCTAGTAAAATTGACATAATTTCGCGTCTCTAAACTCCTCGCTTTAAAGCACTTCCGAGCAATGCAATAATGCGAGCTTTGCATTACACGTTTGCTCTCCAAGGTCTTACTCTTAATTGATTCTTCCATGTAGGCCTATATTTGTTGACAATAGAATCACATGACATAGGTCTAGTCTATTATCTTAATTGAATTTTTTCACACCTTATGCTTTTCACTATGTCGCTAACTGGAACCTAATATCCCCTGACATACGCAATGCAAAATCTATACTGAGTTTTCCAAGCGGTGTAAAGTCTACCTTTGATGAATGCTTTTGCTAATTTGTATGATGGAAGTTTTGTAAATTTGTACATTTGTTTCAATGAAGTTATGTAAGCTTCACAGTGTTTTAATTTGTATATATATATTCTATTAGTCATTTAGCTCTGCTTATACATGTAGATTTTAATTAATTTCAACTTTATATGTATTATCAACTTTATATGTATTAACGAGAAACCACTTCAGAAACCATATTATTCCCAAGATATAGGCCACACTGATCGCTGGATAATCATTTGTGTAAACGCTAGGATATAGCGTCTCTCTGGTAATTAGCTTATAATTATTTATAAACCTTTAGGATAAATATTTCCTCATGTGATGCTAACTATAATCATTATATATTCCTCCAACATGATTAAATGGTTGTGGCAAAGGTTGTATCACACTGTAATATCGCCTATAGAGGGAGAATGGAAGGAAATAGTGGCAGAGGTTATGAATATTAGATGATTTAAAGATCCTCTAATATGAGTACATGGAAAGGAAAGCGGACGACAGAAAAAGAGTGGAAGCATTATATACCATGAATCTGTCAGTAGGCAGTGCACTAAGAGAGAGAGAGAGAAGTATTTAGAATGAATGATGCCAAATGCATATCATCTTTTAAAGTATACAAATAGCTGCAAAGATAGAGAATACGTAATTCATTATTCCATAATGGGAGCAGCGATTAAAAAACTAAAAACTTTAAAAATGCCGAAGTATAAAATCACAATCTTCAAATCTTTGCATTATTAGTGAGAGTAAGGTCTATTTAACACAAGTCCCGTTATATATCTATACAGCATTGTAATAATTAGTTAGCTCGCTCCGCGCAAAGCAGGTGTAGATGCTGTAAGCCAGGTTATTAAGGTCTACAATTTCCCTTAGACTCTTAGCTATTATATTGGGTTACACGCCTAATAACTTGTAATAATATAATTATTACACGCCTACTTCTTTTCAGATTACAAGTAGAGTAAACATTAATTGAAAATATATCCGAAGGCTTAAGTCATGTGATAGTAGAGATAAAGTATTGTATAGTCCTACTAAGGGAGCTTTTAAATTTAGTAAAATAATCAAGCAATAAATATAGCAACTCATTGTAGACACTTGTTCAAAGTTTCGAGGCTCAATGTAGTATATCATGAACCAGAAATTTGGACTTTGGAAAATAGATATATCGAAAAAACCTTATTTCTCATTTGACTTGCGCATTTTTGCTAGGTGTAACTTGTTTTAGTTACTTGCATCTGTACCCATGTCAATTGTAAATTTACAATTACTGTGTTGGTAAACATCGCGTGACTTATATCAATCAATCAACACAGCATTATTACACGCCTTACTGTATTGCGCTACCTAACGGCTGGTCCACGACGTATAACTCTTCCAACCAATTCTATCCTTAACCTTTCTCGTCGTCTCTAAATATGAATTTCTCATCGAAGATTAGACCACACTAAGGTTTTGGTTACTAGTTTTTAAATGAGTTTTTACATGAAACTAGTAGACCCTATGTCTAAAAATGCTATAAAGCCGAAATTAACATCAGTTTCATCTCTCGTAAACGATATTAGTGAAAGGAGGCGTCTGATTTCACATCCCGTTTGCTTTCCATTGAACTTGTTCATGCGCCTCTTAGTATGCATGTAGTTTACGATTAATAGAGGCAAGGAGAGAAAAAATAGACATTAGTTCAAACATGGCTAGCCCAAACATATTAAAAAGATTCAGAGCGCTTTATATTTTTCGAACGATAGAGATAGAGAGAGAGAGAGAGAGAGGGAGAGAGAGAGATGATAGGATATTGATAAGGGTTAGAATAGTGATTGTTTAACAACTTCAATTTTATTTCTTAACAATTTTGTCAGTTGACTGAACACATAAAGAATGTGTACAATAGAATTCGAAATACAATTTATCTACAATTGCTCGCTCTAAAGCGAATTGGTTAAAATAAATTACACGAGAAGTCCATGGACTAGGACTCACATATCTGAAGGTTAAATGCGTTTTACTTCAAACTATTGTACTTCAGGCCACGGCTTAATATTTTTGTACACAGTCTCAGAGTCACTCTAGTAAGTGTCTGACTCAAGGTATATAATCATACTTGATGTGTGCTTTCACGCACTGTAAAGATAGATAGATTTCCTTTGCAAAAGAAGACAACTGTAAATTAATAGAAACTACAGTTCAAACATAATATCTCTCAAAGAGGGAGGGGGCGTAAAAGTATATAAAAATTCATAGGGAGTTGGTTTAGTTAACAAATGACTATACAACTATAGAGGTTATAATTATAAATTTAATAAATCCATAAGTATATTAGACACTACTGATAACCGTATTCATCAGAGTATCATTAATATGTTGAGATGGACTATCAAGCGAGGCTGCCTATGTATATATATATTTTTTTCACATTTGTATGGTAAATATAACAAATTTACATAATATTGATCTATGAGAAAAATGCTTATATATGAACATTTTACAAATGTGACATTTAGACGTTTCATATAAAAGGTTTGATTATTTGCATATAAGTAAATCATTTTTATTACTGAACTCCCCTGTGTCCTGTTTGGGTAAATGCAGAATAAACCACCCGTAAACTGCACGTGTCGTTAAAAGCGACTGTGAAAGGCAAAGGTGACTGTAGAAAGCAATGGAATATTGTTAAGCTGGTGGTTAAATTAAAACGTGGCTAACGCATAGCCTTTACTGAAGAGATTAACTTATAGTAGTTCTCTGAGCAGTGTGAAAGCAGCATGTGAGTAAGAATTTGTGTGCCTTGGACCTGCCGCTTGACGGAGAGAGAGGCTGGTGAACTATATATTTGCGTTAGTTAAGTACTTTAATGATGTTTAACGAAAATAGAATATTTCTGTCATTTGATAAAAATAATATTCTTCTTTATTTTTTTATTATCTTTTTTTTTTGCCATTTCATTTACTGTATAAATATCATAGGTTCCTAATAATTATAATAATAATAATTAGTAATAGTAATACATTCCTGCTTAATTTAATAATTAATGGTAAGTTAACTGCTAAGCAGAATTTGAACTCTACAGAGTACACTGATTATTTAGACATTAAAGGTAAATTTGCAATACATAGCAATGACTCCTTATCGAGTATGCGTTAAAAATTTTAGCGCTAATTTAAAAATTTGAACCAGCAGACAGTTATAGTATTATCTACATTGAAGTTTTATAAAACAACACACAGAGACAAAATTGTAATACATAAAATCATTTTAATAGTAATTTAAGACTTAGCTGTTGCGGTAAAATCTGTAAATTTTGAGTCAGTTGAATAATTATAACATTTGGATAAATCTACAGGTATACCCCATTTGACCCGAAGGGATAACATTCCTTGCATGCGAGTGCACTTATTTGATTGTTGTGTGTGCTGTCAAATGAGCACGGTAGTGCATTTTTAAATTCCGGATGTGTTTCTTTGATATTCTCAAATATATCGAGTAGAGCCTTCCACTCAGCGGATTGAAGCGCAATCCCCTTTCTGGTCGGAATAGGTTTAGTATGATTCTGAGGAAAGAAGTATTTACGTAGATTAACTAAATTCCACCCTGATCTGACCGAACAATATATTCCGCCACCTAAATGTACTTCGTGCAAAAAATCCATCTTTGACTCCACATCCATCAACTTTCTGGATATCTCAGCGCTGGCCATGCCCAGAATACAAAATCTAGAAGGGGTTAGCGCTACCCCTTTACGAGTAGGGAAGTCTGAATTCTTGTCATGCATCCTTATATGCACATACTTGATATTGTTGAAGCAGGTAACAGACACAAATTTATCATTACCAAGATCGTACTTCTGAAAACATACATTTGCAGCAGTATTAGTAGTTCAGTATTACAAATGAATATATTTTTTAAGTCTCAATCAACAATCGATAAACATAAAAGTTTTCAGTAGGTTAAGAAAGTCAGCCCTTATTGATTAACAAATTTCTCTAAGCTCAACAAAAGCACGGAGCCTACATCAATAGTACACATGATGGAAACTTTTAAACTAATTATTTGACAAGTATTTCCTAGTCGAAACAATTGATATACATGATGTTCTTCTTCCAATTTAATTTAAAAATAAAAAATAATAATAATAATAATAAAAATAAAAATAAAAATAATTTTACAAAGTCTGATTAGTAGCTATCAGCCCACCAAGTCTGTTCTCAATCTCTTTGCAGGAATTTCTTCATCCTTAGACATCTTTCTCTTTTGTATCGTCTACACAATAACATATGTTGAATTATATCTTTGAACTATGATGTTTTAAGAAATAGCTACATTTATAATTTTTTTTAAAAAAAGTAATAAGATATATCAATATTAACGATGAGTGGAATAAAAGAAAAACACATAACTAGATATTAGATGTTGATCACTATTCCAACGTCAAAAAATTTTCCTTATTGCTTCTTTTTTTTCTTTTTGATATCGACTCCATGTATTTAACACTATATGAAGATAGATTTGTGGGATGATATTTTACTGTATAATGTATGATTTCGCAATAAAGAAAGACAATGCTACATATATATATATATATATATATATATATATATATATATATATATATATATATATACTTTTCATTTAAACATATAATATTTAGTTTAAATCATATTTTATGATACATTTACACTAACCCTTTCAATCTGTTGAACTCCAGCGAGCAAATCTTCATCTGATATGCCACTGTCCAAATCTTCCTGGTAGTTATTATCAGAATCATGATGAGAAGACATTGTCAATACTGCAGATTACTTTCGTTACTCTATTTCTTCAAGATAGCTGGGAAAATGATGATGATGTGATCACTTTGTTGTTTTTTTTAGCATATTTGATAACAACAAGTTTATGTCAGAAAAGTTTAAAAATTAGGTTAAGTGATCTAATCATATGATGTAGTGAGGATAATACAGATCTCAATTAGTAGTGAGAAATCTGAACTTTTCTAGTCAAATGAAGTAATTAGTGAGGTCAATCGCGCTCGACCTCAAATTGTCACGACTCGAGTTGACAAACCTACAGCTCGACCGTATGTCATTATTCAACGTAAATTATTAAACTTTTAGCAGTTACATAGTATACAGTGTTACATAGATAAAGCAAGGCTAAAACTGTATAAATCTACCGCAGATTAGTATTACAAAATTGTACTTTCTGTATAAAAAGATTGCATGTACATGTATGTTAGAGATGAGCTTCTAAAACAACTATAAGGTATCAGAGTGTGCAAATTTCACAAGTCAAAAGAGTATTTCACAAGCGGTTATTTACTTTGCAATGAAGTAGACCGTGCTATTAATTAAATTCATCCTTTGCGTAATTAAAATTTTATTTTATCTCGTATGCGAACGCCTCCGAATTCCCTCGCTGCCCCGACGTAGCTGCCCGAAACCGCCGCTCGACGTTGCCGACGACGCGCTGCCGAAGCGATGAGGAAGCCTACAATCGACGAAATTGACATCTTTGCGATACGCTGTTTTGCGAATTTCATAGCTTGTTTTACATTTAATGATGAAAATATAAGATGGAGCAAATACATTAGAAAATTTTAAATTTAAGAGGCGCCATAGTTGTCATGACTCACATGACGTTATTAACGAGATGCTCCACTTTCTAATAATTAGTCTGGATGAAATAAATTATTTATTATATTTAGAGTGAATCATCTGGTGAGAACCCCCTGCTCCTCTTAATAAAAACGAATCATTTAGTTTGTCAAAAATTGGTTTGACCTATTTACAATTACTGATATTCGAGCTAATTAGTAATACCCACATAAGTGTTCACATCGGGCTAATTAGTAACATCTGGTTTTCACATGATGTACTTAAGTGAGGACAATCGCTCAAAAATTAGAAATTAGGGGGGTGTGTTTTATCAACTAGAGAATTTTTAGGATATGTTTTTATCTAGTACAACATTATGTGGGCGTGTTTCTATTAAGTTTAAAATTACTAGGGTGTGTTTAAAACAAATAAAAAATATTATTACAGAGATAAAATCTCTTAAGTACAGCTAAGATATTTATACAAGTTCTACAACTCGTAAAATAATTACAATACAATAATACAGTAAAGGTAAAAGTTATAACTTAATTGAATAGCAACCATGAGGAAAAAGTTGAAAACTTTTGTGCGAATGAATGATTGAAGCAAGTTAGCTTGCATTCTATTCAGTTTTTCTGCAACTTTGACCTAATTAGACAGAATGAAAATAGTTTAATTATTTAGAGTGAACCATCTGGTGAGAACCCCCTGCTCCTCTTAATATCAATGAATCATTTAGTTTGTCAAAAATTAGTTTGACCTGCTTACAATTACTCTACTGATATTCGGGCTAATTAGTAACATCCACGAAGTGCTCACATCGGGCTAATTAGTAACATCTGGTTGTCATATGACGTACTTAACGAGGTCAATCGCTCAACTAATTGCTCGGGCTAATTAGTACGGGCAAGCATGTATGTGTGGGCAGATTAACTGGGTCACCGCGTGACGCACTAATGTATTTAAGGGCCAAAGTTCAAAGTCGTCCTGAAAGCGGCCTTATTATACTACTACGCTTGCCAAACACGGACGATATTCAATCAAACATCGACAACAAAAAGACGTAAGTAATTTAACAATATTTCTATTAAGGTTTGCTGTTCCTAGCATAGGAATTCCTTTCTGTTAATGCTGTTATATTTATTAAAATTCACAAATATATTTTAGCATAGGAGTTTCTTCTTTTCTGTTAATGCTGTTATATTTATTAAAATTCACAAATATATTTGATTTGCTTTCAGTAATATTGTTTTTATTTACATAAATATCTTTCAGGCGTGCTAGACGTGATCTGAACGTTCCTAAGGCTGATTATGACTGTAATGTCCCACCAGTATATGGTTAGTCTGTCACACCTCTTCTTTTCCTTACAAATCATCTATACATGTATATGTTTGCCGAATAGTATATCTTTTGTAGGGAAGTTTTGAGAAAAACGTTTGTGAGGACACATGGAGTAACCATATCCCCTCTCCGGCTGGAGGCAGTGCTATAATTTTTTTAAAAGGGAATTAGAAATAATACAACTACAGAATCTTCGCTAAGCATTGAGAATAGTATTTCAATAAATAATCCGCTTATTTTAAAAAAAATTTTGCTAATGTCGGTAAGATATTCGATCACGGATTAGTATGAGCGGGGTTCAAATCATGGGCTTGCACGTCACTGACATCGCTTTCAAGTGAGGAAACTGACGTTAATATTAGCTTTACGAGCTTTACCGGTAAAGGTTAGAGTGTTCGCCTCGGAAGGAAGTTTCCTTTATTCAAAACCCGTGGCAAAAAATAGATAACTTTTGTGGCTTTTGGAATAATGTATCAAACTAACAGACAATCAGCGCTATAAAGAACAAACATAGGGGCCTACTATTAATCATGGATAGGAAGCAGTCGGATAGGAAGCAGTCTCGTAGACCGATCACCGGCCATTACATTGCTGTAGCAACAGTCGTTTAATAACAGGTCCAAGATACTCTTTGAAATCCTCTCCACTAATAAGCTTAAAAAAACTAATTCTTTGACCATATGGCAACATTAAAGTTTCTTGTTATTTTGCTTCAATATAACAAACAAAATAAAACATTTCACAAACTAACCCACAAAATAGGAACACTGTGACATTATCAAGAGCTAAGTGATATTATGCATTTCACTCGCTCAAAAGAGAACATCATTAAATCTCATCAACAATAGACACTAACATTTACCAACAATGGTGTGATACTTCAACCCTATGTCTTAAATTAGCTTTACAAATGCGCCTTCAAGGTGAGGTTCCGTTGCTTTCAACGGTGGGTTAAATGACTTAAGTCTTAGTTGACTCTGAAGAATCAAACAAATTTTGATCGCTTTATTCCTATTTAGCTGGTTAATAAGTAACATTATAATCATCATCATCATCATCATCAACATCATCATCATCATCATTTTCAACATCAACATCATCATAATCATCATCATCATCATTATCATCGTCCTCTTCGTCGTCACAATTATCTTTTCTTCAATCCCAGTTTAACATAACAAGGATCGGGATACGAATAGACCTTTTCTTACTCTGTTTTTTTTCCATTGGTTTTAGACAATTTTTAGTAATTTCTGGATCCTAGGCGCTCACCAAACGAATGTCCTTTCTGACGTTGGTAAGTATCAACTTTCATGTAAGAATAAAATAGTTCTTGTGCTGTTTTGGATATTGCAATTTTTACTCTGGTTCGAAATGCAATTAATAAATGTTCTTATATGAATTAAGCAAGCCTAAAAATTACTTATAGATTTATTAATGTCTGACTTAGTTTGGTACCTCTATAATGCACCTATGTTATTATATTTTTAGCGGGTGAAAAGGAACCGACTGAAGTCAAAGTTGGACTTTACATCAATTATATGCAGATAGCAGTAAGTAAAAGCCGCTATTTTTGGTACGAATTTCCAAGGCAAACTTTCATACTACGCTTACATTTTCTAGAATTTGGCGAATTTCTTTCGAAGGAAAGAATTTTAATACACAGCGCCATTCTTCGCGGTTTTCATTTCATGATAATTGTGTTGAATTCAATTTCTTATCAATAGTGGTATTCTTACTATAATATTAAAATCAATCGCAGCAGCTTCTCATCCTCTGAAAACACTCTGATATTTTTAAGAATTGTTCTTTTACATAGTTGCAGTGGTTCCGCTACCAGTTGTATATTTTTATCAATAATTTTCCGTTTGATCACTTATAATATAACATGCAGTAGGATCTGTCTTTTCTGAGCTTTTATAAGAAGCTTAAGGCAGTCTTATTCGATCGAACAAATAATTTACTGTTGGCGCTACTGTGGCATTTTGCATAGAGCGGCGCTTGTTTAAAACTCCTTATTATTATTAATATTGTTACTATTTTTCTTATTATTATTATTATTATTATTACTAGTATTTTTGTTACTACTACTACTACTACTTCTACTATTATATCATGTGTAATATTAACATTTATTGTGCTCCATGACACTAAATTTCCCCACCTTGCCTCAATCTCTCTGATCTGCGCAAACTGAGACAGGTTAGGTCTGCGATATGATGACTTTAGCTTTACTGAGCGCTAATATGTCTAGATCACATCAGGCTTTTTTATGTGTAATAGTTTTAGAACGAATATTTAACTAATCTTTCCTTGTATGCCTGCATTATTCAGGGGGTCAACGACGCAAAGTTAACACTTCTTTTTCGCCAGCGTTGGAATGACAAAAGACTGATGCATAGAGGACCTCGAAATACTACTCTACTGCCGGCAGAGGGCGGACCGTGTATATGGACACCTGACAGCTTCTTTCGCAATGCACTGGAGGTCAAGGACCATAGGTTGCCGACCAAGAACACTTTTACTAGAATTAATGAGGAAGGTTACGTCTTTATGGTTAAAAGGTAAACAATTTTCACTGTCATGCTAACTTTTTCTCCTTCTCAAGTGGACTACTAATACCGATAAATTCCAATTGCATCTTAAAATTTCGTTACTTTAAAACATACTCATTAAATACTGCGCTTTACATTAAATAAATCTTGACTACGTTTCAAATATGTGTATTAAGGTTTCTTAATGTCATGCAGCGGTAGTTTGATCATAGAAATTCACACACATAAACCGAATTGCAATTGGCACAATCAATACGATGAAAATTATTATATTACAATTTGTCTTTTTGAAATATCGTTGAAGAATTGTTGAAATATTAAAAACTCCGCTCTAGCTTTAGTCTAAACCGCTAAAGATAATTGATGGTGAATCATGAACAGAGGAAGAAATTCCACGAATCAAAATAACAAAGGTATAAGAAAGCAAATTGTTAAACAACCGAGATATGTCATGTTTACACCTAAGACAAACAAAAATAAAATAAAATAAATGAATACGGGAATTGCACTACGCGAGAAGCTAATCAACATTCAGGAAAATAAATGTTTATTTAATTAAGCTTTTTAAGTTAGGCACAAAACTTACACTTTATACTGGATATTAACAATATATTGTGATATTTTCAGACTTACAGTGGAAACTTCGTGCTCAATTGGCTACTCAAGTGACTTTCCGTTCGACTCTGGATTTTGCCATATCCTTGTTGAAAGTTGTGAGTCATCTGATGAAACACGCAATTAATACGGAATAAATAAATTTATATATATATATATATATATATATATATATATATATATATATATATATATATATATATATATATATACTATACACTATATTTATATATACTGTATGTATATATATATGTATATATATATATATATATATATATATATATATATATATATATACTGTATCTATATATATATATATACACGTAGTAATAGCTAGGAAGAAATAAATAAAATGAGCAATCGCCTCTCGTATCTGGTATTTTCTTAACCTTAATTGAGTTCTGCAGTGTATTAAATGCTATTTCTATTAAATAAAATGTTAGAAGAAATGTTTTGAGTTTCTGCTTTATAGTAATCTGATAATTTATTATTATTATATGCTGCTATAATTACCGTATTAATAAGATAATAAGTTATGAAGTTATTAAGTCATAAGTTGTGAAGATGTAGTAGGTATGGGTTTGGTAGGTGAGTTTTAAGTTATGTTGTAGTTGTAGTTACATGTTCAATTCGATGTTCAATAATATTTTCGTCTAGAACCGATTAATATTGTAGAATTTCAACTTTTAATAAATTAAATAAATAATAAAGGTTTAACGCGCGTTTCCTCATACAATGATGATGTCAGGGACGCCAGAAGCAATGAGAGTTAATTATTCTAAAATCAAAGGCTGATTTCATTCTGTTTACAGTCGCGAGCACTGGGGACATCTTCTACTTCTCTACATTGGACAGGCCTTTAGATTTAGAGAAAAATTATGCCATACAACCTTGGAAAGTTACAAATTCACTATGGCGTGACTGCTCACAATTAACTTCTGCCGGTATGTATATAGATTACAAAGGCCCCGAAGTGCAAGTACACGATCGGTTTTGTCTGGCCTTACATGTATATAATCTGTTCAGATAAATATGTTGAGATTTATCAGAATAGCTTTCCAAATCAATCATAAGCCATAGGAGTCGTCTGAATAGTTAATCATTTCAGCCACTCAAAAGCTAACAAAGCGGTTGCATGATTAAAAAACGGTACTAAAGCATTTTCTGCACACGCCCCCCCCCCTCCCCCCACAAAATTGTTCGATCAGCCCCTGAATGTAATCTACTTTCAAATCTATTTTTTTCTTCCAAACACGATAACTTTCATTGTGCAATTTATGTGTACAGATGGATCTCTCTCTCTCTCTCTCTCTCTCTTAGCGCTATGCCTACTGGCAGATCCATTGTATATAACTAATGGTATATAAACTTCCACTTTTTTCTGTCTTTGGTTTATCTCTTCATGTCCACATAAATATGGATCTTCAAATCGTCTAATATTCCAAATCTCGGTCTGCCTTTACTTCTCTTTAGACTGATATCTGTTCAGTATTTATCATTTATAATGTAAATTTAACTGAGTATGGGAAATGCCAGTAAATATAATACTGTATCAGATGTACTGTTAATAAATACATGAAGCAGTAAATGCACGCGCGCAAATGCTGAAGTCCTTAAGAAGTTATGTAACATTAAAGTTTAAAAATTGTTTTGAAATAGCAGTTCAAATGGTTTGATAATTCGGAATTTAGAAACATAATATTATTTAATGAATAATTTACCAAATGAAGTCTAAAGCTTAGCCCAACTGTAATTTATGTCTTAGAAGGAATATCAGTTCGGAAAGCAATACTAAATTTGAACTATATACCAACAGATCCAGAGTCGGATAGCTTTCTGGTATCTATCGCCCAAACATATTTCAAGTATTTTAAAAATTAAATTACATTTCAATTATTTAAGATTTTTTGAGTTATTTGAAAAATAATGTTAATTAATCCCCAAAATGTAAAGAATTGCTGGCGAACGAATAAAATAAATCCTAATCTAACTAAATCCAGTAAATGTGAAAACCGATAGCGTCTTACGTAAGTGTCCCAATTGATCTGATAGATCTTATATACGAGGGTTATAGCCGATAAATTCTAATGACATGTGACACGAGTGGAACTAAATATATATATATAGCAATGAAAACGTGAAATAGGCTTAATAATTCTTTATTGACATGATTGTCTTGATAGAATGATAGAAAAAGAAGAACACGAACTAGTGGAAAAAATGGAAAGTGAGAAAAGAAGGAAATTAAGGTTAAAATTTATTAGTTTGCCATTTTTTCTCAATATACATGTACACTGCTATTTCTTTACTAGGAATGTTCCCTTGTCTGGAGTTCAGTCTAATATTAACTCGGCAATACGAATTCTACGTCACAAAGACTTACTTACCCTCAGCCCTACTCGTCGTATTGTCGTGGCTGCCGCTGCTGATCGGAGCGAAGCACAAGCTGACTGCTAAACTCTTACCAGGACTGATCGCTGAGCTCGGATTAATAGTGCTTGGCAATTTTGCATACGAAGGAATTCCTAAACTTTCAGGTGTAACTGTGAGTAGCCTATTATATGCTCATTTAGGTCTATTAATGGTTTACATTTAATTTAATTACTTGTTAATTAATGTAATGTCTTCTTCTTCAGTGCATTGCCAAGTGGCAGGGCAAAGTAATGTAATGTAATTTTATATATTGTGATTGTGCAGAAAACTAAATATTTTGACAAAAACATACTTAAATAATAACTTTCATATAGAATCTTTTGCAATCCAAATGGCTAAGGAGACTATAGTTTAAACTAATAATAAGATTCATTTTAGAACTTTTATTTTGATGTGTCACATATCTTTGTTTCACATTTTATTTCACGGTCCTTACTATCTGTGATATTATTCTTGTATATGTTGCAAACTTAAATAAATAAAAATAACTTATAATTTTGTATTCCAGGCTATGCACGTGTGGATGGGATTTAGTCATGGCTTTGTCCTAGTCTCCATCCTAATAGTCGTTTTAATCCACAAGCTGGTAGCATGGCGAGAAAGTTCATCCACAGCAACCACTTCTAACGTATCTCTCTATCCATACTTAAATATTTACTATGCCAATGAATAGATTTGTAGCCACGTGGTGATATTTTCTCTGTTTTTGAACAATTGGTTGCTAATATTCCAGACTTGCACAGGCCTAGTCGCTACATCGACTATTGAATTATACCAACCTTGTTGTGCTCGGGTGTGGTTGGACAACTGCAGAATAGGGCAACCGCCAACAATCTGCCGCGTACGTAAAAGGTGACTAAAGGCGGGAGCTGAGGATGGCAAGAGGGGACCCACCTCACCATGAACTATTTTTCCCCAGGATTAAATGGTAATTAATCCACCTAACTGAGGACGGCAACGGGAAACCACCTCAGAAGCCATATTTTTCCCAAGCTATAGGCTACATAAGATATGGATAAGGCATAGACTTTGTGAAGGGATTAACTTGTTGATCTAAGGAGTGCTCTTCATGACATGACTTCATGACTACATGACTACATGACTTCATAACAACATTGCTGCATATGACATTATGACAGTTTGACTACAAGACAACAGGATTACGTATCAGCCCATATGTTTATAAATCTTTAAATAATATTATCATCAAAAAAAATGTTGATGCTGTCATTCATGTAGCCTAGATGTAAGTCGGACTGGCTAGCATCACAAAATTGACAGTACTTTATTTCAGTTTTAAGCAACGTTTCTTCTTCTTTGCAGTCAAAGTTTCAAATTCTTTACAATCCTCTGCAGAGGTATCTAGCAATGTGCTTATAATGCTTTTAATTTATTTTGTTATCAGAATGAGAGCCTTAACGGAAATTCAACAGAGTCTAAATCGTCGAAGAGTTCGTGGATTTTTGATCTGATAGCGGTGGCTGTCCTCATTGCGGGCTACATTATCTTCAATATGGTCTATTGGATTCTTAATGTCGTGTTCAATACGCGGAAGCTGGGTAGTGCTTAAATGAAAGTGAATGTGCCGCCAAATGGATTCAGTAATTGACTTGGACACATTCAGAAATCGTTCTAAGAAAGGAATCCAAAATATTTTGAAATTTTCATATGTACGTGGAAAGTCTGTAGTATATTATTCGCAATCGACTACTAATATCCTTGAAACTTAATTTTTTAAATTAATTTATTGTGTACGTATAAAAATCCGGTGTGTCTTAAAAAATATTAGTAATCTAAAGTAGTTGTTTGTTGAATATTCCTTAAAGATAATTAAATCGATCAGTAAGTTGAGGTCATAAAGGCTAAAACTTGATTAAACACATGATGATATAATTGGTGCGT